>MU249631.1:3814655-3833748 GCA_018977245.1 Lethenteron camtschaticum
AGCTCTTAGTAGGAGGACCCAGGGGATAGGCTATGGATAGCTAGGGCTCTCCTGAGTTATACGGTGGGGGGCCGCTACCCCCTCTAGTGCTGTCCTGTACTGGCAACTTGTTAAATAAATATACGTGTGCCTCAACTCCGTTGTCAAGCGTCTTCGACGGGTACTTCATAGTTATAAATCTGGGATTTTTAAAATATTTAAACAGTTTTCCTTTTTTTATTCGAACAAAAGCTTGCTATAAACAAAATCTTGCTCATGTATTCCTAAAAAAAACGTTGTAAAAAGTGTTTCCCGGCTTTATACCTACTTTAGCGCCATGTAGTTTGAACTATGGTCAGTGACACGGCCTAACAGGAGTACATTCACTGCTTATTGCAGAGATTCACAGTTCAAATCCAGCAGCCACCCTGATTATAACTGGGGTGTAATGACCACAATGTAGTAAAACTGCTTCACAATGGGCGTCAGAGATCCCCTGACGCCATTCACAAGTGTAGACCACTGCCGTGTGCTGGCGTCGGGATCCCAATTTGGCAAATTCGAAAATGACCAACAAATTACAAAATTGGGATTATACATAGCAATCATTGCCCCCTATTGGCAAACGAATGCCCCAGGTCAGGCTTGCAAATGACACTATCCTAGTCTCTTGAGTTATTACCTGGTTAAACTAAAAACTTCATCTTAAATGTAAAAAAGTTATTTTCTTGGTTCTTTCGGTAAAGTCATGTAGAAGGGAAATAATAAAATCATATAAATATAAAACAATAAAAATTCTCAGTCGAAACGTCGTGAGAATTTTTATTGTTTTATATTTATATTATTTTATTTCTACATACGTGACTTTACCGAAAAACAATGAATATAATTTCTGCAGTCACGAAAGCTTTAAATCAAAATGTAAACAAGTTGTTTGTTTGTCTGTCAATTTTTTGCATTGCACTCAAGCAATTGTTTTATTTCAAATACTTCCCTACTAGACCAGTGCGGCGAATGCCCTTGTCCTAATGCCCATATATGTGAGGTCGCTGCCTTGCATCGGCAGTTACACGAGTTCAGCGCGGACAAGAGCTTCTTCCTTTGACGTGTATGCTCTTGCATAATGTGTGCGCGTTAGGTCGCGTGCATTGTTTTATTGCCCGAGGCTTTCACAGCCAATGCCACCACAGTGAACCATCGCTGCGGAGATTCTCCCATCAAAAGCCCAAGCAGCCTCCTGAGATTAAGACGTGCTTAAGTTCAGTGCCCTGTCACTAATTACATGAGAAAGAAATATAATTTATAATATATTGCCTACTTCTTGTGAGTGTGGAGCTTTTATACTCTTAGGTTTTTTCGGTAAAGCCACGTAGGTAAAAATAAAAAATAAAAATAATAAAGTGTGGAGCTTTGTTGAATGCGTGTGCAGTTTCTGTGAGTAAGGCCAAAAATACCCTCGAAAGGGGCTCTCTAGACGTCCCTCTAGTGGAGTCACTTCCCGGTAGTGGCGTGAGCAATTTCACATCTCGCTGCCGCAGCGATAACACGAATGCGCGCGTTGCTTCCCCACCCTCTCCCTGCATTGCTCTGCCAGTCCCTGATCAGCATGTACTACAAGCCGAAGAGGAAGAGCAGCCGCACGAGCCTGCTCAGCTTCCGGGAGAAGGTGCGCGAGCACAACTCCGACAACGACTTTGCCGACGACGAGCAGTCGGAGCTGCAGAGCATGGCCGGGGAGGCCGGCAGCCGTCGCAACTCGCTGTTCGTGCCGCAGAGAGGCCACGGCGAGAGGCGCAACAGCCAGGGCAGCAAGCTATCTTGGGCCGGGCCGAACCCGCCCATCCTGCCGCCGCTCAACGGCAAGATGAACGTGTCGGTGGACTGCAACGGGTGGTGTCACTCGTCGACCGGCCAGCCGGACTTCGGTTCCCAACTCGCCCCCGGGGCTGCTGCTGCCCGAGGTGGTCATCGACAAGGCCGTCACGGATGACAATGTGAGGCTCGTATTTACGTCTGATCATAATCGCGTGCTTCACTTGCTCCGGGAAAGCCTTGCTGAGACTCAACACTCGGTTCAATCATGGGTTTCGTTGTTTGGCCAAATTCTTTATGATTCAAATGTGTTCAATATCTATGGGATTTTTCCGGTATAAAAGTTATGGAACAGAAATAGACTTTACCCTTTACAGAAATAATACAGGAGGTGTTCAGATATTCAAACACCAAATAGACACCTATTGCAAGGCATGTAGTCTGCATTAACCACACAAACTCAACCCAAGCTTTGAGTGCTTTGATATTTGCATTGCCTTTGTGCTGTTCGCCTTTTGGGTCATCTGGTCTCACACAGTTGAGAGAAGGCCACGCAGAAGTTGTCCTGGTGTGGCCAGTAACTAAGACAGTGCATAATTATCAGCATGTTTGTTTGTATGTTTTACTGCTAGATGTGTGTTATTGCAGACTTGATGCCTTTGCAATAGGTCTCTGGTGTTTGAATATCTTAACACCTGTATTATTACCGGAAAGGGTGAAGCCTATTCTTTTTTTCATCAACTGGGCTCAGCGACCCATAATTAAACTCGGGTTTTAAGCATAGTGAATTGATGGTGTCAGCCCGGTCACCAATGACTGCATAAATTATTCATCATGTTAAATTAGGTTTTCACTTAATTTGACAAACTTCCAGGTATGCGAAACTCAGAAGCAGTCATATCGCATTCCGCAGTCCAATCTTGGAATGATGCATGGAATTCCAACGCGGAATGATGCACTGCTCTGCGAGTTCCAAATGCGTAACATTTTAAATCGTGCCACGCAATGCCAACAACACAACAGAATACATTTCGTGAGGGGGAAAAACTGAATTTGAGATTGGGTGATTTTCCATTGCACTCTGACCCAGGTCACAACTGAAACGGAGCTGCTGAAGAAGCGGAGGCGTGGGTCCCAGCACACCTCCATGGACCTCCTGGAGGAGCCGGTGATAATAAGGAACAGGGCATACAGCGCCATCAGCGTGCTCACCAACACCATGGAAGGTAATCGTCCCTCTCTCCACCCCGCCTGTCCTGCCACGGGTCTCAGATGCTCCTGCGCTACCTGGCAACAGGCGGCTGCCACCTGTGCAGCATTGTCGAGCAGGTGTGCAGTGCCTTGTCGTTTGAGCACACTCTTGCCCACACGTGTATGTGTGCGTCAGCAATATTATTCTCGCGTACGTGTATCTGGCCTAGCCGGGCCATGGCAACATCGTCTGCGGTGTAGACTCAGACTTAAATGAGTACTTAGCATGATGTGTACATATCGGCACTGGGAAGACAAAGGTGGTCGGGTATGGTGCTAGCCACACCACCCCTTCATGTCCTGTGCCAGCCCTTAAAAGGTGCTCACTAACAGCATGTGTCCCAAGGATTTGTTAAAGCCGAATCTGGGAGATCTTTGTCCTTGTCCTGACATCTCCTGAGATGCACTCACTGGTTTGCTTGCCCGCTAATTTGCAGAGCTGGAGGAGTCGAGGCAAAATTGCCCCCCGTGCTGGTACAAGTTTGCCAACAAATACCTCATCTGGGAGTGCTGCTCACTCTGGATGAAGGTGAAGGAGATCCTCAAGATGATCGTCACGGACCCCTTCGTGGACTTGTCCATCACCATATGCATCATCCTCAACACCCTCTTCATGGCCTTGGAGCACTACCCCATGACCCCGGAGTTTGAGAATGCCCTGTCCGTGGGAAATCTGGTGAGTTCACTCACACCCGTTCGTGGATTTTAACCCCCATCACAAATTCCAAGGTGCACTTTCTCATAACTGGAGGTGACACTGACATGTTTGGAAATCGCAAGGGTATTTGAACTCTTCTGCTGTTGCCCCTGCAGCCTGGAACATCCCCACCAGTCATCCGTGCTGCAGACTCCCTCTTCTGCCTTAACTGACCTCTCCAATAATGATGATGATAATAATAATAGTCTTCTTGGTTCTTTCGGTAAAGTCACGTAGAAGGAAAATAATAAAATAAATAAAATAAACATAATAAAATAAGTAGTGAGAATTATTTTATTATGTTTTATTTTATTATAATTAGTGAGAATTATTTTATTATGTTTTATTTTATTCTTTTATTATTTTCCTTTTACGTGTGAGAATTATTTTATTATGTTTATTTGTATTACTTTATTATTTTCCTTCTACGTGACTTTACCGAAAGAACCAAGAAGATGAATCCCTGCAGTCACGAAAGCTTTAAATCGAAATAATAATAGTCGTAATTATATCTCTTCGTCAAGTTGCTGTTGGACGAAGGCCTCCCCCTGCTGTCTTGGTCATGGTGATCGTTTGACCAAACTTCCCTAGTCCACACTGATTGGTGAAGTGGAGACCCAGGTTAGATCACTAAGCACGTGCCTTAGCGATGGTTGGGAATCGAACTGAAGCAATGCGCCACCACTCCTACTAATAAATATGTTTTAGGTGGCGCGCGTCATGGGCACGTCATGTTTGTTGCTCTTCTTGAGACGTGGCTACATTTAGATATTATGAAAGACTATCATTATTGGGAAGTATAAATCATATATTTTTTATTCTGTTTTTTTTTAAACTGCTATTTATAAACATAAAAATATGTCATAACATCATGTTTTGTTTGTCAATCTACACACATAACATGTGTAAAGCGCCACCCTCGAACTATGTTTTTTTTACGTAAGAATTTAGTTTTTTAATTCACTTGACAAGTATTGCTTCTCAGAGCAGTATTTAATGCAATTCCTGAAAGTGAAATTAAATAATTAATACAGAATTTCCAGTCCTTTACCAATCCACTGCTGGATGTTGTTTGACCATACTTCACCATACTGATCCAATGCATGTTCGCGAAGGGGTGGCCCAGGACCAGTTCAGATATCCATCACCACTGAGATCAGTCAAGGTCGAGAATAAATGCAGGTCGCCAGGTAAAGAGTGCAGTGAGCTCGCCACTGTGCTCCTACTCCTCCTTAAAGCGAAATACACGCACAAACTTGTGTGAGCAAAAGCATATCTATATCAAAGTTATTTAGTTGCACATATATTTTTTGACTCCCCTGCTCTGAGCACTGTATCACTGATGTGAGTCGTTATTCACAGTTTTGTATATCTTCTTGGTTCTTTCGGTAAAGTCACGTAGAAGGGAAGTAATAAAATAATAAAAATAAAATAATTCTCACGACGTTTCGGCCACAACGCAAGCAGCCGTCCTCAGGTGACTTTACCGAAAGAACCAAGAAGATGAATCCCTGCAGTCACGAAAGCTTTAAATCGAAGTTTTGTATATGTTGATCTGAGAAGTAAGAAGGCTGCACGACTGCTACTGCTGCTGTCACAGCTGCTGTTGCTGCCGCTGCTTTTGCTGCCACTCTGACTCACCCTTAAAAACTTCACGCTCCAGCGAAAATGGAACCCGATATGAATTGCTTCACACGTTTGATTTGGAAAAGTAGAACAACAAGCGATGGCTGACAGCTTTATGTCAAAAGCAAAATGGGGAATACATATTAATAGCTTCACGGGTGTCCCAATTGTTCTTTTTTCAGCGACAGGCATTGTCTGTTAGCAGGGAAAAATAGTTTGTTGTTAAGGATGTGTCTGCCTTATTCAAACACCTGTTCTGCCCGCAGGTAAATAGCTGTAAATGGAAGATTGAATGCCCATTCAATTCTGGGTCTCGGTTTTTTTCCAGAGCCTCTTTAAAGCGGGGCTCCCTCCTGCTCTGTGGCGCTGTCATTGTGTTCGTGAGGTCCTTCGGCTTACTTGCTCTGTCGGCTAACTTGCTCTGTTGGCTAGGCCGCTGCCAAGAAAAAGTCAGAGTCAATACAAAGGCCGATTTATTTAGTTATTTATTATTTGCGGTTTATTATCTAGATTCCAAGTCGGGAAAATAATTCCACTCGAAATGTTATGATGGCGATGATGACGATGTGATGCAGTGTTTACCAAATAAATGAAATGCCATTCTCTAAAAATATATATTTAATGTACAGATCCTTCATTTTGTAAAATCGCCTTGAAATCCATTTGTAAACCCACTGCAGTTAAAATGATTTCTTTACTAATATGGGCACACAACGGGTTTTGCATCTGGTGTGTATTTGTGTTAAATAATATCATTTAAGATTATCAGAGTTTCATGGCTGTCAAGAGTTTCAATTTATTGGTGAAACGTTTGTAACTATGAACTTGTCTTTGTGAAAGAATAGACTCCTGCATATTTTATTACAATATTTATGAGCTCAGGATATTATATTAACCTTACCGCTACTTTGTCATCATCACGTATGACAGACTACTGAGAAGCCTCATCATAGTCATGTTTGTGGTCTGGTCAATACATATTTCATGGTACACTTTGTAAATAAAGCTCTAGACATTTTAAAATGTAGAAACTTGCATGATTTATTTCTGTTTTTATTTGATTCGTGATGGGCTGTCAGCAAGGTTTATTGATCTATGTTACGTAAATTATGCATCGTCATTATCATACTTTTTATCGCTATATTTATGAATATCGCACTTATACATGCAGTCACATCTCTAAATTTCACTGTCAATATGTTATTGGTGTCTCTCCTGTTAATTTAAATATAGCGATAATGTATGGCCCTTTCTTACTCCACTGCTGGATGAAAACCTTGAAAACGACATCGGGGTTATTTGACCGTACTTAACCATGCTGATCAGTGCGAGGCAATGACAGGGAAAAGGGACCCGGTCCGGTTCAGATATCACTCTTCTCTGATGTGAGCCATGGCTGTGAATCGAACAAAGTCCCCCGGTTCACAGAGCAGTGATCGTCGGTGCTGTGCCAAAACTCCACCACTAGAGCATTCCATTGATATAGATATGCACATGACACATGTAGTCTGTAATACAAAATGCTCGAGGAATGTTTCGTGTATTTAAACGATGGGGACTTTGGCCTACTCTTCCACACTGAATTATGGTTCCATGTACTTGTGTGCCAATTGGCTGATTGCATACTAAACCACTCACTGTGGCTGATGAAAATGGTTGTCAAAGGTTTCAACCACCTAAGCTGGGCACGTGGTCTATACGTGTGGTACATATACGGTATGTGTGTAACGATGCGTCAATTTATCGCTTCGAATAATTTTTTACTCACGATAACATGCGTTAAATCACGCCAGTTGAAACACTGGGTAAGTTTCTAAAATACCTCGCCAATGTCCACCCAGCAATACAAGTGGGGACACCACATTCGCTCGGAAAGTCACGTGCAGATCTGCCTATCGTGGAGGCCCTTCCACCAGCAGTGGGAAGGTTGCAGCTTTAACTATTCAGCACGTCGCATCGCAACCCCAAATAGTGACAATTCATCCAACCACTGTTGGGGGGGGGGGGGTTGGGGGGTAACACTTCACTATCCTCACATGTTACATGAACCGTTGGTGCTGCCCAACCCCAGGTGTTCACGGGCATATTCACGGCGGAGATGGTGCTGAAGATTGCGGCTCAAGATCCCTACTACTACTTCCAGCAGGGCTGGAACATCTTCGACAGCATCATCGTCAGCCTCTCGCTCATGGAGCTGGGCCTGTCTTCCGTGGACGGTCTATCTGTGCTGCGCTCCTTCCGCCTCGTAAGTCCCCCCCAACCCTCAACTATTTACTATTTTACTACTACAAGGTAAGGGCCACAGAGCTATGTAGCTCTTTTTCAGAAGCGCCCTGGCCACAAATAACAGCCCAACGAAGTGGCTTATTGTGGGGGAATTTATAGTAGCCAAGACAAAGATGCCGCGAGTTCAATTCCCGGCCACGATCAACATCAGTGACGATGATGTGTGAACATCAACACTGGGAGACAAAAGCTACCAGGCGTGGTGCTGGCCACACCACCCCCTTGTGCGCTGTGCTGGTTGCATGCTCACACAACCAAAACAAAGATCCCCCGTATAGCCTTAACAGACTGTTGGGGCAGTGCTGCTAGCGAGCACCTATGAGGCCAGCACCACGCCCGGCCGCCTTTGTCTCCCCAGTGGCGATGTTTACACACTGCACCAGGTACTCATTTGAGGCTGAGTCGACCTAGGGGAGCCCAGGACTGAGAACGTACACACACACCCACACGCATCCATGCTCACATATGTATGCACACAAACGCAACCTCAAACACCAAAACTTGCACACTCATGCACTCAATTACTCAACCAATCACTCACAGCTCTCTTTCTTGTTTTGACTCACCCACCCACTCCTACAGACCCACTCTCCAGACTTAGAATGTGGGTTATGGATTTATTAAATATATCATGGAAAAATATTATAAAAACCGATGTTCAGCATAACATTGCAATTGTACAGGGACAAGATACAATAATATTCATTCTGACACGAACAATTTTTAAATGTTTTAGAGGTAAATGTTTAAGTGGCAAAAAATGTACAAAGAACAATTTACAAGCCTGTCAATCCACTGCTCTGTCGATCATGGGGGTTGTTTGACCATATTTCACCACACGGTTAGTGTGGGTTAGTGATGGGGGGGGGTCCAGACTGGTTCCGAATCACTCGCCAATGATGTTATCCATTCCTCACAAATAAAATTCAGGTTGCCAAGTTCATAGTGCAGTGCGCTAACCACTGCATCACCGCTCCATCCCACGTAGATTCAAACAATAGAAACAAGGACAGATATTTTAATTGCCAATTCCAAACAAGAGTCACGCTGTTTCCGCAATTCTTTGTAATTATTATTGCCGCTGAACTCACTTTAATCTCGGGGACGCTGACAACCCGCGGTAGCGGGGTAGCGGGGTAGCGGGGTATTTGGGAGGAGTGGAGGAGATCGGTAACGGCGCGGGCGACGTCCAATCGCCGGGAGATTCGGGAGAAGTTGACGATAACGACGACGACGGTGACGACGATGACGATGATGACGACGATGATGACGACGATGATGACGACGATGACGACGACGATGATGACGACGATGACGGGGAGTACGTCACGTTGAGGCCTCTTTCTTTTTGGCAGCAAAGACGGGAGAACCGGCTCCGCCAAAACCCGGCACCGGACCTCCAATCCCCAACCGCCACCACAACGCAAATGCACCGTCCTCCCGCTCCTCCGGACTGGGGCTCGTGGTTTGCGCGAGCCGGCGTCCTCGGTGACGGTGCATGCGGCGCGACGCGGTGCGACTTGGTGTGTGCACCACGCTCCGGGCGCGGCTCGCGTACGAGGTCAGCACCACGCCCGACCGCCTTTGTCTCCCCAGTGCTGATGTTTACAAACACCGCACAAGGTACTTATTTGAAGCCGAGTCGACGTAGGGGAGGCACCGGACCGGTTTACGATAACCGTCAGCACATGTTGGCCATGAGCTGGAATCAAACTCGGGTCACCGGGTTCGTAGCGCAGTGCACTTAACACTACAGGCCACCGCTCGCCACACGTTTAATAGGACACGGACACACACACACGAGGTTAAACGTGAACACGATAGCGTCCTTTATTAGGAAGCGTAAAACCTCACCGAGTCTCGATATTTTTTGTTTGTTCACACGGGTCCTCGCTTGGGGATGTTGGCACACGAGTGAAGGGGAAGGAAAACTGAGCACCTAAAAATAACGCTAAAAACCAAATCCAAACCCGGTCTCCTGGAGCCGAGTCTCAACCAAGACTCCGACCCGAGACCCGGTCTCCTGGAGCCGAGTCTCAACCGAGACTCCGACCCGAGACCCGGTCTCCTGGAGCCGAGTCTCAACCGAGACTCCGACCCGAGACCCGGTCTCCTGGAGCCGAGTCTCAACCGAGACTCCGACCCTGAGACCCGGTCTCCTGGAGCCGAGTCTCAACCGAGACTCCGACCCTGAGACCCGGTCTCCTGGAGCCGAGTCTCTNGAGACTCCGACCCTGAGACCCGGTCTCCTGGAGCCGAGTCTCAATCGAGACTCCGACCCTGAGACCCGGTCTCCTGGAGCCGAGTCTCAAGTCCCCCGAGACTCAGACCNGAGACCCCTCCTGGCCACCCCCAGACTCAGACCCTGAGACCCGGTCTCCTGGAGCCGAATCCGGACTCCGACCCGAGACCCGGTCTCCTGGAGCCGAGTCTCAGACTCAGACCCTGAGACCCGGTCTCCTGGAGCCCAGTCTCCGGACTCCGAACCTGAGACCCGGTCTCCTGGAGCTCAATCGAGACTCCAACCTGAGACCCTGTCTCCTGGAGTCGAGTCTCCGGACTCCGACCCTGAGACCCGGTCTCTTGGAGCCGAGTCTCAACCGAGACTCCAACCCTGAGACCTGGTCTTCCGGAACAAAGTCTCAAGACTCAGACCCTGAGACCCGGTCTCCTGGAGCCGAGTCTCAAGACTCAGACCCTGAGACCCAGTCTCCTGGAGCCGAGTCTCAAGACTCCAACCCTGAGACCTGGTCTTCCGGAACAAAGTCTCCGAGACTCCAACCTGAGACCCGGTCAGGGTGTAAGGGCAGTGGCGGTCTCCCCTGCGCCCCGCCCCTATGCTGCCTTGGTTCCCCCGGCACTTTGCTGGAGAAGAGGTTGATCCCGGAGCGCTCGGCGTCCTGCTTGACCTGCGTGCGCGTCGCCTTCTTGATGGCCTCCGGGGACACGGTCTCCTGCTCCGCCATCTGGCGCAGCTGCCTACAGCGGCCGTAGGGAGAACGACAACCGCAAGAGAGGGGGGGGGTGAGACGCTGGCATGGTGTGCGGTTTGCGGTGCGTGTCCGCGCGTGGCATTGCCTCCCTTTGTGCCGTTCGTGGTGGTGGTGTCTGTGCGGTGCGCGGTTTAACTCTCTCCACGTGTGAGAAATAATAATAGTTGTTTACCCCTCCTGGCACGAAGCCAGGAGGTGTTCGTATGTTCGAACACCAAACAGAAACGTTCTGCAAGGAATCAATTCCGCATGAACCGCACACGGTGATTTCCTCTCTGCGTGATGTGTGATGCTCTCCGTGCGGCGTGTGGTTCGCCGCTCTCCGTGCGGAGCGCGGCGGCGGCGGCGTCTGCGTGCTTGCGGCCCTCACTGCGTGCGGATGCACGAGGCCTCCACGGCGTTGATGAGGAGGCTGCGGAAGCCGCCGCTCTCCAGCAGGTGGATGGCGTGGATGGTGGCGCCGCCCGGGGAGCAGACGTCGTCCTTGAGCTGCCCCGGGTGCTGCTCCGACGTCAGCAGCATCTTGGCCGCCCCCTGCGCGGAGAGGCGGTTAGAGCACGGCGGCGAGCCCCACCCTCCGAGGGGACCCGAGTTCAAGCCCCGGGGCTGTGCGTGCGAGCGTGCGTGCGAGCGAGCGTGCGTGCGTGCGTGCGTGCGAGCGTGCGAGCGTGCGTGCGAGCGTGCGTGCGTGCGAGCGAGCGTGCGTGCGAGCGAGCGTGCGAGCGAGCGAGCGTGCGTGCGAGCGTGTTCTCTCTCGTCTCTCTCAGTGACACGGGCGGGGGCAGAATGGCCACGTGAGCTATTGCTGACGGGCACAACAACAACTACTGGCATTCGTCCACTAAGTGGCGGTGACGTCACCACGGCCGCATGTGCCAGGCTAAGTGCACTTTAAGGCCACGTGAAGTGTCGAACGCCCGCTGGCAGGAGGCCACGGGACAGACCCAGGTGCAATAGGTTGACTGAGATGAATGGCCGTTGCATCAGCTGTGCCCCTACTGTGCCAACTCGCTGTAGTTTAGCCGCCCGGAACTCCGCTCATTGTTGTGAGCGGCGTTCATTGTTGTCAGTGTCGCTCCTCTGCCCTTCATTGTACGAGTGTTAGAGGGCGACTGCCTCCAACTGCCCAGTAGCGTCCTTCACGAGCCTCCTCCATGGAGGCCGATCTTGACACCGCTGGTACCAGTCTTCAGCAAGTCCACTCAGCTCCACATCCTCCTGCACCACATGGGCCCATCTCTTTTCCAGCCCATGTCGTGCCCATTGAGCCCGTTCTATCCAGCCAAACAGAAGCTGCTTGGGCACGTGGTGGCTGGGCATGCAATGGAATCCCCAGCCACCACATGCCCAGCCACCACATGCATGTGTGTGTTGGCTAAATGACCCACAAAAAAAGACGAAGATTCCCTGTATAGCCTGTAACAGACTGTTGGGGCAAGTGCTGCTAGCGAGCACCTATGATGGCCAGCACCACGCCCGGCCGCCTTTGTCTCCCCAGTGGCGATGATTTTTACACACTGCACCAGGTACTCATTTGAGGCTGAGTCGACCTAGGGGAGGCCAGGACCGGTTGGCCATGAGCGGGAATCAAACTCTGGTCACGGGTTTGTAGCGCGGCGCGCTAACCGCTACACCACCGCTCCCCACTATGACCCACACGCACACACACAGACACACACACACACAGATACACACGCACACACACGCACGCACACGCAGTCCTGCAGGCCGCTCGTACCAGCAGCGTCTGCGCTCCGAGTCGCACGGCGAGGCGGCGAGGCAGCCCCATCTTCACTCCGCCGTCAGCCAGCGCATCCACCGCGGTGAACGCCTGCGCAGCGACGCGGCGGCCACAACGCAATGGTCGCAACGCACAATCTCAACACGCAATCTTAACACGCAATCTCAACGCGCAATCTCAACGTGCAATCTTAATACGCAATCTCAACGCGCAATCTCAATGCGCGCTCTTAAGACAGGGTGGGTAGGTAAGGTGGCTGGGTGGGTAGGTGGGTGGGTGGGTGAGTGCGTGGGTGGTTCGGTGGTTGGGTGGGTGGGTGGTTGGGTGGTTGGGTGGGTGGGTAGTTGGGTGGGTGGGTAAGTGGGTGGGTAAGTGGGTGGGTGGGTAGTTGGGTGGGTGGGTAGTTGGGTGGGTGGGTGGGTAGTTGGGTGGGTGGGTAAGTGGTGGGTAGTTGGGTGGTGGATGGTTGGGTGGGTGGGTGGTTGGGTGGGTGGGTGGTTGGGTGGGTGGATGGTGGGTGGTTGGGTGGGTGGGTAGTTGGGTGGGTGGGTAGTTGGGTGGGTGGGTAGTTGGGTGGGTGGGTAGTTGGGTGGGTGGGTGGGTAGTTGGGTGGGTGGGTGGGTAGTTGGGTGGGTGGGTAGTTGGGTGGGTGGGTAGTTGGGTGGGGGTGGGTAGTTGGGTGGGTGGGTGGGTAGTTGGGTGGATGGATGGGTAGTTGGGTGGGTGGGTAGTTGGGTGGGTATTTGGGTGGGTGGGTGGGTAGTTGGGTGGGTAGTTGGGTGGGTGGGTGGGTAGTTGGGTGGGTGGGTAGTTGGGTGGATGGATGGGTAGTTGGCTGGGTGGGTGAGGAATTCACGTAGGCGGGGCCGCTGCCGCTGAGGCCCGTGACGGCGTCGATGAGGTCCTCCTCCACCTCGGTGCAGAATCCCACGCTGCCCATCAGCTGCTCCAGCAGGCGGCAGTCCTCCGCCTCCGCGTGAGTGCCCGGCGCGTACACCGTGGCGCCCTCGCGCACGATCACCGCCGTGTTGGTCATGGCGCGGACGACGCGCGGGGAGGGCAGGTACGCGCTCAGCTTCTGCGCGCGGAACGGATTTGGGGAAGGCGGAGCGAGCGGAGGGGGCGGGGGACGTTGGGCGGGAAGGTAGTGCACCCGGCCTGGCGCCGGTGCCGTGGTGACGTCACCGGCGAGTTCGTAGCGGCCGCCGGCTGTTGTCGTTGTCGGCTTCGATGTGGATTAGCACGGTTGGCTATGTACGGTGTGAAAGAAGTTCTATGCGAGTCTACGGGTCTCTATGTGAGTCTTTGGGGCTTTATGTGAGTCTATGGGTCTCTATGCGAGCCTATGGGTCTCTATGTGAGTCTATGGGTCTCTGTGTGAGTCTATGGGTCTCTGTGTGAGTCTATGGGTCTCTGTGTGAGTCTATGGGTCTCTGTGTGAGTCTATGGGTCTCTGTGTCTATGGGTCTCTGTGTGAGTATATGGGTCTCTGTGTGAGTATATGGGTCTCTGTGTGAGTATATGGGTCTCTGTGTGAGTATATGGGTCTCTGTGTGAGTATATGGGTCTCTGTGTGAGTCTATGGGTCTCTGTGTGAGTCTATGGGTCTCTATGTGAGTCTGTGGGTCTTTGAGTATATTCTCTGTGTGAGTCTATGTCTCTATAGTTTGTGGGTCTTAGATCTCTATGTGAGTCTGTGGGTCTCTGTGTGAGTATAGGGTCTCTATGTGATTGGGTCTCTGTGTGAGTATATGGGTCTCTGTGTGAGTATATGGGTCTCTGTGTGAGTATATGGGTCTCTGTGTGAGTATATGGGTCTCTGTGTGAGTATATGGGTCTCTATGTGAGTCTGTGGGTTTCTGTGTGAGTATATGGGTCTCTGTGTGAGTCTATGGGTCTCTATGTGAGTTTGTGGGTCTCTGTATGAGTCTATGGGTCTCTATGTGAGTCTGTGGGTCTCTGTGTGAGTATATGGGTCTCTATGTGAGTATATGGGTCTCTGTGTGAGTATATGGGTCTCTGTGTGAGTATATGGGTCTCTGTGTGAGTATATGGGTCTCTGTGTGAGTCTATGGGTCTCTGTGTGAGTCTATGGGTCTCTATGTGAGTCTGTGGGTCTCTGTGTGAGTATATGGGTCTCTGTGTGAGTCTATGGGTCTCTATGTGAGTTTGTGGGTCTCTGTATGAGTCTATGGGTCTCTATGTGAGTCTGTGGGTCTCTGTGTGAGTATATGGGTCTCTATGTGAGTATATGGGTCTCTGTGTGAGTATATGGGTCTCTGTGTGAGTATATGGGTCTCTGTGTGAGTATATGGGTCTCTGTGTGAGTATATGGGTCTCTGTGTGAGTATATGGGTCTCTATGCGAGTATATGGGTCTCTGTGTGAGTATATGGGTCTCTGTGTGAGTATATGGGTCTCTGTGTGAGTATATGGGTCTCTGTGTGAGTATATGGGTCTCTATGTGAGTATATGGGCTCTGTGTGAGTATATGGGTCTCTGTGTGAGTATATGGGTCTCTGTGTGAGTATATGGGTCTCTGTGTGAGTATATGGGTCTCTGTGTGAGTATATGGGTCTCTGTGTGAGTATATGGGTCTCTGTGTGAGTATATGGGTCTCTATGCGAGCCTCGTGACCCCACCCGAGCCCCAAGCCCCGTGACCCCCACCCGTGACCCCACCCCGTGACCCCACCCGTGACCCCCACCCGTGACCCCACCCCGAGCCCCCACCTTCTCGACGGAGCTGATGGAGACCCCGGCGGCGCAGGAGATGATGAGGTGGCGATCGCCGAGCTCGGGGCCCACCTCGTCGAGCACGAAGGGGATGATGGGCGGCTTCACGGCGAGGAAGACGATGTCGCTGTTCCTCACCGTGTCCTGGTTGTTCCTCGTCACGTTCACTCCCAGCTTCTACGCGCGTGTGAACACGCACGTGTGCGTACGCGTGTGTGAATAAGCACGTGTGTGAACTCGCGTAAGTGAATACGCGTAAGTCAACACGCACGTGTGCGTACGCGTGTGTGAACACGCACGTATGAACACGCGCGTGTGAGTACGCGTAAGTGTACACGCACGTGTGAACACTCACGTGTGAATACGCGTAAGTGTACACGCACGTGTGCGTACGCATGTGTGAACACGTACGTGCAATCCAAGGATTTACTGTATTTGTTTGTGTTTCTCCCTTGCGATGGGACTTTGTAGGATGTACGTTGAGATGTATAAGGGGCACGGGGTGACCAATACGGTCCGAATTGGTCTGTAATAAGGTAGGCACCGATAAGGGGTTGACAGGTACGCCAACGGGGAGAGAAGAGCTATGTGAGAGCAGACGTGGGATACGCTGTGAGGCTGGATTCTTTGGGAGGTCGCTGTGTGTCAACCGAACAGCAGCAACTCGCAGGATCTGCTGGTGGAGGGGATAAAACGTCGGGCAGAAGAAGTGTGGTGGTAGTGGTGATGGAATCAGCAGTTGGGTCCATGCAAGATATATATTTTATATTAAACCCAACGCACCCTTAAGCTGGTCACTGTTGGCAGGTCCAAGTCCGGAGAGCTGGCCATGATTTTGTTCGTGGCCACGACGCCTGTGAAACAACAACAACAACAAGAGAGTAGAATCTCCATCGTGGTAAAATATTTCACGTGAAATTGAATAAATGTGCACCGGCTTGGTCGGCACGCATGGCCTCCTACTCTTTACAAACAATCGGATTCGAAGCAGACGGGCACATTGATGGTGAATACACCCGCACAGTACAGGGCAGAGGTCGCAACCGGGTACCCGATACCCGTACCCTACCCGATACCCGGCTACCCGTACCCAGCCGGTACGGGTACCCGTTTGCGACCCTGGTGCGGCCGGGTACAGGTACGGGTAGGCCGTGAGTCACTGGTGAGTAACCGTTTGTCACTCATTTCACAACATCTTGTCTCTTCTCACAATTCAAGTTCCTAGAATCAACCCACCCGCGTCTGCAACATGGCTTCATCCCAGAGGTCGCAATCGGGTACCCGTACCCGTACCCTACCCGATACCCGGCCGGGTATCGGGTAGGGTACGGGTAAGGAATCAAACCCGTTTGCGACCTCTGGTACAGGGGCGCCACGATGGCGAGATGTTAACTACCTCGCCTGGTATACAGGAGTTTGTGGGTTCGATCCCGACCTCGATACCCTGTATATTTGCTCTCCCCGTGGTAGCGTGGATTTTTCTCCGGGTCCTCCGTTTCTTTTTCCCTCCACATTTAGAATCAACATCACCACGCGTTTAGAGTCTTTTTGCTGCTGCTAAACATTTCTACGTGATGATTATAAGCCTCTTCGTTGAGTACACTGGTCAACACACTTTTTCTGGTATAAGGTATTCCAACGGTTTTAAGGTAATTTTGGGGTGCGGATTCCAAATCTGGCATCAGTTTTTGTCTATCACAGGTTTTGAGATATCAAATATTGCATTTTCAATAAAAACTGCAGAAGAAAAATATTAAATAAATGTGGATATCTACATAAAATTATATTATAAACACACTATCCTAAAAATACAGCGCCATATTTTAACACTAAAGCAGTCACTGACTCGCAACAACTTGCAATCATAAGTGACAGAGTTAATTTCGGGTAAATCAATGAAAATGGGGTATGCCGATAGCATAAAATGAGATGTGATAGAGCAAATCTGAAATTAGTCTAAAACAGCTGCAAAAGTCCAGGCCAGAAGAAAATGTATTTTTCTTGTTGACCAGTGATTTGTGAGTGCCACGTCGCTTCTGAAAAAGAGCTACAAAGCTCAGTGGGCCTTAGCTGATGAAATAAAAAAATATCTTCTTGGTTCTTTCGGTAAAGTCACGTAGAAGGGAAGTAATAAAATAATAAAAATAAAAATAAAATAATTCTCACGACGTTTCGGCCACAACGCAAGCAGCCGTCCTCAGGTGAAGAACAGGTCTGTCGGAAAGACAGCGTCTGAATAAAACAAACCCGGAGTGGGTACATATCTGGGTTCGAATCTGGAGTGTGGGCCCACCTACATGGGTTCAATCTGGAGTGGAGGGAGTTAAGAGGGAGGGGGGGAAAAGGGGAAGGGGCGGACAAGGGGGGAGAGGGGGACAAGGGGGGAGGGGGGACAAGGGGGAGGGGGGGACGAGGGGGAGGAAGGGGGGGACACAAGTGGGGGAGGGTTAAATAAAGGGGGAGGGAGGGGTTAAGTGGGGGGGGGGGGATAAAGGGGGGAGGGAGTTAAGAGGTGGGGGGGGGTTAAAGGGGGACAAGGGGGGAGGCGGAGTTGCCACGCGGCCAAAAATCACCAACAACCAATGGCGCTGCAGAATGATTACGTCACGTTGGACGCACATTGACCAATCGCATCACGTCCTAGGCCCCGTTTGACAGTTGGAACGGTGGGGGGCGGGGCTAGTGTGGGGGAGGAGCTAGCGAGTGAAGGGGAGGAGCTAGCGAGTCGAGGGGAGGAGCTAGCGAGTCGAGGGGGAGGAGCTAGCGAGTGGAGGGGGAGGAGCTAGCGAGTGAAGGGGGAGGAGCTGCGAGTCGAGGGGGAGGAGCTAGCGAGTGAAGGGGGAGGAGCTAGCGAGTCAAGGGGGAGGAGCTGCGAGTCAAGGGGGAGGAGCTGCGAGTNGAGGGGGAGGAGCTAGCGAGTCAAGGGGGAGGAGCTGCGAGTAAGGGGAGGAGCTAGCGAGTCAAGGAGGAGGAGCTAGCGAGTGGAGGAGCTAGCGAGTGGGGGGGGGCGGGGCTGGGTGTGTGGGGGGGGCTGGTTGTGTGGGGGGGGGCTGGGTGTGTGGGTGGGGGGCTGGGTGTGTGGGTGGGGGGCTGGGTGTGTGGGTGGGGGGCTGGGTGTGTGGGGGGGGGCTGGGTGTGTGGGGGGGGGGCTGGGTGTGTGGGGGGGGCGGGCTGGGTGTGTGGGCGGGGCTGGGTGTGTGGGCGGGGCTGGGTGTGTGGGGGGGGCTGGGTGTGTGGTGGGGGGGCTGGGTGTGTGGGGGGGGGGCTGGGTGTGTGGGGGGGCGGGGCTGGGTGTGTGGGCGGGCTGGGTGTGTGGGCGGGGCTGGGTGTGTGGGGGGGGGCTGGGTGTGTGGTGGGGGGGGCTGGGTGTGTGGGGGGGGGGCTGGGTGTGTGGGGGGGCGGGGCTGGGTGTGTGGGCGGGGCTGGGTGTGTGGGGGGGGCTGGGTGTGTGGGGGGGGTGGGTGTGGGGGGGGCGGGGCTGGGTGTGTGGGCGGGGCTGGGTGTGTGGGCGGGGCTGGGTGTGTGGGGGGGGGCTGGGTGTGTGGTGGGGGGGGCTGGGTGTGTGGGGGGGGGCTGGGTGTGTGGGGGGGGCGGGGCTGGGTGTGTGGGGGGCGGGCTGGTGTGTGGGGGGGCTGGGTGTGTGGGGGGGCTGGGTGGTGGGGGGGCTGGGTGTGTGGGGGGGGGCTGGGTGTGTGGGGGGGGGGGGGCTGGGCTGGGGGGTGTGTGGGCGGGGCTGGGTGTGTGGGGGGGCTGGGTGTGGTGGGGGGGGGCTGGGTGTGTGGGGGGGGGGCTGGGTGTGTGGGGGGGGCTGGGTGTGTGGGGGGGTGGTGTGGGGGGGGGCTGGGTGTGTGGGGGGGGCTGGGTGTGTGGGGGGGGCTGGGTGTGTGGGGGGGGCTGGGTGTGTGGGGGGGCTGGGTGTGTGGGCGGGGGGCGGGTGTGTGGGGGGGGGGGCTGGGTGTGTGGGCGGGGCTGGG
>MU249631.1:3833773-4121273 GCA_018977245.1 Lethenteron camtschaticum
GGCTAGGTACACACACACACAGGGAGATGAAATGACCGTGCCAGGCTAGGTACACACACAGGGTGATGAAATGACCGTGCCAGGCTAGGTACACACACAGGGTGATGAAATGTCCGTGCCAGGCTAGGTACACACACACACAGGGGAGATGAAATGACCGTACCAGGCTAGGTACACACACTCACAGGGTGATGAAATGACCGTGCCAGGCTAGGTACACACACAGGGTGATGAAATGACCGTGCCAGGCTAGGTACACACACAGGGTGATGAAATGACCGTGCCAGGCTAGGTACACACACAGGGTGATGCAATGACCGTGCCAGGCTAGGTACACACACACAGGGTGATGAAATGACCGTGCCAGGCTAGGTACACACAAACAAACGACCGTGCCAGGCTAGGTNCACACACACAGGGGAGATGAAACGACCGTGCCAGGCTAGGTACACACACAGGGTGATGCAATGACCGTGCCAGGCTAGGTACACACACACAGGGTGATGAAACGACCGTGCCAGGCTAGGTACACACACGGGGAGATGAAACGACCGTGCCAGGCTAAGTGCACACACAGGGTGATGAAACGACCGTGCCAGGCTAGGTACATACACACAGGGTGATGAAATGACCGTGCCAGGCTAGGTACACACACACACAGGGTGATGAAATGACCGTGCCAGGCTAGTACACACTCACAACAAACGACCGTGCCAGGCTAGGTACACTCACACACAGGGTGATGAAATGACCGTGCCAGGCTAGGTACACACAAACAAACGACCGTGCCAGGCTAGGTACACTCACACACACAGGGGTGATGAAATGACCGTGCCAGGCTAGGTACACACACACACTGGGGTGATGAAATGACCGTGCCAGGCTAGGTACACACTCACAAAAACGACCGTGCCAGGCTAGGTACACTCACACACACAGGGTGATGAAACGACCGTGCCAGGCTAGGTACACACTCACAAACAAACGACCGTGCCAGGCTAGGTACACACACTCACACAGGGGAGATGAAATGACCGTGCCAGGCTAGGTACACACTCACAAACAAACGACCGTGCCAGGCTAGGTACACTACACACACAGGGTGATGAAATGACCGTGCCAGGCTAGGTACACACACACACGGGGTGATGAAATGACCGTGCCAGGCTAGGTACACACTCACAAACAAACGACCGTGCCAGGCTAGGTACACTCACACACAGGGTGATGAAACGACCGTGCCAGGCTAGGTACACACTCACAAACAAACGACCGTGCCAGGCTAGGTACACACACTCACACAGGGGAGATGAAATGACCGTGCCAGGCTAGGTACACACTCACAAACAAACGACCGTGCCAGGCTAGGTACACTCACACACAGGGTGATGAAATGACCGTGCCAGGCTAGGTACACACACACACTGGGGTGATGAATGACCGTGCCAGGCTAGGTACACACTCACAAACAAACGACCGTGCCAGGCTAGGTACACTCACACACACAGGGTGATGAAACGACCGTGCCAGGCTAGGTACACACTCACAAACAAACGACCGTGCCAGGCTAGGTACACACACTCACACAGGGGAGATGAATGACCGTGCCAGGCTAGGTACACACTCACAAACAAACGACCGTGCCAGGCTAGGTACACTCACTCACACAGGGGAGATGAAATGACCGTGCCAGGCTAGGTACACACTCACAAACAAACGACCGTGCCAGGCTAGGTACACACACAGGGTGATGAAACGACCGTGCCAGGCTAGGTACACACACACACTGGGGTGATGAAATGACCGTGCCAGGCTAGGTACACACTCACAAACAAACGACCGTGCCAGGCTAGGTACACTCACTCACACAGGGAGATGAAATGACCGTGCCAGGCTAGGTACACACTCACAAACAAACGACCGTGCCAGGCTAGGTACACTCACACACAGGGGATGAAATGACCGTGCCAGGCTAGGTACACACTCACAAACAAACGACCGTGCCAGGCTAGGTACACACAGGGTGATGAAACGACCGTGCCAGGCTAGGTACACTCACACACACANGGGAGATGAAACGACCGTGCCAGGCTAGGTACACTAACTCATACAGGGTGATGAAACGATCGTGCCAGGCTATGTGCACTCACTCACCCGCAGCCGTGAATCTCCGCCAGGGCGAACGCCAGCTGCCCGGCGCCGATGAACCCCACACTCATCGTGTCGGCGGAGACACAAAACAATTAAGAACCCACCCCTACACACACACAGCCTGCAAACAAGTCGAGATCAAGGCCCCGTTAGCGGCCACGTGTCAAATAAACTCGTGCTCTCAGTCGGCCTCCGGCGCGTGCTCGTAAAGACGCCCGCTTGTACAGGCCCTACTCCTGCGCGTCAATTGATTTGTTTAAACGATGAGCACACGATGTAAAATGTTTGATGCCCACAAGCCGCATCACCCACTCACTCACGATCTCTCTCTTCACTGTCTCTGACTGATTTGACAACCCCCCCCCACACACCCAGCCCCCCACACACCCACCCCGCCCCCCCACACACCCAGCCCCCCCCACACACCAGCCCCGCCCACACACCCAGCCCCGCCCACACACCCAGCCCCCCCACACACCCACCCCCCCCCACACACCCAGCCCCGCCCACACACCCAGCCCCGCCCACACACCCAGCCCCCCCCCACACACCCAGCCCCCCACACACCCAGNCCCCCCCCACACACCGAGCCCCCCCACACACCTAGCCCAGCCCCCCCCCACACACCCAGCCCCCCCCCACACACCCAGCCCCCCCCCCACACACCCAGCCCCGCCCACACACCCAGCCCCCCCCCACACACCCAGCCCCGCCCACACACCCAGCCCCGCCCACACACCCAGCCCCCCCCACACACCCAGCCCCGCCCACACACCCAGCCCCGCCCACACACCCAGCCCCCCCCACACACCCAGCCCCCCCCCACACACCCAGCCCCCCCCACACACAGCCCCGCCCCACACCCAGCCCCCCCCCCCCACACANCCAGCCCCGCCCCCCCCCCACACACCCAGCCCCCCCCACACACCCAGCCCNCCCCCACCACACACCCAGNCCCCCCCCCCACACACCCAGCCCCGCCCNCACACCCAGCCCCCCCCCCCCACACACCCAGCCCCCCCCCCCCCACACACCCAGCCCCCCCCCCCCACACACCAGCCCCCCCCCCCCCCCACACACCCAGCCCCCCCNCACACACCCAGCCCCGCCCACACCCATCCCCCCCNCCCCCACTTGACCCCCCTCCCCACACCCCCTCCCCCCTCCCCACCCCCCTTGTCCCCCCCAACCCCTCCCCGTCCCCCCCCCTCCTCCCCCACTCAACGATTGGCTCCCAAATACGGCCACGCGATTGGGCAATACGTAGAACGTGGTGGCTTGCCACGCCTCGCGGACATCCCTCGCCGCTGATTGGTCGAAGTCTGACCACGTCCGCGCCGCAGGCCGCGTGTTGATTGGTTGAGGCGCTCCCCAAGTCGGCTGCCATTCGTCGAAGGCGTGAGCACGTGGGCTCTCCGAACACGTGGCCGTGTTTATCGGGCGATTATTTATATATTTTAAAAGTATTCTTAGGTTTTTATNAAGTCACGTAGGTAAAACATCAAAATTAATAAAAATAAAATAAAGATCACGACGTTTCGTCGTTTCGTCGTGATCTTTATTTTATTTAATTTTTATTAATTTTGATGTTTTACTACGTGACTTTACCGAAAAAACCTAAGAATATGAATCCATGCAGTCACGAAAGCTTCAAATCTAGAATTATTTTAAAGTAGTTAATGGTAATCGACTGGAATCTAATTTTACAATCGAATCTGAATCGATTCCAACGCTGATTTTCCATTACGGGCTTGGAATTGTGCGTATGTAATCGATAATGATCGATTCACGCCCGTATGCTCTATGCAATTGGGTCACGGAAAATCTATAGCTGCAAAATATTCGATAGACACCGCCAACGCATAAACATAATCGCGAAAAGTAATCGATGGATTATCGAATCGATGAATGCGAGGCGCTGCAAGCCATTGTCACGCAATTTCAATCGATTGTGGATCATAAATAATAATTGCGAATTGTCCAATCGCCTCTTCGATAAAAATCTCAATGTGCGTATACATAATCGATGCTTGAATCCAATCGCAAATTGGGAATCGATTCCCGGCGAATCGATGGATCTGTCCTCGATCAACTCGTAGCTGATGCAATTGCCGTCAGCTGTTGCGACGATTTGGTTTTCGCCACCACATGCGGTTGAGATGAGAACAAAGACAAAGATCCCCCGTGTAGCCTTAACAGACTGTTGGGAAGTGCTGTTAGCGAACACTTGAAGGCCAGAACAGTACACGAGGGGTGGGTGGACAGCACCACGCCCGGCCGCCTTTGTCCCCCAGTGGCACACACACAGTGCTCATTTGAGGCTGAGTCGACCTAGGGAGGCCCAGGACCGGTTCAATAATCGTCACCGGCGTTGCCGTGGAATCGAACCGGTAGCCTTGTNGCGTAGCGCACGCCCGCACACACCCAAAGCAAAGATCCCCGTGTAGCCTGAACAGACTGTAGGGCAAGTGCTGTTAGCGAGCACCTATGAAGGCCGGCACGCACAGGAGGGAGTGGGTGGCCAACACGACGCCCCAAGTGCAGTAGCACCAAGTACTCATTTAAGGCTAAGTCGACCTAGGGGAGGCCCAGGACCGGTTCATGGTGTTGGCCGTGATCGGGAATCGAACCCGGGCCGCGAGGTTTCGTAGCGCAGCGTAGCGCTCACCGCTCCCCAAAGACAAAGATCCCCCGTGCAGCCTCTAACAGACGGTTGGGTCAAGTGCTGTTGTCGAGCACCATAAAGGGCGAACGGCACACGAGGGAGAACAACGACAACAGCCATTCGCCACTAAGCAGTGACGTCACCACGACGCTTGTGCCAGGCTAGGTGCACGTTGAGGCCACGTGAAGTGTCGAACGCCGCTGGCAGGAGGTCACGGGGCAGACTCAGCAGGTGCCACGGGTCGACTGACTGAGATGACCGAGATGACTGGCTGATGCACCACCTGTGCCCACTACTGTGCCAACTTGCTGTGCTTTAGCCACCCGGTGCTCCACTCGTTGTTGTGAGCGTCGCTCCTCCGCTCTCCGTTGTTGTTGGAGGGCGACTGCCTCCAACTGCCCAGTAGCAGCAGCGTCCTTCACGAGCCTCCTCCACAGAGGCCGATCTTGACACCGCTGGTACCGGTCATTGGCAAGTCCACTCAGCTCCACGTCCTCCTGTACCACATCACTCCATCTTTCTCTAGCCCGTGCCGCGCCTGTTTAGCCCCCTCGATCCGACCGAACAAAAGCTGTTTAGGCATGCGGTGGCTGGGCATGCGGGCTACATGACCCAGCCAACGCAGCCTTGCCTGCCGGAGGAGCTCACCGATGGGACGTTGTCCAGATCTTTCAAGGATTTGTGAGCTCCTCACACAATCCAGCCTGGTTAAACCCAGGATGGATCGTAGGCAGGTCAGCCTAAATGTTTCTCACCAACGAAGATGTTCCATTACGGGGGTCCACGTTTCGCAAGAGTAGAGAAGGGAGGGAATGACTGTGGCCGAGAAGACCTGAAGCTTCATGCGGAGCGACAGACCAGGTAGCTTCCACACAGTGTTACGCAACCGATAAAAAGATAATGCCGCTCGACTGATTCGGAGTGAGACCTCTGCTGTCAAACCGGAGCCGGTCATGAGCACACTGCCCAGGTATGGGAAACTCTCCACTCTCTCCACAACTGCCCCATAAATTGGGTGTTGTGGGGTGGAGTGTCCGATAGTACAAAATACCCAGGCAGGTGCTTCGTTTTGGTGGGGTTGATGGTAAGGCCCCACCTCGTAGTGCACACTCCAAGTTCAGCAGCAGCGCCTCAAACTCCTCCTGTGAATGAGCAGTAATTACCAGGTCATTGGCATACATAACATGATTTAAAGCTTTCGTGACTGCAGGGATTCATCTTCTTGGTTCTTTCGAAGATACATAACATGGTTGAGCAATAGGGAGCCATCCCTTGACCAGACCGGGCATCGATCAGCCTCCCATTGTACCAGATGGAAATTCCTCCAGTACAGCAATCGAAGGCTTCACGAACTACGTGGTTGAAATAGATATTAAATAATGTGGGAGCCAGAGGACATCCCTATCACACCCCAAGGTGAATAGGGAAACTCTGACTCCCGACCACGTAGTTTTACCCTGGCCCGCTCACTATCATGAAGGTCCTTAATGATCGTGAGCAGAGAGTCAGGGACTCCGAAAGCACGAAGAACAACCCAGAGCCCAGGCCTACTGATGGTATCATAGTCTTGACCAGGTAAATAAAGCACCCAACAGGCTGACTCTATCCCGAGGGGCCACTTTAGCTCGCACCTGTGACAGGAGGTCATAGAAGGCATCTGACTCATCGGCCTTGCCTGCATCCCTCCACGGATGTTCGTCTTCGGTGGGGGCATAAGTAACCACGACTACCACTCCTCACCTCCGGTTGATGGGAAGGCGAGCCCAAAGTAGCCTGGGGCTTACAGCTTCCCACACTCACCGCCACACTCCACACCCCTTCATTCTTTTGTTCAGAAGAAAAGCCATTCCTTGTTGTTTGCAGTCTCCTGCCCGAGTAGAGGACTGTCCACCCCTCATGGTGGCAGGAGCCAGAGCTGGTCCACTGGACCTCCTGAATACTAAAGAGATCCAGGCGGTACCGGTCCAGCTCCCGACAGAGGAGTGGCAGCCTCTCCTCCACAGTGAGCGTTCGAACATTCCACGTGGCCACTCGCAGTAGTTTTTTGCTGTTTCTGGAGGAACCCGAGGGTAAGGATTCAATCTCCTGGCTCCGCCAAATGGGGTTTGGCCAGGAGACGTCATGTCGCCCAAGGCCTCCGGCACAAGCTTAATTAGATTTGTATTCCATGGTAATGCCAAAACGTCGTTGAAACGCACGCTGCACCGCAATTACGGATTCAGTCTTGCTGAACTGCAGAACGCGAAACGCCCCTTGTGTGTTGCGGGGTCGCCATCTTGCGAATGACTGAGGCTGGGGCTGTTTGTGCGCTGGGAGAGACATCTATCCTCTACGTCTCTCTCCCATATGCCCCCCACTCTATNCCCTCTCTCTACGCCTCCCTCTCTAGTCTCTATGCCCTCCCTCTCTACGCCCACCCTCTCTACGCCCCCCCTCTACGCCCTCCCCTCTATGCCCCTCCCTCTCTATGCCCTCCTCTCTATGCCCTCCCTCTCTATGCCCTCCCCTCTATGCCCCCCCTCTATGCCCCCCTCTCTATGCCCTCCCCTCTATGCCCTCCCCTCTATGCCCTCCCTCTCTATGCCCTCCCCTCTATGCCCTCCCCTCTATGCCCTCCCTCTCTATGCCCTCCCTCTCTATGCCCCACCCTCTATGCCCCTCCCTCTATGCCCTCCCCTCTATGNCCCTCCCTCTCTATGCCCTCCTCTTATGCCCGTCCCTCTCTATGCCCCTCCCTCTCTATGCCCTCCCTCTCTATGCCCTCCCTCTCTATGCCCCTCCCTCTCTATCCCCACCCCTCTATGCCCTCCCCTCTATGCCCTCNCTCTATGCCCGCCCCTCTATGCCCGCCCCCTCAAGTGGTAAGAGTTTCATTCATGGGCGGTTCGTGGTTGCAGAGATATCGCGATTTCAAATTGGGTCCATCTTTTGAACTCTGTCATGCTTTTGCATGCAATTGATTCATGCTTAATCTTGATTGAAGTTTTGAAAATAAATTAATGTGTCCAGTTTGGAGGGCATTGCCCCCGCCATGATTCTACGTATTTGTTTTGAGTGACTTGCATAAAGTATTATTTGGGTCTTTCGGTAAAGTCACGTTGATAGGTTGAAAGAAAAAACATGAGGAGAGATGATGACGATCGCTTATGTTGTGATCGAAACGTCGTCGTTTCAGTTATTTTATTTCAACCAATCTACGTGACTTTACCGAAAGACCCAAAAATATGAATTCCTACAGTCACGAAAGCTTTAAGTCAAAATTGCATACAGTAATGTTTTGTCTACTTTGCACTCTTATCGGTTTATTTTTTCTGCACTGTTTGTTGTAACTTTCTGAATCTCCCGCCATGACCCCTACCAGAACATCTGTAAGGAGGGAAAAAATATATAGAACTTTACAGCTCATCGGATTTCTGCAGCATTAAAAACAAATTCAGATTCTAACGAAGCAACAGCATCGATTCCTGAATCGACCCGGTCCGTTAAAACCTTCCCGCTCACATCGATTTTCGGAATCGATTCCTCCACCTCATCCTCCACCCCCACCGACAACGCTCAACATCCATCATGGCGGCGCGCAGGAGGCAACACGTGTCCGTCGCCGCGAGTGCGATGAACGCGGCCTCGTCTCGTCTCCCCCGGCTCCCCTGGCTCCCTCGGCTCCCCGGCTCCCCTGACGACTCCCCGGGCTCTGAGAGGAGACGACGATGATGAGGATGAGGAGGAGGACGATGAAGGGGACGCCCCGAGGAGATATCCCAAGGAGTGGCTCGCGACCGGGCGATGCGCAGCCTCAAGGAGCCGAGGATTCCAGGAAGAAGTGAGTTGGTTCACCTCGTGCGCGCCGTCTCGCCCCTAGGTCGGCTCGGCATTGAATGATTGTAGTGAGCCGGCGTGGGGCGTGTGGTTGCCGGCCTTCATAGGTGCTACTCGCTAACAGCACTTGCCCCTACAGTCTGTTGAGGCTATACGGGGATCTTTGTTTTTTTCCATTCTGTAAATTTACCTCGTCCCCCAGGTCGACTCAGCCTCAAACATTTCGGCTCTCGATGCGCGCTGAGCAGCAGGGAACGTGCTAACAGTACAGCGTCCTCTCGTGGGTGTCTCACGCCTAGGTCTACTCAGACTGAAATTCTGACCGCATGGTGTGTTTGTGAGGATCAGGGGGCTATTGTAAATTATACTTCATTTGGAGCTTTCGTGACTGCAGGAATTACTCTTGGTTCTTTCGGTAAAGTCACGTGTAAAGAGAAAGTAATAAATTAAATACTAGCATACGACGTTTCGATTGCAACACAAGCAATCATCATCAGGTATAAATGAAATAGAAACACAAATCTAGTATTCTTAGAAATGTAATGTAATACACAGAGAGTCGGATAACATAACAGTCAACACCCTACCTGGTTGATGACGTTCTTCCTGAGAATGCTAAATTTGAGAGAGAGATAAACACAGAACCAGAGACATAGAGACAGACATATAAGTAGAGACAGATATCACAGAGATGCATAGAGAGAGATATACATAGGCACACAGAGAAACGTAATCAACCAGGTAGGGTGTTGACTGTTATGTTATCCGACTCTGTTGTATTAATTACATTTCTAAGTTTCTAGATTTGTGTTTCGATTTCATTTTTTAATCCTTTATATTAAGCTTGCTTGCGTGCTTGCTTGCTTGCTTACGACCGTGCAAATCTTTCGGTCGTTTTTTAACCCACTTCCCGTGATCCAATCGAGCTGACATTTTGCACACAGACTCGTTGTGCGAGACAATTAATTTTAGGGAAAACAAATTAAATGTTTAATTACCAATTGCTTTATACTGGCAGACAATCATCTGACCCATAGGTGGCAGCCATCTCAAGCCAGAGGACGAGAGGACTCTAGCCGCCACGCATATAAAGGATTTATAGTGAAAAACTTTGTTTTTACGGGTTAAAATTTTTGTTTGCTANCGAAACGTCGTAACTATTGTAAATTAGCAACCCTCGGCGAAATCCGTATTTGTAACCANCTGACCGCGGTGCCTCAGACGTGGCGCACCCCCCCTCCCCCCCCAGGGNATGGAGTGTTGGTGGGGGGCCCACGGGTGACGAGCGGTGGCGCAGTGGTGCGCCTGCGCTACGCCGGCGAGCCGAATGACTACCGGGTGCGGTGCGTATTTGNACTGCGCTTTTGGCCTTCCCCCGAGGTACTTTTGGCCAACGATACTCCTGCGGGTTTATCGCTGACATCCCTTGGCCCAGGCGGCCTTACAGGTTGTACCTGGTATCCTCTTTGCGTAAAAAATATGTAATTGNTTTTTTTTACTTATCTGGCAAACAAAACTGCCACCATGTGAGACTAGGCCTCGAAAGCTGTCTCGGGTGTTGACCAATCAATTCAGGACAGTGCATACATTATCAGAGGTGTTTTTTTTGCATTATGACTGCAGGTATTGTGGTCAAGCAAAAACTGCTCTCGTAAAAAAGGTGTCAGTTTTGTTCCAGATAAAAGGGTAAAAAAACAATTCACAGGTGTTGTACTGCTCGCTGTTTGTGTCCGCCAGGAGAAGGCCGTGTGAAAGGAAGAGGAGCACAAACATGAACACAAAGAGCAGAAGGTCCGTGTCACGACGACGGGGCAACTCCTCGTGCGGCTACAGACGTGGTCACGTTTGGTGTTTGAAGCCAGTTGGGTCGAACAGTTATGAACATGAGCAGAGCGTGTCAACCCCGTGTCAGTGCCCGACCTTATTACAGACCAATTCAAACTTGATTGGTGCGCCTTCATCTTCACCCAGTCCCATGACTCACAAAACAATACACTCACCACCACTACACTCACCACTACACTCACCACTACACTCTACCACCACTAGTAACTCACACTAGATACACTACACTCACCACTACACTCACCACTACATACCATANACTCACCATACACTCACCACNAGTACACTCACCACTACACTCACCACACACCACCACTACACNAGACACTCACCACTACACTCCCACTACACTCACCACTACACTCCCACTACACTCACCACTACTCACCACTACACTCACCACTCCACCACCACTACACCTCACATACACTCACCACCACTCACCACTACAACCACACACTCACCACTACACTCACCACTACACTCACCACTACACTCCCACTACACAGTCACCACACACACCACATAACCACTACACTCACCACTACAGAACNCTCACCCTCCCACTACACTCACCACACACTCACCACTACACCACCACTACACTCACCATAACACACTCACCACTACACTCACAGACACTCACCACTACACTCACCACTACACTCACCACTACNCATCATACAACCAGACCTCACACTAACTCACCACTACACTCACCACNATACACCATCACTACACTCACCCACAACCACTAGTACACTCACCACTACACTCACCACTAACACACTCACCACTAGTACACCAGTACACTCACCACTACACTCACCACTACACTCACCATTAGTACACTCATCACTACAACACACACTCACCATTAGTACACTCACCACTACACTCACCACTACACCACCACTANTACAATCATAGTACACCACCACTACACTCACCACTACACTCACCACTNCACACTCACACTACACTCACCACTACACTCACCATAGTACACTCACCACTTGTAGCATAATCACCATACACTCACCACTACACTCACCACTACACTCATCACTAGTACACTCACCACTACAACCACAGNACACTCACCACTACACTCACCACTACCCACTAGTACATCACACCAACTCACCACACACTCACCACTACACTCACCACTCACTCACCACTACGACAATCACCACTACAACCACACACTCACTCACCACTACACTCACCACTACACCACCACTACAACCATAGTAACACATACATACCACCACTACACTCACCACTACACNCACCACTNGCACAACCACACACCACATACAACCACTAGACACTCACCACTACACTCACCACTTACACTNACCACTNATCACCAATAACCACACACCACCACTACACTCACCACCACTACTACACCACCACTACACTCACAGACACTCACCACTACACTCACCACTACTCACCACTNCACCTCCCACCACACTCACCACTCACCACTACACTCACCACTAGACTCACTAGTACTCACCACTACACTCACATTATAGCACACTCACCACACTCACCACACTCNCCACTACACCACCACTCACTCACCANTCCCACTACACTCACCACTACACTCACCACTACACTCACCACTACACTCACCACCAGACACTCACCACCAGTACACTCACCACCAGTACACTCACCACGTAGTACACTNACCACTACACTCACCACTAGTACACTCACCACTACACTCACCACTACACTACACCACAACACTCACCACTACACTCACCACTAGTACACTCACAGTACACTCACCACCAAGTACTACTACATACACTCACACCACTACACTCACCACTAGTACACTCACTAGTACACTCACCACTACACTCACCACTAGTACACTCACCACTACACTCACCACTACACTCACCACTAGTACACACCACTACACTCACCACTAGTACACTCACTAGTACCCACTACACTCACTAGTACACTCACCACTACACTNACCACCACTCACCACACTCACCACNAGACACTCACCAGTACACTCACCACTAGTACACTCACAGTACACTCACCACTACACTCACCACTAGCTACACTCACCACTAGTACACTCAACGTACATCACTACACTCACCACTANGGATACACTCACCACTACACTCACCACTACACTCACTACATACCANTAACTCACCACTAAGACACTCACCACTAGCACACTCACCACTATACACTAGTCANACCACTACACTCACCACNAGTTACATCACTAGTACACTCACCACTACACTCACTACAACCACAGACAACACAGACACTCACTACACTCACCACNAGTACACTCACCACTACACCACCACTACACTCACCACAAACAAATACAACCACTACACTCACCACTAGTACACTCACCACTAGCACATCTCACCACCACTACACTCACCACAGACACTCACCACTANACTCGCACCTTGCCATACACAGCCACACACTCACCACTACACTCACCACTAGTACACTCACCACTAGTACACTCACCACACACCACTAGGAAGCACAGACACTCACCACTACACTCACATAGTACACTCACCACTACACTCACCACTACACTCACCACTACACTCACCACTACACTCATCACTACACTCACCACTAGCACACTCACCACTGCACTCACCACTACACTCACCATACCACTACACTCACCACCCTTAGACACTCACCACTACACTCACCACTAGTACACTCACCACTAGTACTCACTAGTACACTCACCACTACACTCACTACACTCACCACTACACCACCACTAACCACAGNACACTCACTAACTCACCACTACACACCACTACACTCACCACTACAACCACACACTACTCACCACTACACTCACCACTAGTACACTCACCAGTACACTCACACACACTCACTAGTACACTCACTAGCANACACCATACACTCACTTCACACACTACAAACAGACACTCACCACCACTCACCACTACACTCACCACTACTCACCACACACTCACACNTAACCACTAGTACACTCACTCACTCACCACTACACTCACTACAACCACAGACACTCACCACTACACTCACTACACNCACCACACAACCACTAACTCACACACTTGGGTGCACCACTACACTCACCACTACATACCTCAACCACACACTCACCACTCACCACTAGTACACTCACCACTCACTCACCCTACATACACCACAACTCACCACAGNACACTACCACTAGCAACTCACCACTACACTCACCACTANACACNCACCACTAGACAACACACTCACTAGTACACTCACCACTACACTCACCACTACACTCACCACTACACTCACCAACACTCACCACTACACTCACCACTAGTACACTCACCACTAGCACATCACACCACTACACTCACCACTACACTCACCACTCATACTCGCCACTACACTCGCCACTAGTACACTCACTAGCACACTCGCCACTACACTCACCACACACCACTAGTACACTCACCACTACACTCACCACTACACTCAGCACTAGTACACTGCACTAGTACACTCAGCACTACACTCACCACTAGTCACTCACCACTAGTACACTCAACGTACATCCCACNAGACTCACCACCACTACACCACCACCACCACCATACACTCACCACCAGTACACTCACCACTAGTACACTCACCACCACTACACTCACCACCAGTACACTCACCACCACACTCACCACTAGTACACTCACCACCAGTACACTCACCACCAGTACACTCACCACCAGTACACTCACCACCAGTACACTCACCACCACACTCACCACTAGCACACTCACCACCAGTACACTCACCACCACACTCACCAGTACACTCACCACTACACTCACCACTACACTCACCACTACACTCACCACTACACTCACCACTACACTCACCACTACACTCACCACCAGTACACTCACCACTACACTCACCACTAGTACACTCGCCACTAGTACACTCGCCACTAGTACACTCGCCACTAGTACACTCACCACCAGTACACTCACCACCAGTACACTCACCACCAGTACACTCACCACCAGTACACTCACCACCATTACACTCACCAGTACACTCACCACGCAGTACACTCACCACCAGTACACTCACCACCAGTACACTCACCACCAGTACACTCACCACCAGTACACTCACCACCAGTACACTCACCACCAGTACACTCACCACCAGTACACTCACCACTACACTCACCACTACACTCACCACTAGTACACTCGCCACTAGTACACTCGCCACTAGTACACTCGCCACTAGTACACTCGCCACTAGCACACTCGCCACCACACTCACCACTAGTACACTCACCACTACACTCACCACTAGTACACTCACCACTACACTCGCCACTAGCACACTCGCCACTAGTACACTCGCCACTAGTACACTCACCACTAGTACACTCACCACTAGTACACTCACCACTACTCACCACTAGTACACTACCACTAGTACACTCACCACTAGCACACTCACCTACTACACTACACTCACCACTAGTACACTCACCACTCAGTACACTCACCACTAGTACACTCACCACTAGTACACTCACTAGTACACTCACCACTACACTCACCACTACACTCACCACTACACTCACCACTAGTACACTCACCACCAGTACACTCACCACCAGTACACTCACCACTACACTCACCACTAGTACACTCACCACTAGTACACTACACACACCACTAGTACACTCACCACTAGTACACTCACCACTAGTACACTCACCACTACATACCTGTCAAACCGCTTATTACAGACAAATTCACACTTATAAATCTTAGCGTTCATCCTACAAGGGGAGAAACACAGACACAACGTCACCAGTTCCATCTCCCAGGGCAGCATTTGCGAAATAATGAGCAAATCTCTCTTTGTACTGGTAGGAACCTCCTGGTTACACCAGCCCACAGGAGATTATTGTGTCCGTCGTGCAGGGAGGGCTGGGTGGGGAGGGAGGGGCTGGGTGGGGAGGGAAGGTGGGGAGGGCTGGGTGGGGAGGGTGGGGCTGGGTGGGAGGGTGGGCTGGGTGGGGAGGGTGGGGCTGGGTGGGGAGGGTGGGGCTGGGTGGGGAGGGGCTGGTCACCCCGTGGTGCCCTTATAAAACTCAACGTTTAACCTACTCACGCCGGCTTGTGCCCGCCCTCACAGTCGGCCATATTTGCGGAATACACCACGCCGCCGTTGACCCTGGCCATTGACCGAGCAACCCGACGTTCCCTCCACAGGAATGTGTTTGGAGTTTGCGTGTCTCTCTCTCATCATCACGGTGGCTAGGAGATGTTAACTACCTCGCCTGATATGCAGGAGGTCTTGGGTTCGTTCCTGACCCTGACACTTGCTGTATATTTGGAGTTAGCGTGTCTCTCTCCCGTGGTTGCGTGGATTTTTCTCCGTGTCCTCCGGTTTTCCTCCACATTTAGAAACATGCGTTTAAGAGTATTTGGCTGCTTTAAATGTACACGCGATAAGCCACTTCGTTGAGCTATCATTTGTGGCAGGTCGCTTCTTCAAAAGATCTATATAGCTCAGTGGGCCTTAGCTGGTAAAATACAAAAAAAGTTTAATAAATCTTGATTTAAAGCTTTCGTGACTGCAGGGATTCTTGGTTCTTTCGGTAAAGTCACGTAGAAGGGAAATAATAAAATAATATTTATGTATTGTTTTATATACATTTTTATTGTTTTATATCAATATTATTTTATTATTTCCCTTCTACGTGACTTTACCGAAAGAACCGAGAATAAAAAGTGTAATAGTTTCGTTTAATAGATGTCAATTACGATGATCCATGAAGGCGAGCAGGTGAAGGCTGTTCTGCACACAGTAGGATGCATGACTTAACACGCGTGTGCGTGTTAACACGCGTGTGCGTGTGAATCAGATGTCACAAATTGATGCGTAATTTTTTAGGAGCTGCCGTTGTGAAAATGTTCTGCGCGTGTGTCCAAGCAGAAAGAAAGATGCTGTCTGAAGATATTCTGAAGGCGGTGGACGAGGCAAAAAGCAGGTGAGTGTGTGAGAGTGTGTTTATGTGAGAGTGTGAGAGTGTGTGTGTGAGTGCACAGAGGGGAGCGGTGGCGCAGCGGTTAGCGCGCTGCACTACGGACCTGGCGACCCGGGTTCGATTCCCGCTCACGGCAAACACCATGACGATTATCTGAACCGGTCCTGGGCCTCCCCTAGGTCGACTCAGCCTCAAACGAGTACCTGGTGCGCCACTGGGGCGACAAAGGCGGTCGGGCGTGGTGCTGGCCACCCCCCCTCATGTGCCGTGCCGGCCTTCATAGGTGTTCGCACAGCACTTGCCCCTAAAGTCTGTTAAGGCTATACGAGGGATCTTTGTCTTTGTGCATGGCAGAGGTGTAGCGGTTTGCGCGCTGCGCTAGGACCTGACGGCCCGAGTTCATTCCCGCTCACGGCAAACACCAGTGACGATTATCTGAACCGGTCCTGGGCCTCCCTAGGTCGACTCAGCCTCAAATGAGTACCTGGTGCGGTTCGCCACTAGGGAGACAAAGGCGGTCGGGCGTGGTGCTGGCCACCACCCCCCCCCGGCCGGGCTTAACAGCACTTGCCCCTACAGTCTGTTAAGGCTATATGGGGGTCTTTATATTTGTGAGTGCAATTGGAGGCTGATCGATGCCCGGGTGCGGTCAAGGAATGGCTCCCTATTGGTCAACCATGTTATGTATGCTGATGACCTGATAATTGCGGCTCACTCAGAGGAAGAGTTGGAGGCGCTGCTGCTGAAACTGGAGTGTGCCAATAAGAGGTGGGCCTTACCATCAGCCCCACCAAAACGAAGCACCTGCCTGGGTATTTTGTACCATCAGGCACTCCACCCCACAACTCCCAATCGGTAATGGGGCAGTTGTGGAGAGAGTGGAGAGTTTCCATACCTGGGCAGTGTCCTCATGACCAGCTCTGGTTTAACAGCGGAGGTCTCACTCCGAATCGGTCGAGTGGCATTATCTTTTCATTGGTTGCGTAACGCTGTGTGGAAGCTACCTGGTCTATCACTCCGCATAAAGCTTCAGGTCTTCTCGGCCACGGTCATTCCCTCCCTTCTCTACGCAAACGTGGACACCCTAATGGAACATCTTTGCCGGTTAGAAACATTTAGGCTGACCTGCTTACGATCCATCCTGGGTTTAACCAGGCTGGATTGTGTGAGGAGCTCACAAATCCTTGAAAGATGTGGACAAAGTCCATCGGTGAGCTCTGGCAGGCAAGGCTGCGTTGGCTGGGTCATGTAGCCCGCATGCCCAGCCACCACATGCCTAAACAGCTTTTGTTCGGCCGGATCGAGGGGGCTAAACGGGCGCGGCACGGGCTAGAGAAGAGATGGAGTGATGTGGTACAGGAGGACGTGGAGCTGAGTGGACTTGCCGATGACTGGTACCAGCGGTGTCAAGATCGGCCTCTGTGGAGGAGGCTCGTGAAGGACGCTGCTGGGCAGTTGGAGGCAGTCGCCCTCCAATAACAACGGAGGGTGGAGGAGCGACACTCACAACAACGAGCGGAGCGCCGGGTGGCTAAAGCACAGCAAGTTGGCACAGTAGGGGCACAGGTGGTGCATCAGCCAGTCATCTCAGTCAGTCGACCTGTGGCATCTGGGTCTGCCCCGTGACCTGCCAGCGGGCGTTCGACATTTCACGTAGCCTCAAGGTGCACATAGCCAGGCACAAGCGTCGTGGTGACATCACCGCCACTTAGTGGCGAATGGCGGTTGTTGTTGTTGTGAGTGCGCGGTAGCTAGGAGACGTTAACACCATCGGCTGGTCTATTTGAAGTATGCGTATTGATACCATGGTGGTTGGGTGGATTTATTTTTCTCTCCGGGCTCTCCGGTTTTTCCCTCCACATTTAGAATCAACGTCACGCGTTTAGAGTCTTTGGCTGCTATTAATGTTCACATGATGATGATGACGAGCCACTTCGTTGAGCTATAATATTGGTAGGAACCTCCTGGTTACACCAGCCCACAGGGGATTATTGTGTCTGTCGTGCGGGGAGGGTGGGAGGGGCTGGGTGGAGAGTCTCAAGACACTTTTTTTCCCCAGAGGGCCCTGCTGCGTTGAGATCGGGCCAATTCCGTTGGTTGAGAGTTTGGCTTCGCGTGGGAGGAAACCGTGAGAACTCGGAGAAAAACCCAGCGACGGCGGTGGTCGCCGCGTCTCCTCTGCCACTTGCACCGTCTAGACAACAACGTCTCAGTTGAAAGAGCGCGTGGGTGTGGCGTGTAAGTGACGATTTCTCTCTGCTCTCTTGTGTCTTGCAGGAAGGCTGCAGGTCCCACCAAGGCAAAGCTGAGCGGTAACCGCGTGTTCATTCTGCCTCTCCGGTGCACGTTCACGTTCACGGGATAAAGCCTCGCGATTAACGTTGACGGCCTCTTGCGTCGTGTGAAGCTGGTTCACGTTGCCGTGTGGTTTATGGGTGGGGGCGATGTCTGGGTTTAGCGGTGGAGTCGGCGATATCGGGACTCCTAAAGTCGAGACTGGTCACTTGAATGGTCGCAACGAAGCTGTTTGTGGGTTAGATCGCCGTGAGAGTAAATGTGTCGTAACCCTCCACCACCCGACGCAGCCAGCAAGTTTCGTTACGTAACGTCAACAAAAGGTGCCATATAGTGTATAGTATAGTGTAGTGGATAGTGTAGTGTATAGTGTAGTGTATAGTAGTGTAGTGTATAGTGTAGTGTATAGTAGTGTAGTGGATAGTGTCGTGTGTAGTGTATAGTGTCGTGTATAGTGTAGTGTATACTGTAGTGGATAGTGTAGTGTATACTGTAGTGGATAGTGTAGTGTATACTGTAGTGGATAGTGTATAGTATAGTGTAGTAGTGTATAGTGTCGTGTATAGTGTGTAGTGTATGGTGTATAGTATAGTGTTTTAGTGTGTAGTGTACAGTGTCGTGTATAGTGTAGTCTACTATTTAAGCACCACCGTGTGTTGGAGAGTAAATCCACAACACGTACTATTCGAGCAGCACGATGTTATCCGTGCGTCGGCTACGCGAGCCCTCCGCCGCTCGCTGCGCCACGAACGCCGACGTCGCAGTCGCGCCGTGTGATTAGACTCGCTCCGCCGGCGTGAGCAGGTCACCACGGCAACGATGACGACGACGATGACGACGATGATGACGAGCAGGAGAGCGGGAAGGAGGAGGAGAGCGCTCCGGCGGTGGAGAACAGGAAAAACCCAAGCGGTGAGTTGGCTACGCCCACGGCTGGCGAGAGTCGCGTGGTGGGGGCGGGGACGTACCCACGTGGAGATGGACCCACCTCGGGTGTTTGAAATGTCACGGCGGCGGGAGAGCGCACGGCACGCGGTCGGGAGGGCTGCGAGTCGAAACTACTACCCCCGCCCCAAGCAGAGGTCGCAACCGGTACCCGATACCCGTACCCTACCGATACCCGTACCCTACCCGATACCCGTACCCTACCGATACCCGTACCCTACCCGATACCCGTACCCTACCCGATACCCGTACCCTACCCGATACCCGTACCCTACCCGATACCCGTACCCTACCCGATACCCGTACCCTACCGATACCCGTACCCTACCCGATACCCTACCCTACCCGATACCCGTACCCTACCCGATACCCGTACCCTACCTGATACCCGGCTACCCGTACCCAGCCGGTACGGGTACCCATTTGCGACCCTGGTGCGGCCAGGTACGGGTACGGGTAGACCGTGAGTCACTGGTGAGTAACTGTAGTGCAGCGGTTAGCGCTACGCCACTCTACAAACCCGGCGACTCCAGTTCGATTCCCACTCACGGCCACCGACACCAGTGACGATTATCCGAAGCGGTTCCTGGGCCTCCTCTAGGTCGACTCGGCCTCACATGAGTACCTTGTGCGATGTGTAAACCATCGCCACTAGGAAGACAAAGGCGGCCAGGAGCGGTGCTGGCAACCCACCCCTCGTGCGCCGCGCCGGCCTTCGTAGGTGCTGCTACTCGCTGACACGCACTTGCCCCAAAAGACTGTTGAGGCTACACGGGGGACCTTTGTCTTTGTGTGCGGTGGTCAGCGGCTCGAGCTGCTACCGAGTGGTGCGCCTGCGGGACGAGGGCTGGGAGCGCAGAAGCGCGAGGAGGCGCAGAGCTTCCTGCAGCAGCGCCTCTATGGGCAGGGCCGCCAGCGGGTCTCCGGTAAGAATGGACACGTACAGACACGCACAGACGATACGCACAGACGATACGCACAGACACGCACAGACACGTACAGACACGCACAGACGATACACACGGACACGCACAGACGATACACACGGGCACGTACAGACGACACGCACAGACACATACAGACGATATGAACGGACACGTACAGACGATACGCACGGACACGTACAGACACGTACAGACACGCACGGACACGCACAGACGATACGCACAGACACGTACAGACGATACGCACGGACACGTACAGACACGTACAGACGATACGCATGGACACGTACAGACACGTACAGACGATACGCATGGACACGTACAGACGATACGAACGGACACGTACAGACACGTACAGACGATACGCATGGACACGTACAGACGATACGCACGGACACGTACAGACACGTACAGACGATACGCATGGACACGTACAGACGATACGCACAGACACGCACGGACGACATGCAAGTCGGGGGTCGGGGGGTCGTGGGGTCGTGGGGGGGGGGAGGGGGTCGAGGGTGGGGGGCTGGGGGGGGTCCGGCTGCGTGTACCCCCTCCCGCGTTGAGGCTCCGTGTGGTTGTTCTCGCCGCCTCTGCAGCGAACGAGTTCTTCTCGCTGCGGAACAAGACGGGCGCCTGCAAGAAGCCGGCGTTGCAGTTCGGCAAGGACGGCGGCGCAGGTGACACGTGGCGGCGGTCTCCGCCGACGGGCACTCACTCTCACACTCTCAGACTCGCACACACACACACACTCACGCTCACACACACACTCACACACACACACTCACGCTCACACACTTTCAGACTCACACACACACTCACTCACACTCTCAGACACACACACACACTCACTCACACTCTCAGACTCGCACACACACACACTCACACACACACTCACGCTCACACACACACTTTCAGACTCACACCCACACACTCTCACACTCTCAGACTCGCACACACACTCACGCTCACACACACACTTTCAGACTCACACACACTCTCACACTCTCAGACTCACACACACTCACTANCACACACACACTCACGCTCACACACTTTCAGNCACACACACACACACTCACTCACACTCTCAGACTCGCACACACACTCACTCACACTCTCAGACTCGCACACACACACACTCACGCTCACACACACACTCACGCTCACACACATACACTTTCAGACTCACACCCACACACTCTCACGCTCTCAGACTCGCACACACACTCACGCTCACACACACTTACGCTCACACACACACACTTTCAGACTCACACACACACTCTCACACTCTCAGACTCACACACTCACGCTCACACACACTCACGCTCACACACACACACTTCAGACTCACACCCACACACTCTCAGACTCGCACACACGCTCACACACACTTACGCTCACACACACACACTTTCAGACTCACACACACTCTCACACTCTCAGACTCACACACTCACTAACACACACACTCACGCTCACACACACTCACACTCACGCTCACACACTTTCAGACTCACACCCACACACTCTCACACTCTCAGACTCACACACACTCACTAACACACACACTCACGCTCACACCCACACACTCTCACACTCTCAGACTCACATACTCACTCACACTCTCCGACTTGCACACACACACACTCACGCTCGTGCACCTCCGATGCGCAACTCCATCTATCCAGGGCGGATTATATGTATACTCTATATATAATATATACATTATAAATATTGTAATTTTATATAAATAATATTTATGTATATATTATGTAGATTATATATGTACATTATATATACAACATAAATTGTATTTACATAATGTATAGATTATATATTATATAAAACAATTTATATTATATATAATATATTTTGATTTAAAGCTTTCGTGACCGCAGGGATTCATATTCTTGGTTCTTTCGGTAAAGTCACGTAGAACGGAAATAATAAAATATATAAACCAATTAAATTATCACGACGTTTCGACTGCAACACAAGCAATCACCAACAGTCTGGAACGCCATCATCCCTCTGCACATTCGCAGAGAGACTTAGAAACTCACCTCTACAACCACGTGCTTTCGAGCGACTCTGAGCTTGGCTCTGCGCCTCTGAGTTGCGGCCGTTACGTCCGCAAATTTGCGCGCGTTACAAATTGCATTATTATTATATTCTTAGGTTTTTTTTTACTCTGTCTTATCGACAGACCTGTTCTTCACCTGAGGACGGCTGCTTGCGTTGTGGCCGAAACGTCGTGAGAATTATTTTATTATGTTTTATTTTTATTATTTTATTACTTCCCTTCTACGTGACTTTACCGAAGGAACCAAGAAGATACATCGTGTGATTTTAACCCAAGCTTCTCACTTTACCCCACAGGCATGAATAAAAAAGATAGAAAGAAGAGGAAACGGGAGCAGGCGAAGATGGCGTAATCGTATATTGCGCCTTGCATTAAACCCATAGCAAATGTTTATATGAGACTGGGCTTCAGGAGAGACCGGGTCTCAGGGTCAGAATCTCGGTTGAGACTCGGCTCCAGGAGACCGGGTCTCAGGGTCGGAGTCTTGGTTGAGACTCGGCTCCAGGAGACCGGGTCTCAGGGTTGGAGTCTGGTTGAGACTCGGCTCCAGGAGACCGGGTCTCAGGGTGGAGTCTTGGTTGAGACTCGGCTCCAGGAGACCGGGTCTCAGGGTCGGAGTCTCGGTTGAGACTCGGCTCCAGGAGTCCGGGTCTCAGGGTCTGAGTCTCGGTTGAGACTCGGCTCCAGGAGTCCGGGTCTCAGGGTCTGAGTCTCGGTTGAGACTCGGCTCCAGGAGTCCGGGTCTCAGGGTCGAGTCTCGGTTGAGGGCTCCAGGAGACCGGGTCTCAGGGTCGGAGTCTCGGTTGAGACTCGGCTCCAGGAGACCGGGTCTCAGGGTCAGAGTCTCGGTTGAGACTCCAGGAGACCGGGTCTCAGGGTCGGAGTCTCGGTTGAGACTCGGCTCCAGGAGACCGGGTCTCGGGTCTGAGTCTCGGTTGAGACTCGGCTCCAGGAGTCCGGGTCTCAGGGTTTGAGACTCGGCTCCAGGAGACCGGGTCTCGGGGTCGGAGTTTTCGACTGAGACTCGGCTAGGTAAAGTTTGTACAGTCATTGTTGCTCATCGTTGTGATAAAAATAAAGTAACTTTTCTTAAAACCTGTCTTTTTTTGGGGGGGGGGGGGGAGTGGGTTACGGAGCCACGCACCGTTATCCTCTGTAAAAGCGTAACGCGCTTGAATCGACAGTTGAGGTGGTTCCGAGTCGATTGTGGGCTGCTCCAGATGCCAGTCGTAAAACCCAGAGCGCCTCAACGGGCACAGAAGCTGCGGATCGATTCCTTGAAGCCGCCACCGACTTACGCAGAGGAGCCGTTAACGGCACAGCGAGCGGTGAGGACACTCGCCCTCACCGCGAATATTTGGCAGCTGCTACAAATGTGATGATATGAAGCCACTTTGTGAGCTCTCGTCTGCGAGAGGCAGGTCGCATCCGACAAAGAGCTACGTCGCTTTGGGGGGGGGGGCCCCCTTGCCTGGTAACAACAAAAAGTTTCGTTTTAGTTCTTGTTGGCTGGGTGACTACCCGACACGGTCATTATGAACCCTCTGAGAGTCAGCTTTAAAAATGACGAGTNAAAAAAAAAAATAACTCGGGCCCGTTTTCAAAGAGATGTAATTTTATTTATTAATATTACAGCATTACACCATGTAATTACATTTAAACCACTATATAAAGTCATCATCGGCCGCGTGGAATATGAGAAATGTATTCAAACTGGGAGCGTAACAGCCGAAGGACGACAACCGAGGAGGCGCGCGTTGAACTACGGATCGATTTCCTCGGCAACAACGGAGTTGGATGCAACAGCAATAACAACAGGCTAAATAATTTACCTACGTGAGCACCGTCCGTTAGCGCAACACACCGCATTGAGCCCGCAAACATGATTACTTTGAGAGACTTATGCGTATGAGAACATGGGGGTGTGTGGTGGGGGGCAGGCATAAGGAGTGGCATCTTCCTAAACGAACGCTTAACAAGAACGGCGACTCTTAATATGCCGGGAGTAAATAGGTGAATAGTTTACTTCTGCAGATATTTCTTTTAAAATCTTTATCCTGTTCCGATAATAAAGACACTGTTCAACGTATCAACATTCTTTTACNTTTTGTCGTTGTTTTCAAGCCAACACTTTTACACGCACATGTATACAAACAAATCGATCAAGCGTTTGCTCCCCAAAGTGCCACTCTGCGTCGTCCTATCCGCTGTTGGAAGCCCAATCTGATTTTAAACCTGGGCAGCGCTTGAATGGGTGACCCCCCCCATCACCAAGGTCTCGAACTGCCAAGGGGTGCATGCACAGGGGTGGTCCAGATGTCTCGTGACACCCCCCCCCACAAACATTTTTTTTCCCTTTGCATATTCATAAACCTTTAAAAATATTACGTTTGGATAATTTAATGGGGGGTTGGGGGCACCAGGGGGTCACCGCTCTGTACGTGGAACTTCTTTCGCACCACCGTAGGTCGCCAACCGTGTTAATTGGTGGTGCGGGGGAGGGGAGGGATGACCAACTCAGAGAGCAGTGCCGAGTGGAGCACCACCCCCCCCCCCTCGCGTTGCCCCTTTCCGATTCCTCCCTCAACACCCGGCACATCTCACGGGCACATTTCGATGGCTCTCAAATATCGTAAAACAACAACAAAAACATGGTAACTCTAAGGCATTTTTTTTTCTATAATGACGATGACATCAAAGTGTCCCCGCCTGCTCCTCTTTACACGACGACTTACACCCGACCCCGTGAATTTTATAACCTCAAACAAAATCCCATTTCCGTTATTGTTAAATGACAGAAAACTTTTTTTTTTTGCAAAACCCAATAAAAGAAAAAACGCCAGTCGGCTTTTTTCACAAAAACGCAAAACCGCTGTCACCACCACCACTCCCCTGCCCGCCCCGTTTAGTCCGCACACAGCCCATCACTAATCACTCATCCTTCACGGAGCGATGGAATCGGATCTCGGAAAGGATCGTCGCGAGACGGTGAAGACACAGCGACGGGTGAGGCCTTCAACCCAGCAGTGGATGGATCATGGCAGGCGACATCTTGTCGTGACAATCTCGGGTGGGCAGATGCGGGGGGGGGGCAGAGGTGCAAACGGGTAGCCGTACCTGGCCGGGTACGGGTTGCCGGGTATCGGGTACCCGGTTGCGACCTCTGGGGGGGGGGGGCAGCCCCACGTGCCGTTACGATGAGAGCACGACCCCCAGAAGTCCGACACGGCCGTCACGACAAACGCCTGAAGCCACGTCGCGTGCGCGCGCGTTTCCAACCGCGTAATGCGTAAATGACACCCCCCCCGCCCCACAATAAACACAAAAATATAAGCGCTAACTTGACTTACGTGTTAGTTCATAAATACACCACGGGTAGTTGGGATGATGCCGCGGTATTTTTCGGCGAAAACGAATAGCGTTAAAATCGAATGTGCAAGAACACACCGCAATTCTTTAACCACTGCATAGCATCTGTGGGAGTGAGTGTCTGGTAGAGGGGGAGATGGCTGTAGTCATTTCCTGTAAAAAACCGGAATCGCCGAGCGACATTTGAGGATCCCTTTTTGTTTTTAATAACTGCATGAGAGCTGACCGAGACCCGTCATCAACATCAACATCATCATCCGTAACAATAGATTTTTTGGGTCAGACCGCGTCAAAATGTGTCGTTAACCCGCCGCCACCACCAACACAGCACATTAGTAAAGTTCGTCACTCGTGTGTCGGAGAGAAAATTCACAACGTACAATCTGCGTAAGACGTTTCGCCAGTAATTACAATCGGCATCATCAGGCGACGCCAGATTTAAAGACATTTATATTTACGCGATCCAACCCAAAAAAACCTGTACTATGGATATTGGCCACGATTGCCTACGTGTTAAAACTGCTCATCATCATCATCCCCAACGAGCTCCAGACAATCCAGCGAGAACCAAGGTCCTTTCACTTTACTCTCGAATCGATATTCTCGCCAAAATGTCGCATCGGGAGATGTTAAACACAATGGCCACGTTGGAGGCTTCGTAACCTCCGAGCCCACAAGCTCCGTATTCTATGGCGGCTGTAACGGGGTTCGAACCGAGGGCTTGTTGCTATCCAGCATAGTGGCGAGTAGGTTTCACCACGAGGTCAGCTCAGCCCGTGATCGAAACCTTGAGCAGGACTGAGAGTAGTGATGGGGCTGAGTGGGGGCACTGGTGGGCATGTGATGGAGGCTGTGAAAGGCGTGACAGGGCTGAGATGTGCCCCTGATAGACTGCGATGGAAACTCCCTCTGCACCAACGCAGCAGGGAACCACGTGACTGCCCTCGTGAGAGCTAACACGTCTGTGCGCGCACGTAAACACGTGCAACGTACACTTGTACGTACGTATGTACACGGGTGGGTGTCTGTGCTTCTACACACGTGTGGGCGTGCGCTGTATATGTAAACACGTGTGCAAACGTATGTACACCTGTGCGGACGTGCGAACGCACACGCATACAACAACAACGACAACAAAAACCAGCCCACGTGATTCGGAAATAATTGATGCTTACAGGACCGGATCCGGTGTCAACTGGAGCCTGAGAACTACATTTTAATTGCTCGAGTTGCTCAGCCGTCGCGTGTACGTTGCGCGAACGTTGCACGAACGTTGCGCGAACGTTGTGCGAACGTTGTGCGAACGTTGTGCGAACGTTGTGCGTACGTTGTGCGTACGCGCTTGCTGAGCCTCGCAAGCTGTTGTAGAATTTGCTGCTAGCGAGCACCTATACAGGGCCCGACACGGCACGCTATTTTCTTCGCAACAGTTTGTTTAGTATTAGTTTGCTGCCCTTCCCCCGCACGGTCGGCTACGTACGGTGCGAAAACACGTTCCTTTTCTGAGTGGGCAGGTAGGAACTTGGTTGGACAGCGCATTCGTGCACGACAGAAAGCTCGCGGTCACGTGACGCACTTCAACCAATCCGGGAGCGTACTACATGTTTGGGAGGGGCTATGCACGACAGACAAATAATCCCTGGTGGGCAGTGTGAACTGTTGTTTCTAGCTGTACAAGTTCAACGTAGATACGTACAATAGTGTTGTGGCCAGCTGCTGAACACCCTTCAAACCATCTCTCCGCAGCGCGATACAAGGTATTCATCTATGGCCGGTTAACTTGCACGTGTGCACGTTCAACTTCTTTTCGCAACGCACGTAGCCAACCGTGCTAATCGAAGGCGCGGGGGAAGGACAAACTAAACTTAGGGGAGCCCGAGACCAGGTTGACACAAAGTCCCTGCCTGCATCAAAGCCAGGGATGGAACCTCGGCCAACGTTGACTGTAGTGTCACGATCGACTTGTAGTGTTTAAAACCAGACACAAGTTTCCCGATAGATTTTGCCCACGCTTCCCGCCACCACCTTAATAGATGCTCGCTAACAACGGCGTTTGCCCCTGTGATCGATAAGGTTTCAACAGGATATCTACAACTCTCTCTCGCCCAAGTGTGAACGTGTGTGTGTGTGTTACTGCCTGTATGTATGTATGTCTGTGTGCTCAGGGAAGCGGTCAGTGTAGTGGTTCGCGCGCCGTGCTATGATATCCGGCGACCCGCTCACGGCCAACACCAGTGGCGATTATCTGAACTGGTCCTGGGCCTCTTGTAGGTCAACTCAGCCTCACAATGAGTACCTGGTGCGGTGTGTAGTAAACATCGCTGCTGGGAAGACAAAGGCGGTCGGGCGTGGTGCTGGCCACCCACCCCTCATGTGCCGTGCCGGCCTGCATAGGTGCTCACTAACAGCACTTGCCCCAACAGTCTCTTAAAGGCTACACGGGGGTTCTTTGCTTTGTGTCCGTATTGAAACGTGCTTTTGTGTACGTGCATGTGGGCACGTGGCCATGTGCGTGTATGTGGCTTATGACTTGCCCGTGCCTGTGTCTGTACGAAGCCGTGCGTGCGTTTGTGCGTGCGTCTCTGTGTGTACGCGCGTGGGTCTGGTATAGGCCTCTACACGTGCGCGTGACCGGTGAACACGCCCGAGCATTTGTCCAACGTGCACCTTGCCGGCCTTCGTAGGTGCTCGCTAACAACACTTGCCCCGACAGGTCTGTCGAGGCTATACGGGGGAATCTTTGTGTCTGCGTGTGCGTGCGTTTGTCCTTGTGTCTCTGCACGCGTCTGCCCTTGGCAATGTCTGTGTGTTTCTGCGCGTGCGTGCGTGCGCTTGTGTGCGAGCGTGTGTGCGTCATCTCTCCCGCCTCCGACGGACGTTCACTTGTGGTTCTTGAGCTGGTTCGACAGCCAGTCGAGACCTTCGTAGAGGCCGTCCCGCTGGTGGCGCACGTTGCCTGGATGTACCAGTTCCGCTGGCGCAGCGAGTGCAGGCCCAGCTTGTCCGTGATCTCGGCCGCGTTCATCGCGTTGGGCAGGTCCTGTGCGGCACCAGAGACGGAGAGATGCCACCGTATAAGCCTCTAACGGACCGTGGGTGCAAGTGCTGTTGGCGATCTCCCAATGCCAATACTCGCCATTCGCCACCCAAGTGACGGTGGCACCTGTGTTAGGCCAGGTACATTTTGAGGCCACGTGAAGTGTCAAAGGTTCGCCGACAGGAGGTCACGGGATAGACCCAGGTGCCATGGGTTGACTGAGATGATGAACCAGCTGCGCCCCTACTGGGCCAACTTGCTCTATTTTAGCCACGTGGCGGCTCCACTCATTGTTGTGAACAGCAAATAAAGACAAAGATCCCCGTATACCCTTAACAGACTGTAGGAGCAAGTGCTGTTAACGAGCACCTATGAAGGCTGGCACGGTACACCAGGGGGTGCCTTTGTCTCCCCAGTGGCCATGTTTACACACTACAACAGGTACTCAATTGAGGGCGAGTCTACCTAGGGAGGCCCAGGATTGGTTCAGATAATCATCAATGGTGTTGGCCGTGAGTGGGAATTGAACTCGGCTCGCTGGGTTCGCAGTGCAGCGCACTAATAGCTACACCACCCTGCACACACAAACAACCGCCATTCGCCACTAAGTGGCGGTGACGTCACCACGACCTTGTGCCAGGCTACGTGAAGTGTCGCACACACACCACGACAAACACACACACACACCTGCTTGTTAGCGAACCGAGCAGTACGGCGTTCCGGAGTCGTCCTCCGCAAGCATCCGCATCAGCTCCTCCCTCGCCTCGTTCACTCGCTCGCGGTCGTACTTCCACCACGAATATCAGCCCTGGGCACACACGTGAACACACACGTGACACACGTGAACACACATGTGAACACACGTGAACACACACGTGAAACACGCACACACACGTGAGACACACGTGAACACACACGTGAACACACACGTGAACACACACGCACACACACGTGAACACACACGTGAACACACGCGTGAACACACGTGAACACACGTGANCACGCACGTGCACACGTACGTGCACACACACGTGCACACACACGTGCACACACACGCGTGAACACACACGTGCACACACACGTGCACACACACGTGAACACACACGTGAACACACACGTGAACAACACGCACACACACGTGCACACACGTGAACACACGCCAACACGTGCAGTTACTCCGCATAAGCGTGTACACCCACAAGCATGAGTAGACACACAAAGATCCTCGGGTAGCCTGCACACGCAGCCGAGGGAAAGTGCCGTTAGCGAGTACCCATGAAGGCCGGCACGGCTCACGAGGGGCGGAGTGGTTCAGCGCAACGCCCGACCGCCTTTGTCTCCCATTGCTGATGTTTACACACCGCACTGGATACTCAATTAAGGCCGAGTCGACCTATGGGAGGCCGAGATTCGGTTCAATATTCATCACCGTATGTTGAATTTCTTTCGCACCGAAATCACCGATGCTAGCCGCGAGCGGGAATCGAACTCGGGACACCGGATTCGTAGCGACATAAAAATGTTTTTACTGAATAATGAAATACTTTTAATGTTCATTGCAGCCTCAACATTATTGAGGGTTGTTGTTATTGTCTTGCCGTGGCCTGGGGCTGTTTGTTGTAGTTTTGCTGCTTAGCTCAAGCTTGCACTTATTGTTGAAAAATCAGCAGGAATTGACGTACTTTTGCTATTCGTACTCATGTACTTTATTTATTTTAGTGACTTGCTTACTTTGCATTCATATCGGGTTTTTTTTCTTCTTCTATTGTCGTTGCAACTTTCTGGCCCCGTGCCCCAACTGGACATCTGCGTGATGGGAGACCTGCGTAGCTCGTCGATTCCTCTTGCCCAAACAAAAGATTGTGATTGCGATCACGGCGACAACAACGACACGTCGCGAACGAGGGAGGAGAGTCGTAGGACTTGGTCGAAACCTTGCGTGTTCTGGAAGTAGTGTCTCCACAGCGGACGGATCTTGTCCTGGCCGCCCACGTCCCACACAGTGAAGCTGATGTTCTTGTACTCCACAGTCTCCACGTTGAACCCTACGCGCGCGCACAAAAAGACAAAGATCCCCCGTATAGCCTTAGCAGACTGTTGGGGCAAGTGCTGTTAGCGAGCAGCACCTATGAAGCACGGCCACACCACGCCCGGCCCGCCTTTGTCTCCACAGTGGCGAGGTTTACACATCACACCGGGTACTCATTTGAGGCTGGGTCGACCTATGGGAGGCCGAGATTCGGTTCAATATTCATCACCGTATGTTGCATTTCTTTCGCACCGTACGTAGCCAACCGTGCTAAACGGAGGTGCGGGATATCACTGATGCTAGCCGCGAGCGGGAATCGAAGTCAGGATACCGGAATTCAACCAAATGAGAAGTCAATTAGGAGGGAAATTATTACCTTTAAAATCCAGATCGAAGGGAGCATAGACACTCCAGTTATACCCACATCGTCTTTAATAATGATGGCAATAGCCACTTAGTACATTCGCTATTTGCACCCCTGTTCAGTTATTTCACGGCAACGGTGCAATGTTGCTTTGTGCAATCCCAACGGAGGACTTTTCCAGTATGATATTTCGAACTTAGAAAACTTGGACCATGCTGTCGACACATACATGCCTACTGCTCGTTTTCGAATTACGTCAGGGGGTACCTCTAAGGTCCGCTGCGACACAGACAGCGCGTACGTCATGGTCAACAAGCGCACGAAGCGTGAGATAGCAACTTTCTGCCTGCACACACACACAACGGCCCACCGCTCATTTCGAGCGATCTCAGGGAAATCTCTCAGGTCCACTGCGAAGCAGATAGCGCGTACGTCACAGTCAAGGCACACACGCAGCAGTGGTAACCTTCTGAATATAGCAAGTTTGGACCATGCTGCCTGCACACACACACAACGTCCTACCGTCATTTCGAGCCATGTCAGGGAAATCTCTCAGGTCCGCTGGACGCGTACGTCACAGTCAACGCACGCACACACAGTGTGCAGTAGTAACATTCAGCAAACTTGGACCAGGCTGCCGACACACACAGAACGGCCTGCAGCTCGTTTTCGAACGACGTCAGGGGGTACCCTCTAAGATCCGCTGCGACACAGACATGGTCAACGCGCGCACGCAGCGAGCGATAGTAACCAGGGCGGCCTGCCCGGGCGGGGTTCAAGTCGCAAACTTCGGCTCCCGCAGTCACCGCACGCGTCGNCCGNCCGGCCACCCTCGGCGCTCCGTTACCGATGGTGGGGATGGTGGTGACGATCTCGCCGAGCTTGAGCTTGTAGAGGATGGTCGTCTTGCCGGCGGCGTCGAGCCCACCATGAGAATGCGCATTCCTTCTTCCCTACGAGGGTATCGAAGAGTCGCGTGAAGAATCCCCCCATGGCGGCACTGGCGGGAGGGAAACGCAGTGGGAGATGGAACGGGGGACACGGGTGGACGGTGGGGGCGCAGAGGTCAGAACACAGAGCTGGCACCGCTAAGATCCAGGGATTAAATCCCAGCGAGTCGATGGTCATGGCGAGCTCGCGGTCGACTGGCGCAGAGACCTGTAGATGCAGAGAGGGGTGCCGCGGTGGCGAGATGTTAACTACCTCGCCTGGTGTGCAGGAGGCGTGGGTTAGATCCCGACCCTGACGCCTGTATTATTTGGAGTTAGCGTGTCTCTCTCTCATCATCATCACGGTGGCTAGGAGATGTTAACTATTTCGCCTGGTGTGCAGGAGGTCGTGGGTTAGATCCCGACCCTGACGCCTGCTGCTGTATATTTGGAGTTTGCGTGTCTCTCTCTCTCATCATCATCACGGTGGCTAGGAGATGTTAACTACTCGCCTGGTATGCAGGAGGTCCTGGGTTCGATCCCGACCCTGACGCTGTTATTTGGAGTTTGCGTGTCGCTCTCTCTCATCATCATCACGGTGGCTAGGAGATGTTAACTACTTCGCCTGGTGTGCAGGAGGTCGTGGGTTAGATCCCGACCCTGATGCCTGCTGTATATTTGGAGTTTGCGTGTCTCTCTCTCATCATCATCACGGTGGCTAGGAGATGTTAACTACTCGCCTGGTATGCAGGTCGTGGGTTAGATCCCGACCCTGACGCTGTATATTTGGAGTTAGCGTGTCTCTCTCTCATCATCATCACGGTGGCTAGGAGATGTTAATTACTTCGCCTGGTGTGCAGGAGGTCGTGGGTTAGATCCCGACCCTGACGCCTGCTGCTGTATATTTGGAGTTTGCGTGTCTCTCTCTCATCATCATCACGGTGGCTAGGAGATGTTAACTACTTCGCCTGGTGTGCAGGAGGTCGTGGGTTAGATCCCGACCCTGACGCCTGCTGCTGTATATTTGGAGTTTGCGTGTCTCTCTCTCATCATCATCACGGTGGCTAGGAGATGTTAACTACTCGCCTGGTATGCAGGAGGTCCTGGGTTCGATCCCGACCCTGACGCCTGTGTTATTTGGAGTTTGCGTGTCGCTCTCTCTCATCATCATCACGGTGGCTAGGAGATGTTAACTACTTCGCCTGGTGTGCAGGAGGTCGTGGGTTAGATCCCGACCCTGATGCCTGCTGCTGTATATTTGGAGTTTGCGTGTCTCTCTTCTCATCATCATCACGGTGGCTAGGAGATGTTAACTACCTCGCCTGGTATGCAGGAGGTCGTGGTTAGATCCCGACCCTGACGCCTGTATTATTTGGAGTTAGCATGTCTCTCTCTCTCATCATCATCACGGTGGCTAGGAGATGTTAACTACCTCGCCTGGTATGCAGGAGGTCGTGGGTTAGATCCCGACCCTGACGCCTGTATTATTTGGAGTTAGCGTGTCGTTCTCCCGCGATCGAGTGGATTCTTCTCCGGGTCCTCCGGTTTTTCGCTCCACATTTAGAATTATGCGTTTACAGTATTTCACTGCTATAGATTTCCACATATGGGCCGGGTTGCTTCTGATATAGAGCTATATAGCTCAGTCGGCCTTACCTGGTGAAATGTAAAAATTGTTGTATGTTTTAAGAACAGTTTAAGTGTGGGTATTCTTAGGATGATTTTACTGTGAGGTTATCTCATGTATGGAACTCGCTAAAATTTAGCTCTAACCCAGCATTTCTCAACATTCTGGATTAAAATATTTTTTATTAGAGCATTTAGGGTAAACAATTTGGGTCACGGTTTGGGTTTACGGTCTAGGGTCAGGAACAGCATTTAAGAGTTAGTGTCATGGATTTGCGACACGGATTGTGGTTATTGTTTATTGTTGAAGTCTTGGGTTCAGCTTGTGGGTCAGGTGCTGGGGTATTGGTTTACGATTAAAAGCTTTTGGTTTATAATCAGGAATTACGATTAAAGGTTTATGGGGTAAATGTTTCGGGGTTACAGGGGTGAGGTTAGGGACAGTGGCTATGATGAGCGATTTTTGCCACGTTACTGGTTGAGGCAGTGGGTGAGTTGTCTCGGTCTCAGGTTAAACCTCTCCCCCCTCTGGCTATCCCTGACCCCAACCCATCCCCGCAACCTCCCGCTCCCAGTCTCCATCCTCATTTGAGGAGTTAACTCCTCCCTCTTCTCTTCCCCCCTCTCGCAAATCCTTTTTCTTTCCTTTCCAGGGACACCCGACAACTCATTTCCCACTCTCCCACCTCCACACTCAACCCGCCCCTCTCTCGCCTCTCTCTTCCACTTTCCTACCAACCCGTCCACTTTTCAAACCAGAAGCAGAAGTCGCAACTGGGTACCCGATACCCGTACCCTACCCGATACCCGGCTACCCGTACCCGGCCGGGTACGGGTACCCATTTGCAACCCTGGTGCGGCCGGTACGGGTAGACCGTGAGTCACTGGTGAGTAACTGTTTGTCACTCATTTCCCAACGTCTTGTCTTCTCACAATTCAAGTTCCTAGAATCAACCCACCTGCGCCTGCAACGTGGCTTCATCCAGAGGTCGCAATGAGGTACCCGATACCCGTACCCTACCCGTACCCGGCCGGTAGGGTACGGATACGGCCGGGTACGGGTACCCGTTTGCACCCTGGTGCGGCCGGGTACGGGTAAGGAATCAAAACCCGTTTGTGACCTCTGCGCAGAAGCCCCCTTCTGTCAATCACTGCTGGATGAGGACTGCTGTGCCCACGCCTGTTATTACGAACCCATGATCGCGTAAATGTGTGTCGTTAAACCTGCCACCACGACACAGCCAATTAGTAAGGTTTGTCACGTAAAGAATTACTTCACCCAATAACTTCCCCAGTAAAGTGTGATCGAGTTCGGAGGAGTCCAGATACTGGGAGCAGTGCAATAAGAATGGATCCATGAGATTTTTGGGGGTTAGAAGCTAAATTTTGTGTCGTTAAACCCCACCACCGACACAGCCGTTAGCAATGGTCGTGTCGCTAAACAAAGGCCAATTCGTTACTAGTAGCACCACCGGTGTGTGTGGGAGAGTAAATCCACTAAAACATTTAAAATCTGAGTACTGTGACGGTTTGGAAGAATGGATTTTTATACCTACGTGACTTTACCGAAAAAACCTAAGAATATGAATCCTTGCAGTCACGAAAGCTTCAACTCAAGAATGGATGTTTTGCTACACCGCCCTCTGCTGCCACAACCGAAGCTCGCCACGTCGTTCCACTCAAAGCGCCATCCACGGGGCCTCGATTTCGGCTCCATCTCCCGGGGGCACCACCAGATGTGGCGCATTCCGCGCGATTTAAACCATAGGCATGAGAAAATATGAATGTGTTTTACCCTTTCTGAGGTGTTAAGATGTCCAAACACCAAAGAGACACCCTTTGCAAGGAACCAAGTTCTCGCATTAAGCACACACGGTCGTTGTGGCGAACGTGCAAACAAACACGCTCCGATAACAGATCAGAGCGCGCGTTTTAATATGTGGGCATTGTCTTTGCAACTGATTGGCCTGGACAAAAGACAGTAGCAGCCTTCTTCATGGCCTCGTCTCACCACCAGCGTCAGACCAGAGAACAACCACAAAAGCGGTTACGTCTTCCCCGTCCCCCTCCTCAACCACAGCCCCCGCTTTCCATCACTTTTCCCAGCAGGGCGCTCAGGCAAGTGGGTAGGATGCGGCCTCCTCCCCCCCCTCCTCAACACCCCCTCCCCCCGCTTTTCCTTCACTTTTCCCAGCAGGGCACTCAGGCAAGTGGGTAGGATGCGGCCTCCTCCCCCCCCTCCTCAATTTTCCCCTCACCCCCCCCCCCCCCGCTTTTCCATCACTTTTCCAGCAGGGCGCTCAGGCAAGTGGGTAGGATGCGGCCTNCCCCCCCCTCCTNCACCCCCCCCCCCCCGCTTTTCCATCACTTTTCCCAGCAGGGCACTCAGGCAAGTGGGTAGGATGCGGCCTNCCCCCCCCTCCTCAACCACCCCCCCCCCCCCCCCCGCTTTTCCATCACTTTTCCCAGCAGGGCACTCAGGCAAGTGGGTAGGATGCGGCCTCCCCCCCCCCTCCTCAACCCCCCCGCTTTTCCATCACTTTTCCCAGCAGGGCGCTCAGGCAAGTGGGTAGGATGCGGCCTCCCCCCCCCTCCTCAACCACCCCCCCCCCCGCTTTTCCATCACTTTTCCCAGCAGGGCGCTCAGGCAAGTGGGTAGGATGCGGCCTTCCCCCCCCTTCGAAAGACGTCTCAATCTCGGACACCGCGAGACGAAGGAACCCGGGTGGTCCCGGGCTCGAACCGAGACCACCACCATCCCTCACCACCCCACCCACCACCACTAATCCTCTTAATTAGCGCCAATTAGCAGCGGAGTTCCCATGGCAACCGGCGCCTATAGGGCCGTCGAAATCGGCAACGAACGCGGAAGCGAAGAGGCCGCGCCCCGTAGGATGAGGCCCCCTCGCAATGCGAGAAAAGTTCGCGTCCGGTACCGGGCTGATGCTGATGTCGCTGCTGTTGTTGAAGGTGGTGATGTTGTTGTTGATGATGATGTTGTTGTTGATGTTGTTGTTGCTGCTGCTGATGATGATGATTGAGTCAAGAGTCCGAAGCGCCGAGAGGCCCGGGGTTGAGCGACGAAAGAGGGAGAGGCGGAATCGATCCGCGAGAAATCGACTGCCGCTTGCGAGCGGCGATTCTGCGTGAGTCACGAATTCGATTCGACGCGACTGACGTCGTTTCCCGTTCGAAGAAATCGATTTGCGGTGGAATCGATTCGCAAACAGGAATCGGCTCTGGTTACCGGATTATAAGACGCACCCCCCCCACTACCCTCCCCCGGATTGAACCCACGACCTCCTGCACACCAGGCGAGGTAGTTAACATCTCATAGCCACCGTGGCGAGGAGACGTTACCGATCCGATAATTGATTATTGGAGCGAATTGCAGTCTCGATTATAATTTTTAATGAGAATAAGCTTCCCCTTTTTTTCTGGCAACAAAACAGGTATTCATTCATTCTAGATTTGAAGCTTTCGTGACTGCAAGGATTCATATTCTTGGGTTTTTTCGGTGAAGTCACGTAGGTAAAAAAAAAAATTAATAAAAGTAAAATAAAATCACGACGTTTCAGAAACGTGATTTTTATTTTATTTTATTTTATATAAATAAAATTTTATATAAATATTTATATAAATGAAATGTTANTTTTTATTTTACTTTTATTAATTTTATTTTTTACCTACGTGACTTTACCGAAAAAAACCTAAGAATATGAAAACAAAACAGGTGTTAAGATGTTAGAACACCAAACTGAAACCTTTCACAAGGAATCATGTCTGCATTAACCACGATACTTGTGGTCATAATGCAAAAAAACGTACTCTGATTAGCAAATGCATTGTCTTTGAAACTGATTGGTCCACACCAGATATAAAATTGTAGTCGAATCATACTCTTAGGTTTTTAGGTAAAGTCACGTAAGTAAAATAAATAATAAAAATAATAAAAAAATTACTATAAATAACTGGAAACAGTAAATTTACTGTGACGGTCACACCTGATGAAGGAACGCCTCCGAAACGTCGTGATTTATGAGTTATTTTCTTCTTCTTAGTCTTTCGGTAAAGTCACGTAGAAGGTAAATAATAAAATAATAAAATAAAACTTTATAAAATAATTCTATTACGTTATTTTATTTTATATGTTTATTTTTATTANTTTATTACTTCCCTTCTACGTGACTTCACCGAAAGAACCAAGAAGATGAATCCCTGCAGTCACGAAAGCTTTAAATCGAAATTTTAGTTAATTTATTTATTATTATTTTTATTAATTTTTTACCTACGTGACTTTACCGAAAAAAAACCTAAGAGTATGAATCCTTGCAGTCACGAAAGCTTCAAATCTAGAATGTTGTAGAATCATCTGGGCGAGTGGGGGGGGGGAGTGCGTGGATTGTGACTCACACAATAATAATAAAAAGTATTCCACACAATTTTCGATTTAAAGCTTTCGTGGCTGCAGGGATGCATCTTCTTGGTTCTTTCGGTAAAGTCACGTAGAAGGGAAGTAATATAATAATAAAAATAAAACAATACAATTATTCTCACTGAGAATTATGATAATTATTTTATTATGTTTCATTTTATTATTTTATTCCACATAAGTAAACATTTTATTTTGCGTTACAATTTTTTTTATACATATATAAAAGTATATTCTTATACGCGCGAGTCCATGGTTGAAGAATATATATTTAAAATTTTAAAAATCTGTGTTCGTCGAATAAATAATCGATTCGGTATTCCCATCAGGCGATATCCGAGGACAGGTGATATCCGAGGACAGCCCGGCGGGTCCTGGTGCTGGCGGGGGGGGTCCTTGGTGTGTATACCTCCGTGCAGCGATGGCGACGTCCATTGGCGACCACGTGGGTACGTTCTGTCAACGTCTTGCAACGTCTTGTCAACGTCTTGACAACGTCTTGACAACGTCTTGTCAACGTCTTGTCAACAACGTCGTGACCACGCGTGTACATTCTGTCAACGTCTTGACTCTTTCTCTCATCATCACGGTGGCTAGGAGATGTTGACTACCTCGCCTGGTGTGCAGGAGGTCGTGGTTTGATCCCGACCCTGAGCCTGCTGCTGTGTATTTGGAGTTTGCGTCTCTCTCTCTCATCATCATCACGGTGGCTAGGAGATGTTAACTACCTCGCCTGGTGTGCAGGAGGCGTGGGTTCGATCCCGACCTGGCGCCTGCTGCTGTATATTTGGAGTTGCGTGTCTCTATCTCATCATCATCACGGTGGCTAGGAGATGTTAACTACCTCGCCTGGTGTGCAGGAGGTCGTGGGTTCGATCCGACCCTGACGCCTGCTGCTGTGTATTTGGAGTTTGCGTGTCTCTCGCTCTCTCCCGTGGCCGCGTGGATATCTATCCGGGTTTTTCCTCCACATTTATAATCAATGTGCGTTTAAGAGTCAAGTACTTGCCTGCTGCTGCTATACATTTCGACGCTTTGAGGATGAATATAGTAAACGCACTCCGTTGAGCTGCGATCATTTGCGATAGTCAGTCCCTCCAGAAAAACGCGGAGTTTTTTGGTGATTGTTGCGGGCAAAAATCGTTGATTATGCGGCACGTTTTCTTAAAAAATGCGATGGAATATGCGGGATATTTATGCAGTTTTATGCGATTAAACTGCGGGAACTTGCAAAAACTGCGGTTTGATGAAAAAGAAAAAAAAGTGATTCCCCAACACCCTATTCACTAGGCTACTACTTTAATGTAAAGAGTCATTTCTTATTACTTCCTATGATAAGCAAGCATACTACATCACAGAAAGTGCTGGGAACATTTAAGTTCTCATCTTGTTTTATTTCAGACCTTAACAAACAGATGGCTCAAACTTACAAAACATTGAGTCGAACAAGTTCTGTAGCTTTACAAAATGAATATGCTACAACTTCTGTAAAAATGAATAAATAAATATTAAAAAATAAAATGTGTGCTTCCTGTTTTACAGAGGTAGCTATACAAAACAGACATCTTCTGTTAAAATAAGTGTTTTCAGTGCACAGTAACGTAAGCAATACAGTAACAGTACAGTCTTACAGTAATGTAAATTTACATACTACTAACAAAAAAGTGCAATCTTACAACTGTAAAGTTGCATAAACTCCTGAATAAAACTAACTACGTAGCCTCTAACACTTCATAACGTTCCATGGCAACAGGGGAAATGGCTGAGCTTGTGTGAAGTAATATATGTGACTTTTTGCAACGAAAATGCGGGATTATGAAGTCATGCAAGCCCGCATATTTTGCGCGCGGAAATCTGCAATTTATGCGGCGAAAGTGCGGCGTATTTGAAAAAAACGCGCCCCCGCATAAATATGCGGACTTTGGCTGATTTTGCGTGGAATCTTGCGATCGCATAATCGCGTTTTTCTGGAGGGACTGGATAGTAGCAATGTCGCTTCTGACAGAGAGCTACGAGCAGCTCACTGGGGCCTTACCCGGTAAAACCAAACAACATTTCGATTTAAAGCTTCTTTCGTGACTGCAGGGATTCATATTCTTGGTTCTTTCGGTAAAGTCACGTAGAAGGGAAACAATAAATAAAACGATAAAATTCTCACAACGTTTTGATTGCAGTCTATAGGTCTCTGTATCAGTCTATAGGTCTCTTGTGTCAGTCTATAGGTCTCTGTGTGAGTCTATGGGTCTCTGTGTGAGTCTATGGTCTCTGTGTGAGTCTATGTGTCTGTGTGAGTCTATAGGTCTCTGTGTGAGTCTATGGTCTCTGTGTGAGTATGGTCTCTGTGAGTCTATAGGTCTCTGTGTGAGTCTATGGTCTCTGTGTGAGTCTATAGGTCTCTGTGAGTCTATAGGTCACTGTGTGAGTCTATAGGTCTCTGTGTGAGTCTATAGGTCTCTGTGTGAGTCTATGGGTCTCTGTGAGTCTATAGGTCTCTGTGAGTCTATAGGTCTCTGTGTGAGTCTATGGGTCTCTGTGAGTCTATGGGTCTCTGTGAGTCTATAGGTCTCTGTGAGTCTATGGGTCTCTGTGTGTGAGTCTATAGGTCTCTGTGTGAGTCTATGGGTCTCTGTGTGAGTCTATATGTCTCTGTGAGTCTATAGGTGTCTGTGTGAGTCTATGGGTCTCTGTGAGTCTATAGGTATCTGTGTGAGTCTATCGGTCTCTGTGTGAGTCTATGGTCTCTGTGTGAGTCTATGGTCTCTGTGTGAGTCTATGGTCTCTGTGAGTCTATAGGTCTCTGTGTGAGTCTATGGTCTCTGTGTGAGTCTATGGTCTCTATGTGAGTCTATAGGTCTCTGTGTGAGTCTATGGTCTCTGTTAGTCTATGGTCTCTGTGTGAGTCTATGGGTCGCTGTGTGAGTCTATGGGTCTCTGTGTGAGTCTATAGGTCTCTGTGAGTCTATGGTCTCTGTGAGTCTATGGGTCTCTGTGTGAGTCTATGGGTCTCTATGTGAGTCTATGGTCTCTGTGTGAGTCTATGTGTCTTTGTGTGAGTCTATAGGTCTCTGTGTGAGTCTATGGTCTCTGTGTGAGTCTATAGGTCTCTGTGTGAGTCTATAGGTCTCTGTGAGTGTATAGGTCTCTGTGTGAGTCTATGGGTCTCTGTGTAGACTATGGTCTCGTGTGAGTCTATGGTCTCTGTGAGTCTATGGGTCTCTGTGTGAGTCTATGGGTCTCTGTGTGAGTCTATGGTCTCTGTGTGAGTCTATAGGTCTCTGTGTGTGAGTCTATGGGTCTCTGTGAGTCTATGGTCTCTGTGTGAGTCTATGGTCTCTGTGTGAGTCTATGGGTCTCTGTGTGAGTATGGTCTCTGTGTCAGTCTATGGTCTCTGTGAGTCTATGGTCTCTGTGTGAGTCTATGGTCTCTGTGTGAGTCTATAGGTCTCTGTGTGAGCCTATGGGTCTCTGTGTAAGTCTATGGTCTCTGTGAGTCTATGGTCTCTGTGAGTCTATAGGTCTCTGTGTGAGTCTATGGGTCTCTGTGTGAGTCTATATGTCTCTGTGTGAGTCTATAGGTCTCTGTGTGAGTCTATGGGTCTCTGTGTGTGAGTCTATGGGTCTCTGTGTGTGGTCTCTGTGTGTCTATAGGTCTCTGTGTGAGTATGGGTCTCTGTGTGAGTCTATAGGTCTCGTGGTGGTGAGTCTATGGTCTCTGTGTGAGTCTATAGGTCTCTGTGTGAGTCTATGTCTCTGTGTGAGTCTATAGGTCTCTGTGTGAGTTTAGGTCTCTGTGTGAGTCTATAGGTCTCTGTGTGAGTCTATGGTCCTCTGAGTCTATGTCTCTGTGTGAGTCTATAGGGTATAGGCTGTGTGAGTCTTTGTGTGAGTCTATAGTCTGTGTGAGTCTATAGGTCTCTGTGTGAGTCTATGGTCTCTGTGTGAGTCTTAGGTCTCTGTGTGAGTCTATGGTCTCTGTGTGACTATAGGTCTCTGTGTGAGTCTATGGTCTCTGTGTGAGTCTATGGTCTCTGTGTGAGTCTATAGGTCTCTGTGTGAGTCTATGGGTCTCTGTGTGAGTCTATGGTCTCTGTGTGAGTCTTTGTGAGTCTATGGTCTCTGTGAGTCTATGGTTTCTGTGAGTCTATGGTTTTCTGTGTGAGTCTATGGTCTCTGTGTGAGTCTATGGTCTCTGTGTGAGTCTATGGGTCTCTGTGAGTCTATGGTCTCTGTGTGAGTCTGGTCTCTGTGTGAGTCTATGGTCTCTGTGAGTCTATGGTCTCTGTGTGAGTCTATGGTCTCTGTGTGAGTCTATGGTCTCTGTGAGTCTATGGTCTCTGTGTGAGTCTATGGGTCTCTGTGTGAGTCTATGGTCTCTGTGTGAGTTTATGGTCTCTGGTTGAGTTATGGGTCTCTGTGTGGTCTCGTGTGAGTCTATGGTCTCTGTGTGAGTCTGGTCTCTGTGTGATGAGTCTATGGTCTCTGTGTGAGTCTATGGTCTCTGTGTGAGTCTATGGTCTCTGAGTCTATGGGTCTCTGTGTGAGTCTATGGGTCTCTGAGTCTATGGGTCTCTGTGTGAGTCTATGGTCTCTAGTCTATGGGTCTCTGTGTGAGTCTATGGGTCTCTGTGTGCTAGTCTATGGGTCTCTGTGTGAGTCTATGGGTCTCTGTGTGAGTCTATGGGTCTCTGTGTGAGTCTATGGGTCTCTGAGTCTATGTCTCTGTGTGAGTCTATNGGTCTCTGAGTCTGTGGTCTCTGTGTGAGTCTATGGTCTCTGTGTGAGTCTATGGGTCTCTGAGTCTGTGGTCTCTGTGTGAGTCTATGGGTCTCTGTGTGAGTCTATNGGTCTCTGTGTGAGTCTGTGGTCTTGTGTGAGTCTCTGTGTGAGTCTATGGGTCTCTGTGTGAGTCTGTGGGTCTCTGGTGAGTCTATGGGTCTCTGTGTGAGTCTATGGGTCTCTGTGAGTCTGTGGGTCTCTGTGTGAGCCTATGGTCTNTGTGTGAGTCTATGTCTCTGTGTGAGTCTATGGTCTCTGTGTGAGTCTATGGTCTCTGTGTGAGTCTATGGGTCTCTGTGAGTCTGTNGGTCTCTGTGTGAGTCTATGGGTCTTGTGAGTCTATGGGTCTCTGTGTGAGTCTATGGGTCTCTGTGTGAGTCTATGGTCTCTGTGTGAGTCTGTGGGTCTCTGTGTGAGTCTGTGGGTCTCTGTGTGAGTCTATGGTCTCTGTGTGAGTCTATGGGTCTCTGTGTGAGTCTGGGTCTCTGTGTGAGTCTGGGTCTCTGTGTGAGTCTGTGGTCTCTGTGTGAGTCTATGGGTCTCTGTGTGAGTCTATGGGTCTCTGTGTGAGTCTATGGGTCTCTGTGTGAGTCTATGGGTCTCTGTGAGTCTACGGGTCTCTGTGTGAGTCTATGGGTCTCTGTGAGTCTATGGTCTCTGTGTGAGTCTATGGGTCTCTGTGAGTCTATGGTCTCTGTGTGAGTCTATGGGTCTCTGTGAGTCTATGGTCTCTGTGTGAGTCTATGGGTCTCTGTGAGTCTATGGTCTCTGTGTGAGTCTATGGTCTCTGTGAGTCTATGGGTCTCTGTGTGAGTCTATGGTCTCTGTGTGAGTCTATGGGTCTCTGTGTGAGTCTATGGGTCTCTGTGTGAGTCTATGGGTCTCTGTGTGAGTCTATGGGTCTCTGTGTGAGTCTATGGGTCTCTGTGTGAGTGTATATATGCATGTTGAACTTCGTTCTCACCGTACGTAGCCAACCACGCTAATCGTAGGTTCCGGGGGGAAGGTGACAACACAAACTCGACACACGTGAAGTTTCGTCAATCTGGGCTATGATTTAAAAGTGCCACAGCTCCAGTGGCTACCTAACATCCGGGAGGAAGAGAGCGTTCCAGACGGCCGCGGGAGCAGCGCATCTGAAAGCGCCGCGCGATGCCGAACGGTGCGAGAGACAAACGTCCGACAGATGGCTGGAGGGCAAATCGATGACGAAGTCTGTCGGAACGGTAACCACGGTCGTCGCGATATCAAAATGACCGCGAAGGTGAACTACGACCGCCTACGCGAGCGAACCGGCGAGCGCTGGATCATCAATCTACCTCCACTGCTTTACGTTGACTTCTACATCAATAGCTGGACCGGGTTGGGGTGTTGCAGTTCGGCTTTGAAGGGAATCTTTGTGTTAGGATTTCGGCCCCAAGGGACGTCCCTCAGACCCGCTGTAACCCCTCCTCCTTGCGCGGAATTTGCGTGGACAGGTTTGTCTCGGCCTTTCAAAAACACACGGGCTGCCTTGTTTCTCCCAAGAGGCCCACAATGGCCGCGTCAAAGACACGGAGCCAGAATCAATATTAATTGTACGTACACGCGCGCGCTTGGAACGTATCCCTCGTCGCGAGCAACGAGGGAGAATCGTTCACGATAAAGTTTTTGGGTCAGATCGCGTTATTTATAAATGTGTCGTAACCCTCCACCACCCCGACACTCACAAACAGTAAAAAAAGTGTCACGTTACAAAAGACAAATAGTTCACCACTTTAGCCCACCGGTGTGTTGAAGAGTGATTTAACATCACTCCCGACCAAGCAACTTGGCGGGTTTTGGTGTGGCTTGTCAATGGTGGTTCTCCTTGGCTAAATTGGGCCCCACACCACCACCACCACCGCAGTCGTAATGTGGAATTTCCACAGTCCTGGTTCAGTGTCGCCTACCGAAATGATAATCGCCCTGTGCTCGTTTGAGCAGAGAGCCTGGATGTGGTAGGTAATGCTCAATATCCTATTCTTGCTCTCCAGCCTAAAGGCCCGGCAAGTATCTTTCTTGGATGACAAATTACAATCCGCTAATTGCACTGGACAAACTAATATATCCGCAATATAAATACTATTGTACAGCGCCTTTGCCAAATCCACTGCTGCATGAGCGCCTTCCCACGCATGCAGATCAAAGAGGTTTGTTGTTGTGGCTCTTGACCCCTCCAGTCGGTGTTGGTTGGTTGGTAGAGCTGGGTGGTTGTTGGGGTTTTACTCGGAGGCTGCGAGTAAATCCAGGTTGGGGTTGACTCGGCTCCATCATCCCTCGGGGTGGATAAAATACCACTTTATTGGCGAAGTCAACAGTGGTTCAAAAGAGAGAACTGGCCCCCAACATGGGAAGGTGGAGTGTCCACCATGGGCACCGCCCACCAGTACCACGACCGCCCGCCCAAAACCACTTTGAACTTTGACCTGCGACGGATCGAACCGGGCCTTGTGGGACCTTGCGGGCTTGGTGGCAGCATTGGGGTCACCTTCTGATCGCCCGTCCTCCCTCGCCCTCCTTCCCTGTCCGATTTCCTCCCCACCCCCCAACTGTCACCAGACGAGGTCGCGACCCATCAGTAGGGCCCCGGCTGCGTGCGCTGGCGCGGGCGACGCTAGGTCGCCTGGCGGGGCCGTCCGGGGCGTCGTCGGGACGGCGCGCGGAGTGGCGCGCGACCTGGCGGCCGTGCTCCTCGGCCTCAAGCCGTGCCTCGTGTACGACGCGTCCGCGGCGAGCGCCGCGCGCGTGCTGGCCTTCGCCCGGGCCTAGCGGCCCTGGGCCACCTGCCGCCGGGAGGCCTCGCCGTCGTCGAGCTGAGCGGGCAGCCCTGGTGGTGGGGTCGGCGGGGGCGGCGGCCGCGTCGCTGAGGCGGCGGCTCGCGCGCGGCCTCCCCGGCGTCGTGGACGTGACGGCGGGGAGGCCGCCGGCGCCGCTGGACTCGCGGCGGCTGGAGACCCTGAGCGGCGACGTGCGGGCGCTGTGCGACGCGCTGGAGGCTCGAGAGCGGAACCGACGCCGCCGGGAGCGAGACGAGGCGGAGAAACGGAGGAGCGGGACGGGGCAGGAGGCGCGGAGCGGGAAGACGAGGCGACGCGGGGCGAAGACCCCGGTGGGGAGGGCGACGTCTACGACCTCCTGGCGATCCCGGACGAGCTCTCTGCTGGCTGGAACCTGTGCACCCTGTACGGGCTGCTGCTGGGCTACCCGGTGTGCTACTGGTTCCGCTGCGACGACCCCGCCGACGGCACGGGCAGCGCGCTGGACGGCGAGCCGTTGGCGGTGCACCGCGCCGTCGCCGAGCTCCGGGTGCTCGACGGAAGAGGCGTGGGGCCGACGGCGGCGCGGGTCTCCGGCACACCCTCTGCTCGTTCAGCGTCCCCGTGCGGCTGGCGGAGGCGCTGGCGCCGCTGGTGGAAGAGTGGCGCGCCGACATGCGACGGGCGTTCGCCCGGCAGCGCCGATTTTGCCGCTTGGAGCTGGAGGAGAGCCGCGTGTGCCTGTCCGCGTCGCGCTCTGAACGCCCCGTGCCCCTTTTTCCACGGGCACATCAGACCCCCCCCCCTCCTCCGCGCCCCCCAAGCTTAGCCCCGCAAACGGAATGTAAGCGGGGGCAGCGTTACGTTTCGAGGTCGGTGATTGAAGATTCAAGACAGAGCTACACGTTGCTGCTGCTGCCCCGTCAGTCATCTCCATCGACCACGTGGCGGCTCGTCCAGCCAGCCACCGCCCGCTCCCGGCACGTCGCCAGCCAGCGGCGAGGCGGAGAGTGGGTGAACACAGCTCGCGGAGAACAACACGCCGTCCGCAAGAGGGAGGGAGAAGTCGGTTGTTACCAGAAGTTTTAATAAAGAAAGAATGAGTAAAGTTTCACCGTCGTCGGAGACTATTATTACACGAACACCAAACTGAATCCGCTTTCAAGGAATCCTGTGTGCATTAACCCACACGGTACTTGTGGTGAGCATGCCAACAAAAAAGCACGCTCCGATAATATACAGCGAGGGAAAAAAGTATTTGATCCCCTGCTGATTTTGTACGTTTGCCCACTGACAAAGAAATGATGAGTCTATAATTTTAATGGTAGGTTTATTTGAACAGTGAGAGACAAAATCCTCCAGAGATGTGTGCAAACCTGGTGACCAACTACAAGAAACGTCTGACCTCTGATTGCCAACAAGGGTTTTACTACCAAGTACTAAGTCATGTTTTGCAGAGGGGTCAAATACTTATTTCCCTTATTAAAATGCAAATCAATTTATATATTTTTGACATGCGTTTTTCTGGATTTTTCTGTTATTCTGTCTCACTGTTCAAATAAACCTACCATTAAAATTATAGACTGTCATTCTTTGTCAGTGGGCAAACGTACAAAATCAGCAGGGATCAAATACTTTTTTCCCTCGCTCTATATGCATCCGTTGTCTTTGCAACTGATTGGTCCACACCAGAAACGGCTTTTTATACGTTCCAATAAAACACGTGGCGCTCGCTCGCCCTCTCGTTCCCGATTTGCGACTTCGCAGACGCCACCGCCGGCGCCGCCGCCGATGCAGCCGCCATGCAGCCGATGCAGCCGATGCAGCCGATGATGCAGCCGCCGATGCAGCCGCCGATGCAGCCGCCGATGCAGCCGGGCCGTCGGCGACAGCCTCCCTCCACGAGGCGCTGTTCGGAAAGGCGCCGCCGGGAAACCTCCGTCACCACCACCGCCTCCGCTTGCGCCGCCGGCCGTGTTTTCCGGCCTCGCCGCTCGTGGCCGGCAATGGGCTGGAGCCCCGCGGCACTGGCGGACGTGATGGGCGAGCGCCGGCTCGTGTTCCGCGTCGGACCCAAGCGGCGCCCTGCCGAGTCGGCGGCGGAGATGGAGCCCGAGTTGGAGACGGAGTGCGGTCACGTCCTCGCCACGGTGGCGGAGTTTGTCGCGTGGGTCGCCGCCGACGGGATGATGAAGGGGTGAAGGCTGGGACGGCGATGGGACGACGGTGGAGACGACGGTGGGGATGATGATGGGATGAACGATGGGTTAACGAAGGGGTGGGCGACAAGGGGGTGAACAAAGTGGCCAGCGACGATGGGATGAACGAAGGGGTGAACGAAGGGGCGAACAATGGGATGAACGATGGGATGAACGATGGGATGAACGATGGGTGAACGATGGGTGAACGATGGGGTGAACGAAAGGAAGGGCGACGATGGGATGAGCGAAGGGGCGAGCCAAGGGGTTTGGGCGACGATGGGGTGGCTGCCACAGGGGCGAGTCAAACGGCGGACGTAGGCGCGCTGCGTGGAGTGTCGCGCCGCGACTCGTGGCTCTACGCCGACTACATGCACATGGCGCTGCTCTTCCGGGACCACCCCAACTTGCTCAAGGTAACGAGCGAGCCGGACCCGGGGGGAGGGACCGATAACTAAGAGGGATGTTAGATTCTAGATTTGAAGCTTTCGTGACTGCAAGGATTCATATTCTTAGGTTTTTTCGGTAAAGTCACGTAGGTAAAAAATTTAAATTAATAAAAGTAAATAAAAATCACGACGTTTCGGAGGCAACACAAGCTTCCGTCTTGATACAGCAGTCGTGCTGTGACGGTTCCACCTGAAGACGGAAGCTTGTGTTGCCTCCGAAACTTCGTGATTTTTATTTTATTATTTATTAATATTTTTACCTACGTGACTTTAACGAAAAAACCTAAAAATAGGGACGTTGAGGTAACGAATGCCACGGACAAGGAGGGGCGCTCCGGTAGTCCCCGACCGATGCGATGTACACATTTTCGCTCCACATTGCCGATGATATATTGACCGACGCTTTGTCAAAAAAATGGGACATTTTGACTTTTGAAAAAGTTATTTAGAATTGAACTTACTATTTAGTGTTGTCTCACACAGTCTTAACTTTCCACCTGTCACTTTATTTACTTGCTGTGTGGATGCTCCTCATCTCCACTAAACACACACACACCCTTCGTTCAAACTCCCCGACTTCCCTCACTGACCTCCGTGCGCCCCGTGCTATCCTCTCACTTCCTAACTCCGGACTTAAAGCTTCCGTGACTGCAGGAATTCATATTCTTGGGTTTTGGTAAAGCCTTTGAACCTATCTACGTGACTTTCGAGACCCAAGAATGAATATTTTGGTTCTTTCAGTAAAGTCACGTCGGTAGAAAAATTATAGATCACAACGTTTCGATCGCAACACAAGCAATCGTCATCGTAGCAGCGCGGCGATCGTGTTCCTACGGTTTTCTGCTGCGAGTAACGACGTTTTAAACACAACGGCGCTACTACGCCTCTCTTAATTAAAATGAACACTGGGCCGTTTGCGCGTTCCCAGATTCGGCGGTGAACGGGACACCCACCCGCCCACGCCCTGCAACTTGCCGACGTCTCGGAACGGCGAAGGGTCAGTTGCCTTAACGGATCGTCCCAGCATCATCTCTGATCTTTGTGCGGGTGGCGTGGCGGTTACTTTCAGGGGCTGCGCTGGGAGGAGCTGGGCTTCCTGGGCGCTCTGGAGCCGACAGCACGCTGTGGCTGGGCAGCGAGGGAGCCAACACGCCCTGTCACTTTGACACCTACGGCTTCAACCTCGTGCTGCAGATCTACGGGCGGTGAGCGGAGTGCGCGCTCCGTTCTCATACAGTGCCGACCTCATTACAGACCAATTCAGACCGTATTGGTCGCCCGTGCCCCTATAATCTCAACGTTCATCCACAAAGTCCATCACCAGGGAGAAACAAAACAAATAGACACAAACACATTTTTAAATCCTTTATATTAAGTTCGCTTGCTTGCTTGCGTGCTTGCTTGCTTGCTTACGACCGTGCAAATCTTTCGGTCGTTTTTAATCCACTTCCGTGATCCAATCGAGCTGATATTTGCACACAGACTCGTTGTGCGTGACAATATTTTCGTGAAAATTTTTTTTCCAAAATTTTACACTGTTTAGGGAAACAAATTAATATTTAATTACCAATTGCTTAATACTGGCAGACAATCATCTGACCCATAGGTGGCAGCCATCTCAAGCCAGAGGACGAGAGGACTCTAGCCGCCACGCATATAAAGGATTTATAGTGAAAAACTTAGTTTTTACGGGTTAATTTTTGTTGTCCGTATTGAAACGGCTGTGAGGCCGTATGGACCCGAAAACTCAATTTCCTGTACAAGAGTACGGGTAAACCGTATGGATTGACACTACAATACACTACACTATTATACGCTACATTACCACAATTACACACCTGTCAACCCTTATCAGTGCCGACCTTATTACAGACCAATGCAGACCTTATTGGTCANCCCGTGCCCCTAAAACATCTCAACGCTCATCCCACAAAGTCCCATGTAAAGGAGAGAAACACAAATATATAAAAAAACTACTTGCCATATTGAAGCGGCTGTCCGGGTGTGCCGCTGGCCACGTCACCCCCCCCCCCTCGTGTGCCGTGCCGGCCTTCTTTACGCGCTCGCCAACAGCACTTGNCCCAGCGGTCTGTCAAGGCTGCACTGGTGGATCTTTCACCATTGGAACCTCATTTTCCAGTAAAAAATATAATTGGTTTTTTACCCTTTTATCTGGCAACAAAACTGACACCTTTTTTACAAGGAGTCATGTTTGTATAGACCACAATACCTGCGGTTATAATGCAAACAAAAAACATTACTCTGATAATATATGCACTGTCCTTGAAGTTGATTGGTCCACACCCGAGACAGCTTTCATTAGAGCCTAGTCTCACATGGTGTTGGACCAGATGACGCCAAAATGCGCAACTTCAAGGACAGTGCATATATTATCAGAGTTATGTTTTTTGTTTGCAAACATGACTCCTTGTAAAAAAGGTGTCAGTTTTGTTGCCAGATAAAAGGGTAAAAAACCAATCATAATTTTTTACTGGCAAATAAGGTACCAATGGTGTAAATGCTTCACCCGAGCTCATACTCTGATGGTGCATTGTCTTTGAGTTGTGCGCCTTTTGGCGTCATCTGGTCCAACACCATGTGAGACTAGGCTCTAAGGAAAGCTGTCTCGGGTGTGGACCAATCAATTTCAAGGACAGTGCATACATTATCAGAGTTGTGTGTTTTGTTTGCATTACGACCGCAGGTATTGTGGTCTATGCAAACATGACTCCTTGTAAAAAAGGTGTCAGTTTAGTTGCCAGATAGAAGGGTAAAAAACCAATTATCACGGATCTTTGTTTGTTGTTGTTGTGTTACGCAGGAAGCGCTGGCACCTGTTTCCCCCGGGCGACTCGCCGCTCCTGCAGCCGACGCGCGTTCCCTACGAGGAGTCGAGCGTCTTCAGTCGCGTACACCCGCTCAGCCTCGGCCAGCGGCGCTCACGCCGGCTGAGCCGCGCTCGCCGCCACGCATCACGCTGCTGCCTGGCCAGGTACCGGGGTGGGTGGGTGGGTGGGTGGGAGGGGGTATGGGAGGGAAAGACCCAATGATGAACCCCCTCCCCCTCGGTCCGTGAAAAAATTGTCTTCCAAGAAACCGGTGCTGCTGCTAAAAAGGTTGGGGACCGCTGCTGTAGGTGACATGAGTGTGCCCATTAACCCGTACGGTTTTACCCCGTACTCTTGTACAGGCAAATTGAGTTTTCATGTCCATGCGGCAAAACAGCCATTTCAATACGGGCAAATAATAAAAATTGACAATTTGTGTTGTTCTTCTTGGTTCTTTCGGTAAAGTCACGTAGAAGGGAAGTAATAAAATAATAAAAATAAAAATAATAAAACATAATAAAACAATTCTCACGACGTTTCGGCCACAACGCAAGCAGCCGTCCTCTTCGCCTGAGGACGGCTGCTTGCGTTGTGGCCGAAACGTCGTGAGAATTGTTTTATTATGTTTTATTTTTATTATTTTATTACTTCCCTTCTACGTGACTTTACCGAAAGAACCAAGAAGATGAATCCCTGCAGTCACGAAAGCTTTAAATCGACATTTGTGTTGTGTTTCTCCCTTGTGATTGGACATTGTTGGATGAACGTTGATATTCATAAGGGCACGGGGTGACCAATAAGGTCAGAATTGGTCTCTAATAATGTAGGGCACTGATAAGGGGTATGAGTAAGTGTTTTTGTGGAATGAGGAGTGGTTTGAGAGTGATGAGGTGAGCGTCTTTGTGGGAGGAGTGGTGGGATGAGTGGTTTTGTGGAGTGGTGGGATGAGTGCTTGCGTGAGAGTGATGAGGTGAGCGTCTTTGTGGGAGGAGTGGTGGGATGAGTGGTTGCGTGAGCTTGAGGAGGAGTGGTGGGATGAGTGGTTTGCTTGACCTTGAGGAGTGGTGGGATGAGTGGTTTGCGTGAGCTTGAGGAGGAGTGGTGGGATGAGTGGTTTGCGTGAGCTTGAGGAGTGGTGGATGAGTGGTTTGCGTGAGCTTGAGGAGTGGTGGGACGAGTGCTTTGCGTGAGCTTGAGGAGGAGTGGTGGGATGAGTGCTTTGCGTGAGCTTGAGGAGGAGGAGTGGTGGGATGAGTGCTTTGCGTGAGCTTGAGGAGGAGTGGTGGATGAGTCTTTGCGTGAGCTTGAGGAGGAGTGGTGGGATGAGTGGTTTGCGTGAGCTTGAGGAGGAGTGGTGGGATGAGTGGTTTGCGTGAGCTTGAGCAGGAGTGGTGGGATGAGTGGTTTGCGTGAGCTTGAGGAGGAGTGGTGGGATGAGTGCTTTGCGTGAGCTTGAGGAGGAGGAGTGGTGGGATGAGTGGTTTGCGTGAGCTTGAGGAGGAGGAGTGGTGGGATGAGTGGTTNGCGTGACTGAGGAGGTGAGAGTCTTTGTGGGAGGAGTGGTGGGATGAGTGTTTGCGTGAGCTTGAGGAGGAGTGGTGGAATGAGTGTTTGCGTGAGCTTGGCAGGAGTGGTGGATGAGCGTCTTGAGGAGGAGTGGTGGGATGAGTGGTTGCGTGAGCTTGAGCAGNAGTGGTGGGATGAGTGGTTTGCGTGGTGGGAGGAGTGATTGGTGGGATGATGCTTTGCGTGAGCTTGAGGGAGGAGTGGTGGATGAGTGGTTGCGTGAGCTTGAGGAGGAGTGGTGGGATGAGTGCTTTGCGTGAGCTTGAGCAGGAGTGGTGGGATGAGTGGTTTGCGTGAGCTTGAGGAGGAGTGGTGGGATGAGTGGTTGCGTGAGCTTGAGGAGGAGGAGTGGTGGGATGAGTGCTTTGCGTGAGCTTGAGGAGAGGAGTGGTGGATGAGTGGTGGGAGGAGGAGTGGTGGGAGAGTGGTTTGGTGAGCTTGAGGAGGAGGAGTGGTGGGATGAGTGGTTTGCGTGAGCTTGAGGAGGAGTGGTGGGATGAGTGGTTTGCGTGAGCTTGAGGAGGAGTGGTGGGATGAGTGCTTTGCGTGAGCTTGAGCAGGAGTGGTGGGATGAGTGGTTTGCGTGAGCAGGAGTGGTGGATGAGTGCTTTGCGTGAGCTTGAGCAGGAGTGGTGGGATGAGTGGTTTGCTTGAGCAGGAGTGGTGGGATGAGTGCTTTGCGTGAGCTTGAGGAGGAGTGGTGGGATGAGTGGTTTGCTTGAGCAGGAGTGGTGGATGAGTGCTTTGCGTGAGCTTGAGGAGGAGTGGTGGGATGAGTGCTTTGCGTGAGCTTGAGGAGGAGTGGTGGGACGAGTGCTTTGCGTGAGCTTGAGCAGGAGTGGTGGATGAGTGGTTTGCGTGAGCTTGAGGAGTGGTGGGATGAGTGCTTTGCGTGAGCTTGAGGAGGAGTGGTGGGATGAGTGGTTTGCTTGAGCAGGAGTGGTGGGATGAGTGGTTTGCGTGAGCTTGAGGAGGAGTGGTGGGATGAGTGCTTTGCGTGAGCTTGAGGAGGAGTGGTGGGATGAGTGGTTTGCTTGAGCAGGAGTGGTGGATGAGTGCTTTGCGTGAGCTTGAGGAGGAGTGGTGGGATGAGTGCTTTGCGTGAGCTTGAGCAGGAGTGGTGGGATGAGTGGTTTGCGTGAGCTTGAGGAGGAGTGGTGGGATGAGTGGTTTGCTTGAGCAGGAGTGGTGGGATGAGTGCTTTGCGTGAGCTTGAGGAGGAGTGGTGGATGAGTGGTTTGCGTGAGCTTGAGCAGGAGTGGTGGGATGAGTGCTTTGCGTGAGCTTGAGCAGGAGTGGTGGGATGAGTGCTTTGCGTGAGCTTGAGGAGGAGTGGTGGGATGAGTGGTTTGCTTGAGCAGGAGTGGTGGGATGAGTGCTTTGCGTGAGCTTGAGGAGGAGTGGTGGGATGAGTGGTTTGCTTGAGCAGGAGTGGTGGGACGAGTGGTTTGCGTGAGCTTGAGGAGGAGTGGTGGGATGAGTGGTTTGCGTGAGCTTGAGGAGGAGTGGTGGGATGAGTGCTTTGCGTGAGCTTGAGGAGGAGTGGTGGGACGAGTGGTTGCGTGAGCTTGAGGAGGAGTGGTGGGATGAGTGGTTTGCGTGAGCTTGAAGAGGAGTGGTGGGATGAGTGCTTTGCGTGAGCTTGAGGAGGAGTGGTGGATGAGTGCTTTGCGTGAGCTTGAGGAGGAGTGGTGGGATGAGTGCTTTGCGTGAGCAGGAGTGGTGGATGAGTGCTTTGCGTGAGCTTGAGGAGGAGTGGTGGGATGAGTGCTTTGCGTGAGCTTGAGCAGGAGTGGTGGATGAGTGCTTTGCGTGAGCTTGAGGAGGAGTGGTGGGACGAGTGCTTTGCGTGAGCTTGAGGAGGAGTGGTGGGATGAGTGCTTTGCGTGAGCTTGAGGAGGAGTGGTGGGATGAGTGGTTTGCGTGCTCCCCGGCTACCTGTTGTCGCAGATCCTGTTTGTGCCGCCCCTCTGGTGGCACTACGTGGAGAGCCTGGACCAGGCCACGGTGAGCGCCAACACGTGGGTGGAGCTGGTGAGTTCTTCCTGTCGCTCACGCGCCACCACACAGCCGGTTCTGGTCAATCTCCCGGCGCGGCAGGTGACGGTGCGAGTTTCTTAAACCGCCCCNCTCTCCTCCCCGCCCGCCCNCGCCATCGCCTCTGTCCACTCGGCAGCAACGGGTACATCGCGGTTTGGTCGATCGGCAGGTCCGCNTGTGTGCGGTGGGGTAAAGTGTCGGCGTGGCCACCGCTGCCAATGCGTCTGGCGACAGTGGAACTTTATGCAGGACCTGTTGTGTATTGTTCTTATTGTGTATTGTCATTGTTCTATAGTGTTATTGTTGTTTATTGCTATTGTTGTGTACTGTTGTTGTGTATTGTCATTGTTCTTTACTGTTATTGTTGTTTATTGCCATTGTTGTGTATTGTCATTGTTCTTTACTGTTATTGTTGTTTATTGCCATTGTTGTTTACTGTTGTTGTGTATTGTCATTGTTCTTTACTGTTATTGTTGTTTATTGCCATTGTTGTTTACTGTTGTGTATTGTCATTGTTCTTTGTTGTGATTTTGTAGTCATTGTTATTTCGGGGCCGTCCATAAATGACGTCACGCATCTGGGGGGGGGGGGTCAGACATTTGTGACGATGTGTAACGAGAGGGGGAGGTTTGAGAAATGTGACGTCACATCAAAATGCGCAACTTTAAATAAATATAGACAACACGTTCTACTTAATTAAATAGACTTTTTAATAAATGTTTTCTCCTACAACATCAGAGTGCAGCGCCACATTATATATGCACTACAATGACAATAGTTTAAAGCGATTTGAAGCATGTTTTATTTTTTTTTGGGGGGGGCAGAGCTTTATGACGTCATATTTTATGGGGGTGGTGTGACTTTTTGTGATGCCGTGTGACGAAGGGGGGGGTCAAAATTTGTCCAAAATCGCGTGACGTCATTTATGGACGGCACCTTATTGTCATTGTGTATTGTTAATCTTCTTTATGATTGTTGTGAACTGTCATTGCACGGTTGGCTACACACGGCGCGAAATAAGTCCAACGTACATAAATAGTGCATTGTTCTTTATATGTATTCTTGTGTAGTCATTGTCCTTTCTGTTGTTTCATTATCGCCAGAGGTCGCAACCGGTACCCGATACCCGTACCCTACCTGATACCCGACTACCCGTACCCGCTGGGTACGGGTACCCGGCGACCCGTACCAGGACGGGTACGGGTAGGCCGTGAGTCACTGGTGAGTAACCGTTTGTCACTCATTTCCCAACGTCTTGTCTCTTCTCACAATTCAAGTTCCTAGAATCAACCACCGCGCCTGCAACATGGCTTCATTCCAGAGTCGCAATCGGGTACCCGTACCCGTACCCACCCGGCCGGGTACGGGTAGGGTACGGGTAGCAGCCGGGTACGGGTACGGGTAGGGTACGGCTGGGTACGGGTACCCGTTTGCGACCCTGGTGCGGCCGGGTAAGGAATCAAAACCCGTTTGCGACCTCTGATTGCCGTACATTGTCATTGTTGACTGTTTGTCGCTGATGGCTGATGTGTCCGTAGGAGTCGGACCACGAGGCTCGCCTGCAGGAGGCCCTGGCGCGGATCGTCGTCTGCGCCGTCAAGACCCAGCCTCACCCCGACAACCTGGCCCGCTGGCTCAACCCCTCCGAGGTCACGACCCTGACCCCTAACCCCTGACCTGAGCCATGACCTTAACCTCATTAACTATAACCCTAAAGTAGATAACCACGCTCGCTGGCTCAACCCCTCCGAGGTCACGACCCTGACCCTAACCCCTGACCTGAACCATGACCTTAACCTCATTAACTATAACCCTAAATAGACAACCCCGCTCGCTGGCTCAACCCCTCCGAGGTCATTCCCCTACCTGAACCATGACCTTTAACCCCTTTACCCATAACCCTGAGAATTAGAGAAGAAGTAAACGGTTTAAGTGTCGTACTGCTGCTGCGTGGATCAAGAGGTCGCTTCAAGAAGGGATTTAGGATGCGGCTCTCTGGCGCCCGCTTCAGCGGCCGTTCTCCGTGACACCAGCGTCCTGAGAAATCTCGCAGCGCGGCGCGGACTCCACGCCCCGATCGTAGAGTCGGAATAAATCGGTGGTGGGGGGAGGGGGGGAAAGACAAAATAATTTATAGGTCTCATTGCGTGGGAGTCATGTGACACGGGGTCGAATAAGTTAAAGTTGAATTACTAACCCGCAAAAAACTCTCTCCCCCCTCCCCGCCCATCCTTCTAGGATGACGACGTCAGCTACGAGACGAACCTCCGCTACCTCAACGCGGCTCTCCGAGCTCTGCCCGGCTCCTCGCGGTCGGAAGCCGTCCACCAGCGCCAGGGCAGCTCCCGCCCAGCAAAGAAGCGCAAGGCCGACGAGTCGGCGCTCGGCAGCTGCTGCAGCTGCAGCTGCCACGGCGATCGCCGCAGCCAGACTACGGGGGCGAATCTCCGTCGGAAGATCACGAGGGGCGGCGCTCCAGCATGCCGTGCGGCGCTTTCCTCGTCCCGTCGGATCCCGGTTCCGACTCCCCGACCTCCGACAAGGAGGAACCCGCGGCGCGCGAGAGCCAGGGGTCGTTGCCGAGGGTGCCGGCGAGGACGTTGCCGTGGATACGGACACGCTGTTGGAGTGCGTCGCTCACCCGGACGTGGTGAGGGAGATCGCGAGGCTGCTGAGGCAGCGGCTCAACGTGTAGGCGGCTCGCTTGTGAGTTTAAATTGCGAGGAAAAGAGAACGGAGCACGAGGCGTGCGGGGAGCAACGCACACACGGCGGGGGTTGTCAACTTAATCCGGGTGTCGCATCTGAGCGGTCGTCCGTGTGACTCGATCGCCCGCCCGCACGCGACTGCTTTGTCCGCGTCTCGGCGGGCAGTTGCGTGGCTAAAGCGCGACTCGCACCCTCTCTACGGCAGCTGAGCCAGCCCCACCCGCTCTCGTTCTGCATTGTACTGCACGCGAGGTGGGGAGGCGAGGGAAGTGTGGTGGCATTGCCGCCGCCCACCACTGAGAAGCCGGGGGAAACGACGGCGCGCCATGGAGCTACGGCCACGTGCGGGGTGAGCGTCCCCGAGGTCGATGGCAGGCTCCTTGCCAAGGCCTCGGCCTGTAGAAGCCGTCAAAAAAGAAATGTGCCGGTTGAAGCGGTGAAACGTCTTGGAACAGTTCCACGACAGCTGCTTGTCCGTACGGTGGCTTTAATAAAACACTTTACGAGGTCGCACTCATCTTCTTGTTCTTTCGGTAAAGTCACGTGACTTTAAAGTCACCTGACTTTACCGAAAGAACCAAGAAGATGAATCCCTGCAGTCACGAAAGCTTTAAATCTAAATTTCAGGTCGCACTCGTTACACACCAAGTGCTGGCCACAAATGAACCACGGCGCCTCGCTGATGTCGTCAAGGAGGATAAACCATCAACCTCGCAGCAGCGGCAGCGGCTTTTGGCTGCTGGTCATTGAACAAAGGCGGTGGTCACCGCATGGTCGCGTGGTGCTTTCAGATGCGCTGCTTCCAGGGGCGGTTTCTTCATTAGGGCGATTGGGCGACGCACCACCAATGTCATTCAACCACAGAGTCACGCTAGCCGTCACTGTGCCTCTGGATATAGTCCAATCAGCGTCATGTCACGTTCTGTGGAGTACTGCCTCTTTTTGGGCGATTTCACTCCGGCTGAGAATCGCCCCGAGTGGCCCCATAGACTTACATTCAAAGATGTTTTTTTCGAACGGGGGCGCTGCAATGCATTCTCTATGGCTTCCGGGAGGGCTCGCCCTAATGTGCTTACGTCATCATACGTAAGCACGTTTCATCCAACAATATAATTTGTCGCCACCTTGTGGAATCTTTAATAAAATAAACTTGAGTGGATTCTATTAATAGTGAGTATAGAAACAAACAAGGAGATGTATTGTAAGAGTCACTTTATTTTTCATTAATATTAAAGAAGTGAAGTTGCCTTTACATGCTTAAGCTGTTAATGTATCCATTGCATGGGTGGATCTTATCCTTATCAATCATCCAGACATTTGCCCCCCTGAGAGATTTTGCAGGACCGCCACTGACTGCTTCTGCAGCCGTCTGGAACGCTCTTCCTTCCCATATCAGGAAGCCACTGGAGCTATGCATTTTGAATAATCTCGATTGAAAACTCTTTAGAACTGCTTTGTGTGTTTAGTTTTTGTCCGCCCCCCCCGCACCTCTGATTAAAACGGTTGGCTATGTAGTGAGAAATACGTTTAACATACATACTTGATGGCGGTGATGATGTTGATGGTGGTGATGGTGGTGGTGATGGTGGCGGTGATGGTGGCGATGATGTTGATGGTGGCGGTGATGATGGTGTTGATGATGATGTTGATGGTGGCGATGATGATGTTGATGGTGATGGTGGCGATGATGTTGATGGTGGCGATGATGTTGATGTTGATGGTGGCGATGATGTTGATGGTGGTGATGGTGGCGGTGATGGTGGCGGTGATGGTGGCGATGATGTTGATGGTGATGATGATGATGTTGATGGTGGTGATGATGTTGATGGTGGCNATGATGATGTTGATGGTGGCGGTGATGATGGTGTTGATGATGGTGATGGTGGCGGTGTTGATGATGGTGATGGCGATGATGGTGTTGATGTGGCGATGATGTTGATGTTGATGGTGGCGGTGATGATGGTGTTGATGATGGTGATGGTGGCGATGGTGTTGATGGCGGCGATGATGATGGCAGCGATGATGGTGGCGGCGATGATGGTGGCGATGATGGTGTTGATGGTGGCGATGATGTTGATGGTGGCGATGATGTTGGTGTTGATGGTGGCGATGATGGTGGCGATGGTGTTGATGGTGGCGGTGATGATGGTGGCGATGATGTTGATGGTGGCGATGATAATGTTGATGGTGATGATGATGGCGATGATGTTGATGATGTAGCTTGCCTTGAGTGGCCCCCTGACGCTTGGGATAGGGTTGTGTGTGTATTAAACTACTTTCGCACCGCTCGTAGCCAACCATGCTCATCGGCTTCAGGAGAAGTCCAGTCCAAGTGGGGGCAGTCTTCACGTCTTCCGATGGAGCAAGGGTCTCGACACTTTTAGCCTGGACCGGTCCGTTTCAAAAGCGTTGGGCCGTCTCTCGACCCGTCGTTTCAGCCACCAAGACCAACTTTATCTCCGATTTAGCGCGGTGCGAAAGAAATTCAACACCGAGGTGGTTGATGAGCGCCGCAGGTGATTGCGTCAGGGGTAGCCGAGTGGTGCATTGCTGCAATTCCTCCTTTCGGAAGTGAATCGGTCTTGTCGTTCCACGGGTTCCTTTGTTTTCCAGCCGTGTATCGGGGTATCCGCATCGGGTCACACGGTACAGACAAAAACAGCACAATGTTGATGTAACGAAACATTTTTGTTGAATGAGTACAAATGAAATTATTTCTTTAAGCATGTTTCCCGATTTTTCTTTTATTCACACGCTAAACACGGTTTGGGTTACGTTCACGCGATCAAACACCCGTTACTATGTACAGCGCCTCGCAGGGTGCGTTTTGACGGGGTGACCAATAGTCTAAATTGGTCCGTAATAACGTAGGGAGGGGCTGATAAGGGTTGACAGGTATGAGTGTTTTTGTGGAATGAGGAGTGGTGGGATGAGTGGTTGCGTGAGACTGATGAGGTGAGCGTCTTTGTGGGAGGAGTGGTGGGATGAGTGGTTGCGTGAGAGTGATGAGGTGAGCGTCTTTGTGGGAGGAGTGGTGGATGAGTGGTTGCGTGAGAGTGATGAGGTGAGCGTCTTTGTGGGAGGAGTGGTGGATGAGTGGTTGCGTGAGACTGATGAGGTGAGCGTCTTTGTGAGAGTGGTGGATGAGTGGTTGCGTGAGACTGATGAGGTGAGCGTCTTCGTGGGAGTGGTGGGATGAGTGGTTGCGTGAGTGATGAGGTGAGCGTCTTTGTGGAGAGTGGTGGGATGAGTGGTTGTGAGTGATGAGGTGAGCGTCTTTGTGGGAGGAGTGGTGGGATGAGTGGTTGCGTGAGAGTGATGAGGTGAGCGTCTTTGTGGNAGGAGTGGTGGGATGAGTGGTTGCGCGAGACTGATGAGGTGAGCATCTTTGTGGGAGTGGTGGGATGAGTGGTTGCGTGAGTGATGAGGTGAGCGTCTTTGTGGAATGAGGAGTGGTGGGATGAGTGGTTGCGTGAGTGATGAGGTGAGCGTCTTTGTGGAATGAGTGGTGGGATGAGTGGTTGAGACTGATGAGGTGAGCGTCTTTGTGGGAGGAGTGGTGGGATGAGTGGTTGCGTGAGAGTGATGAGGTGAGCGTCTTTGTGGGAGGAGTGGTGGGATGAGTGGTTGCGCGAGACTGATGAGGTGAGCGTCTTTGTGGGAGTGGTGGGATGAGTGGTTGCGTGAGTGATGAGGTGAGCGTCTTTGTGGAATGAGGAGTGGTGGGATGAGTGGTTGCGTGAGTGATGAGGTGAGCGTCTTTGTGGAATGAGTGGTGGGATGAGTGGTTGCGTGAGACTGATGAGGTGAGCGTCTTTGTGGGAGGAGTGGTGGGATGAGTGGTTGCGTGAGACTGATGAGGTGAGCGTCTTTGTGGAGGAGTGGTGGGATGAGTGGTTGCGTGAGACTGATGAGGTGAGCGTCTTTGTGGGAGGAGTGGTGGGATGAGTGTTGCGTGAGACTGATGAGGTGAGCGTCTTTGTGGGAGGAGTGGTGGGATGAGTGGTTGAGTGAGACTGATAAGGTGAGCGTCTTTGTGGAATGAGGAGTGGTGGGATGAGTGGTTGCGTGAGAGTGATGAGGTGAGCGTCTTTGTGAGAGGAGTGGTGGGATGAGTGGTTGCGTGAGACTGATGAGGTGAGCGTCTTTGTGGAATGAGGAGTGGTGGGATGAGTGGTTGCGTGAGAGTGATGAGGTGAGCGTGTTTGTGGAGGAGTGGTGGGATGAGTGGTTGCGTGAGAGTGAGTGAGCGTCTTTGGGAGGAGTGGTGGGATGAGTGGTTGCGTGAGAGTGATGAGGTGAGCGTCTTTGTGGGAGTAGTGGTGGGATGAGTGGTTGCGTGAGTGTGATGAGGTGAGCATCTTTGTGGAATGAGGAGTGGTGGGATGAGTGGTTGCGCGAGAGTGATGAGGTGAGCGTCTTTGTGGGAGTGGTGGGATGAGTGGTTGCGCGAGAGTCATGAGGTGAGCGTCTTTGTGGAGGAGTGGTGGGATGAGTGGTTGCGTGAGACTGAGGTGAGCGTCTTTGTGGAGGAGTGGTGGGATGAGTGGTTGCGTGAGAGTCATGAGGTGAGCGTCTTTGTGGAATGAGGAGTGGTGGGATGAGTGGTTGCGTGAGACTGATGAGGTGAGCGTCTGTGGAATGAGGAGTGGTGGGATGAGTGGTTGCGTGAGAGTGATGAGGTCGGGGGGGGGGGAGGTGAGACAATCATCCCTTTGGGGGTCGATAAAACGAGTACCGCTCTGCGGAAGTCGACAGCTGTTTGCGCTCTACGGATACCGAGGCTGACGCACGCCATGGGAATGTGGAATTTCCACCGCTGGCTTAAAGAGCCACCCCATTGCTCTTTTGGTGCTGGGAGGAATGTGGAGTGCAATCACACACACACACGTCCAGCTGTTATCACTTTATACAAATAGAGACCTTTCACACTAACACACTACCCGCACATCCGATTAGAACTGTTGGCTACGTACGCAGCGAAACAAGTTCAGCATAAACAAGAGACCTTCATTTAAATAATAATAATAAGTGATGTATGCTAATTCATTTAAACCATCCAATCGCAGGCGCGCAGTGGACAGAGCCTACGACTCAACACCAGAGGTCGCAAACGGGGTTTGATTCCTTACCCGTACCCGGCCGCACCAGGGTCGCAACGGGTACCCGTACCGGCCGGGTATGGGTAGGGTACGGGTAGGGTACGGCCGGGTACGGTAGGGTACGGGTAGGGTACGGGTAGGGTAGCCGGGTAGGGTACGGTTCNGGTAGGGTACGGGTATCGGGTACGGGTANCGGTAGGGTACGGGTANGGTCGGGTACCTGATTGCGACATCTGGGATGAAGCCATGTTGCAGGCGCGGGTGGGTTGATTCTAGGAACTTGAATTGTGAGAAGAGACAAGACGTTGGAAATGAGTGACAAACGGTGACTCACCAGTGACTCACGGCCTACCCGTACCCGTACCCGGCCGCACCAGGGTCGCAAACGGGTACCCGTACCCGGCCGGGTACGGGTTGCCGGGTACGGGTAGGGTACGGGTACGGGTACCCGGTTGCGACCTCTGCTCAACACGTCAAGTTGTGGGCTGTCGGGAGTGGGCAGGATTCTCCCGCGTTATTCGCCACGAGGGATACGCTCGTGAACGGAGACATTTCACGGGACAGCGACATTGGCCCTACGGACATAGCACGTGCAGACGTGTGCTCAACATTCTTACAAAGGTTCGAGAAGCTCTCTCCATCTTGCTTTCTCATCACTTTCTCTCCCATCACTTTCTTATCACGCCATCTCTCGTCACTTTATCTCTCACCACTTTATCTCTCGTCACTTTATCTCTCTTCACTTTATCTCTCATCACTCCATCTCTCATCACTTTATCTCTCATCACGTTATCTCTCATCACTTTATCTCTCGTCACTTTATCTCTCATCACTTTATCTCTCATCACTGTATCTCTCATCACTTTATCTCTCATCACTTTATCTCTCTCACTTTATCTCTCACCACTTTATCTCTCATCACTCCATCTCTCATCACGTTATCTCTCACCACTTTATCTCTCATCACTGTATCTCTCATCACTTTATCTCTCATCACTTTATCTCTCGTCACTTTATCTCTCATCACTTTATCTCTCATCACTTTATCTCTCATCACTTTATCTCTCGTCACTTTATCTCTCATCACTTTCTCTCTCATCACTGTATCTCTCATCACTTTATCTCTCATCACTTTATCTCTCATCACTTTATCTCTCATCACTTTATCTCTCATCACTTTATCTCTCATCACTGTATCTCTCATCACTTTATCTCTCGTCACTTTCTCTCTCACCACTTATCTCTCATCACTTTATCTCTCATCACTTAATCTCTCATCACTTTCTCTCTCATCACTTTATCTCTCATCACTTTATCTCTCACCACTTTATCTCTCATCACTTTATCTCTCATCACTCCATCTCTCATCACTTTCTCTCTCATCACTTTATCTCTCATCACTTTATCTCTCATCACTTTATCTCTCACCACTTTATCTCTCACCACTTTATCTCTCTTCACTTTATCTCTCATCACTCCATCTCTCATCACTTTATCTCTCATCACTTTATCTCTCGTCACTTTATCTCTCTCGATGCAGTCGTCGCGTAGATTTCCAGATACGATTCGCAGAGAGCCAACATCGTGGACAGCCAAGTGCATGACTAACAAGGGAACGCCGTACGGGCAAGCCCCTCTCGCTCCACACCAGGTTCGGTTTGTCATGCAGCCAACCAACATCTACCCACAATTAGTCATGTTTGCATAGACCACAATACCTGCAGTCATAATGCAAACAAAAAACACAACTCTGATAATGTATGCACTGTCCTTGAAGTTGATTGGTCCACACCCGAGACAGCTTTCCTTAGAGCCTCGTCTCACATGGGTTGGACCAGATGACGCCAAAAGGCGCACAACTCAAAGACAATGCACCATCAGAGTATGAGAGCTCGGGGTAAGCATTTACACCATTGGTACCTCATTTGCCAGTAAAAAAATATGATAATTTTTTTACCCTTTTATCTGGCAACAAAACTGACACCTTTTTTACAACAAAGGTGTCAGATAAAAGGGTAAAAAACCAATAATATTTTTTACTGGCAAATGAGGTACCAATGGTGTAAATCGTGGACTTTACGAGGCGCCTTCAAATTGCACCCACACTGGGCTCCGCGGCCGGACGTGGGACACCGCCGTTGGCGTTGCCGTTTGCGCGCCCATCGGCAGGCAGCTGACGTCGCGCGGTGGCGTCGTGGCCACCGTGCTTTTGCGCGGGGAGAAGAAAAAAAGAAAAAAAAAAAAAAAAAGACCCTGCATCCACCGTGGTGGAAGTCAGCAGTGGTTCGGTTTGCGTGGGTCGCCTCGTCCTGCCACAAGAACGTGGAATTTCCCACCGCTGGCTCGGGGCTGTAAACAGGAGTCGAGTGCTGCGGTCCAAGCGCTCGTCGGAGCAGGCGGAGACGCCAACGCCGAAGACGCGAGCGCGGCCTCGTGACGTTGTCACGGAGATAACCGCCACGCGTCAGCCGCAATGCGCCCGCTTCTCATCGGATCCCGCAAGCCGAGTGGGTGGGGTTGCAAGCGGTTGCGAGCGGGGAGGGGGGTTTTCATCTCCGGTAGAGGCGGCGGGTCGAGTCGGGGGCATTCCGTCGGACGGGGCGAGCGAGACCTCAGTGGACCAGGGACGAGCGGTGGCCCTGGTGGGTGGTGGGTGGCGGTGGTGGTGGTGGTGGCGGCGGTGGTGGCGACGGTGGTGGTGACGGCGGTGGTGGCGACGGTGACAGTGGTGGTGGCGACGGTGGTGACGGTGGTGGTGGCGACGGTGGTGACAGCGGCGGTGGTGGTGACGGTGGCGGCGGCGGTGGTCGCGGTGGTGATGACGGTGGCGACGGTGGGTGGCGGTGGTGGCGACGGTGGTGATGACGGTGGGCCACTTCCTCTACGACTTGGGCGCCCGCATGAACGGGGTGAGGCAGAGCGGCGGTGTGGGCGGCGTGGGCGGCGCGGGCGGCTGCGGTGACGAGGACGCCGCGTGGGCCGCGTGCGCCGCGTTCGGCGCGTTGATGTCCGGCAGCCGGTGGTTGTCGTACTTGTTGCCGTTGCCGCCGGCGTTGTTGCCGTTGTGACGCGCGGNCCCGCCGCCGCCGTGCGTCTTCTTGCCGCCGTGCGCGACCACGGCAGGCGGCCGTGCCGCTCGGAGCGCCGCCGGTCGCCGTCCCGCTCCGCCAGGTAGGGTGGCCCAGGAGGCCGTCGCAGGCCGCACGGTCGGCCGGGTCCATCTCCAGGCAGCCGCGCATGAAGGAGAGCGCCGCGGGCGACGCGCAAGGAAAGCGCGAATCCAGCGGCTCCTGGCGCGCGAGACGCGCCGGAGGGCAGGACGGAGAAAGCGTGAGAGGTGGAACGCGACAGCTGCTGCCGTGCTTGCGTTAGGTGTTCACTACCTCGCCTGGTGTGCAGGAGGTCGGGGTTTGATCCTGACCCTGACGCCTGCTGCTGTATATTTGGAGTTTGCGTGTCTCTCTCTCATCATCATTACGGTGGCTAGGAGATGTTAACTACCTCGCCTGGTATACAGGAGGTCGGGGTTCGCGTGAATTTTTTCTCCGGTCCTCAAATTTTTCCCTCCACATTTAGAAACATGCGTTTAGACTATTTAGATTATTTTGGGTGCGATAAATGTCCAAATGATGGGCCACTTTGTTGAGCTATCATTTGTGGCCAGGTCGCTTTTGAACAATAAGTGAATACCTCAGTGGACTGGTAGGATGGGGATTGTTTAGTTTACTTATATGTGTTTTGGTGATTTGTTTACCTTTATTGTACTTTTCACTCTCATTGTGTTTTTGTACTGTTTGTTGTTGTTAACGTTCTTACCGTGCCCCAACTGGACATCCGTGAAACATCAGATTCCTCCACGATAAATACAATATTCTCATTCTGAAGTGTAATGTCACTTTTTAGAAACAAGCCAGCGCTGAACTTTAACTACAAACTATTCGTTATTTGTGACACTGCAACAGACCTAACCGTCTACCGCCTATGACCACATCGCCCACAATGGGTCTGGTCTCATCGATCTTAATTCTGGGAGCCTTACTCGGTAGGGCCCCACTGAGCCGTGTGGCTCTTCTTCAGAAGCGACTTGGCTATCACAAAAGATATCAGCACAACGAAAGTGGCTTATCGTCGTGTGGACATGTACAGCAGCCGAATGCTCTCAACGCGTGACGGTGATTCTAGATGTGGATGGGAAAAACTGGAGGACACGGAGAAGAATCCACGCGACCACGGGAGAGAGAGAGACTCCAAATAGAAAGCAGGGGTCGGGATCGAAGCCACGGCCTCCTGTACACCAGGCGAGGTAGTTACCATTTCGTAGCCACCGTGATGAGAGAGAGACACGGAAACTCCAAATATACAACAGCGGTCTGGGTCGGGATCGAACCCACGACCTCCTGTACACCAGGCGAGGTAGTTAACATCTCCGAGCCACCTTGATGATGATGAGAGAGACACGCAAACTCCAAATATAGAACAGGGGTCAGCGTCTGGATCGAACCCACAACCTCCTGTATACGAGGAGAGGTAGTTAACATCTCGAGGTGTCTCTGTGTCCACCCACCCGTGTCTCAGGCTCAGGATGCTCAGCCCGCTGAAGAACTGGTTCGAGCTGAAGATCTGCTGGTGTCGTGGAATGAGGTCTCCTGAAGGACAACGTTTGATCACTCGGTCATTCACTCAGTCCGTCATTCTCAACCGATGACTGCACTAAAGCTCCCAGGCGAGGGGCGGGGGGGGGGGGGGACAATGACCCGCGACCTCCGCAAATTTCGCGGTCCCTATTAAAACGAGCTATCGGTAAAAAATAAATATGTAATATTAAATAATAATGAAAACGAGCGAATGGAGAATTTGTCAGCATCTCAAGAATCCAACGACGGCCGTGCAGTATCCGCGTAGCAACGATGAAAAATGTACGCGCGAGTGTGTGAGCGTGCTAGCGAGCGTGGCAGTGTGCGAGCGCGTGTGCTCGTGTGCTCGTGTGCGAGCTAGCGAGGGTGCTAGCGAGCGTGGCAGTGTGCTCGTGTGCTAGCGTGCTCGCGTGCGAGCTAGCGAGCGTGCTAGCGTGCGTGCTAGCGTGCGTGCTAGCGAGCTGGCNGTGTGTGAGCGCGTGTGCTAGCGTGCGTGCTAGCGAGCGTGGCAGTGTGTGAGCGCGTGTGCTAGCGTGCGTGCTAGCGAGCGTGGCAGTGTGTGAGCGCGTGTGCTAGCGTGCTAGCGTGCGTGCTAGCGAGCGTGGCAGTGTGTGAGCGCGTGTGCTAGCGTGCGTGCTAGCGAGCGTGGCAGTGTGTGCGTGCGAGCTAGCGAGCGTGCTAGCGAGCGTGTCAGTGTGCGAGCGCATGTGCTAGCGAGCGAGCGAGCGTGCTAGCGAGCGTGCAGTGTGCAGTGTGCTAGCGTGCGAGCGAGCGAGCATGCTAGCGAGCGTGGCAGTGTGCGAGCGCATGTGCTACCGTGTGAGCGAGCGAGCGTGCTAGCGAGCGTGTCAGTGTGCGAGCGCATGTGCTAGCGTGCGAGCGAGCGAGCGAGCGTGCTAGCGAGCGTGGCAGTGTGCGAGCGCATGTGCTACCGTGTGCGAGCGAGCGAGCGTGCTAGCGAGCGTGTCAGTGTGCGAGCGCATGTGCTANCGAGCGAGCGAGCGAGCGTGCTCGCGAGCGTGGCAGTGTGCGAGCGCATGTGCTACCGTGTGAGCGAGCGAGCGAGCGTGCTAGCGAGCGTGGCAGTGTGTGAGCGCGTGTGCTAGCGTGCGTGCTAGCGAGCGTGTCAGTGTGCGAGCGCATGTGCTACCGTGTNAGCGAGCTAGCGAGGGTGCTAGCGAGCGTGTCAGTGTGCGAGCGCATGTGCTAGCTAGCGAGGGTGCTAGCGAGCGTGTCAGTGTGCGAGCGCGTGTGCTAGCGTGTNGTTAGCGTNGCGAGGGTGCTAGCGAGCGTGTCAGTGTGCGAGCGCGTGTGCTAGCGCTGCGAGCTAGTTAGCGAGCTAGCGAGGGTGCTAGCGAGCGTGTCAGTGTGCGAGCGCGTGTGCTAGCGAGCGAGCGTGCGTGTCCGACCCTGCGTCGTGCGGATGAGGTGCAGCTGATCGACGTCCGATCGGCCCGGCCACAGAGGCTCCCCGGCCAGGAGCTCGGCGAAGACGCAGCCCAGCGCCCACACGTCGACGGCCGGCCCGTACTGCGTGTCGCCCACCAGCACTCGGGGCACGGTACCAGCGCGTCGCGTAGTCCGTGTATCGTCACCCGGTCCCGCTACAACAAGCATATAGCATTAGCTTGTGGGGCGAGTGCCATTAGCGCGTAGCGCCTATGTACCGTGCGTATGTTGAACTTCTTTCGCGTCGTACGTGCTGATCAGAAGTGCAGGGAAAGGACAGCAGACGAAATACATGAAGCGGTTCTTCTACGGAAATGAGTTTCCGATCTAGATGATGATTTAAAATTGCCAACTAGCTCCAAGTGGCTTCCTAATGTCGGAAGGAAGAGGCGTTCCAGACGGCCACAGAAGCAGCGCATCTGAAAGCGTCGCGCGACCATGCGGTGACCACCGTCTTTGTTTGATGAATGTTGGCACGGCACACGATGGGGTTGGGTTGCGGCGATGTTTTACACATCGCACCAGGTACTCATCATTTGAGGTCGAGTCGACCTAGCGGAGGCCCAGGACCGGTTCAAATAATCGTCACTGGTGTTGGCCGTGAGCCCGGGTTTGTCGTGCAGTGCGCTAACCGCTGCACCACCGCTCCCACAGGGTGAGTGTGTGTGTGTGTGTGCGTGTGTGTGCGTGCGTGCGTGTGTGTGCATGCGTGCAGGAAACTCACTTAGCATGCGGGCAAAGCCAAAGTCACAGAGTTTGATGATTCCTGCTTGGTCACCAGGATGTTCTCTGGCTTCACGTCACGGTGGATGCACTGCCACGGCAAATACGCACCGAACGTCAACACGGCGTGGCAACACGGCAACACGGCGCGGCAACACGGCAACACGGCGTGGCAACACGTCAACACGGCGTGGCAACATGGCAACACGGCGCGGCAACACGGCAACACGGCGTGGCAACACGTCAACACGGCGTGGCAACACGGCAACACGGCGTGGCAACACGTCAACACGGCGTGGCAACACGGCAACACGGCGTGGCAACACGGCAACACGGCGTGGCAACACGGCAACACGGCGTGGCAACACGGCAACACGGCGTGGCAACACGGCAACACGGCGTGGCAACACGGCAACACGGCGTGGCAACACGGCAACACGGCGTGGCAACACGGCAACACGGCGTGCCAACACGGCAACACGGCGTGGCAACACGGCAACACGGCGTGGCAACACGGCAACACGGCGTGGCAACATGTCAACACGGCGTGGCAACACGGCAACACGGCGTGGCAACATGTCAACACGGCGTGGCAACACGGCAACACGGCGTGGCAACACGGCAACACGGCGTGCCAACACGGCAACACGGCGTGGCAACACGGCAACACGGCGTGGCAACACGGCAACACGGCGTGGCAACACGGCAACACGGCGTGGCAACACGGCAACACGGCGTGGCAACACGGCAACACGGCGTGGCAACACGGCAACACGGCGTGGCAACACGGCAACACGGCGTGGCAACACGGCAACACGGCGTGCCAACACGGCAACACGGCGCGCCAACACGGCAACACGGCGTGCCAACACGGCAACACGGCGCGCCAACACGGCGCGACAGCTACCCACGCCCGCCGCTTCACCACGCCGTCACCGTCACCGCAGATCACCGCCGTTGCTGCCTTCACTGGCAAGCGGCGGCCGCTCGCTCCTGGAAAGTTCTCGCAGCAGGCGGCGACGTCGCTGCGACGTGCAGTCCCAAAGTCGCTTTTTACGTTTCATCGGCCGTTTTAAGCCGGAGAACAGGGGTGAGAATGGACTAATTACACGCGGAAGGGCGCCCCCAGTTAGGAATCGAACCCGAGGCCGTCGTGCTGCGAGGCACGAGCGTGACCACTGCGCCACCCTGCCACCGTGATTGTCAAGAGCTGGAATTTAGCCAAATTATGCGAAACCGAAATTGTATCTCGAAGTTAGTTTTTTTTGTAGTCATTGCTGACCTGGATAAGAGATCAACTACCTATACTTCAGAGGCTGGTTCATGATGATCATGTGATGCTAATGCTGCTGATACTGCTGATGATGCTGCTGCTGATGATGCTGCTGCTGATGATGATCATAATAATGAAGCCATTGTTGATTGGGGCGTCACGGTGGCTAGGAGATGTTAACGACCTCGCTTGGTGTGCAGGAGGTTGTGGGTTCGATCCCGACCCTGACGTCTGCTGTGTATTGGAGTCCTCCGGTTTCTCCCTCCACATTTAGACTCAACATGCGTTTAGAGTATTCGGCTGCGGTAAGTTTCCACGTAACGATAAGCCACTTCATTGGGCTATCATTTGTGATTGCCAGGCCACTTCTAGGTAAAATAAAAGTATTTTTAAAAGTAGTTTTACTGCTGATAAGGATGCTGATAATGCGGACTGCAGATGAAGAAGATACGGATGTTGCTGCGACTGCTGATGATGCTACAGCTGCTGTTAAGAATTATTTTGTCTCTACCGCTGATGCTACTACTACTGCTGCTGCAGATACAGCTTCTTATGCCCGATTATGCAAATGCTGCTGATGATGAAGATGCAACTGCTGCCGATGCTGCTGAAGATGCTGCTATTGCTGCTGATGAAACCTGCTGCCGATGCCGCTACAATAGCCGACGTCCCCTGCTACTGCTGCTGCTGATGATGCTGATGATGATGAAAGATCTCACTGTGTACCGGAGAGACGTACGTTGTGCTGGTGACAGAAGCCGACCGCCTGCAGAGTCTGGAACAAGATGTTCTTCACTTGGGGCTCGGGGACCCTGCAGGGAGACAAGGACATGGGGGTCTGTTAGAGCAGCGCTGCCACACAGAGCGGCGGCGCAGCAGCANCGGCGGCGGCGGCGGCGGCAGCAGCAGCAGCGTAGTAGCAGCAGCGGCAGCAGCAGCGCAGCAGCGCTGNATCAGCAGCAGAAGTGGCAGCAGCAGCAGCGTAGCAGCAGCAGTGGCAGCAGCGGCAGCAGCTGCAGCAGCGCAGAGGCAGCAGCGGCAGCAGAAGCGGCAGCAGCGGCAGCAGCGGCAGCAGCAGCAGCAACAGCAGCAGTAGCAGCAGCAGCAGCAGCAGTAGCAGCAGCGGCAGCAGCAGTAGCAGCAGTAGCAGTAGCAGCAGTAGCAGCAGCGCAGCAGTAGCAGCAGTAGCAGTAGCAGCGGCAGCAGCAGCGGCGGCTTTTGGGTGGCCATCGAACAAAGACGGTCACTGCTGCATCGCGCGGCGCTTTCAGATGTGGCTTCTGTGGCCGTCTGGAAGGCTCTGCCGTCCGATATTAGGAAGTCACTGAGCTATATGGCACTTTTAAGCCATCATCTCGGCTGACGAACTCATTCCTTCAGAACTGCTTTTTGTGTTTGGTTTGTTATCCTTCCCGCGCACCTTCCGTTCGCACAGTTGGCTACGTACCGTGCAAAAGAAGCTCAACATACACACACACACCTTCATAGGTGCTCTCTAACAGCACTTGCCCCAAATGTCTGTTAAGACTATACGGGGGTCTTTGTCTTCGTGCGTGTGTGCGTATGCGTGTCGGGGAGCGGTGGCGCAGCGTCAGAGGTCGCAAACGGGTTTTGATTCCTTACCCGTACCCGGCCGCACCAGGGTCGCAAACGGCTACCCGTACCCGTATCTGGCTGGGTACGGGTAGCCGGGTATGGGTAGGGTACGGGTATCGGGTACCCGGTTGCGACCTCTGCTTGGCATGCTGCGCTACGAACCCGGCGACCCGAGTTCGATTCCCGCCCACGGCCAACACCGGCGACGATTACCTAAACTGATCCTGGACCTCCCCAGGTTGACTCAACCTCAATGAGCACCTGGTGCAGTGTTAAACATCGTCACTGGGAGACAAAGGCGGCCCGGCGTGGTGTTGGCCACCCACCCCTCGTGTGCCGTGCCGGCCTTCATAGGTGCTACTCGCTAACAGCACTTGCCCCAACAGCCTCTTGCAGGCTACACGGGATCTTTGTCTTTTGTATATGTGTGTGTGTGTAGATGAGTGGTGCTAGCCACCCACCCCTCGTGTGCCGTGCCGGTCTTCATTGCTACTCGCTAACAGCACTTGCCCCAACAGCCTCTTGCAGGCTACACGGGGATCTTTGTCTTTTGTATATGTGTGTGTGTGTGTTCATGCGTGGTGCTGGCCACCCACCCCCTCGTGTGCCGTGCCGGCCTTCATAGGTGCTACTCGCTAACAGCACTTGCCCCAGCAGACTGTTGAGGCTACACGGGGGATCTTTGCCTTTGGTGTGTTTACCCGTGGGGGTGTTTGTCCAGCTCGTTGAGGACCGTGTGGTCGCAGTACTCGAACACGAGGTGGAGCCTTCTCTTCTTGCGGAAGACCTCAAGGAGATTCACCAGGTTTGGATGCTTGAGTTGCTGGAAGCGAGAGGGTGCAAAGCAACGTTCAAACGCACGGCATCGTTGTCTGGAGACCCCGCCAGGGACAGCTCTCTCTGTCTGTGTCTGTCTGTCTGTGTCTGTCTGTCTGTGTCTGTCTGTCTGTCTGTCTCTGTCAGTGTCTGTCTGTCAGTGTCTGTCTGTCAGTGTCTGTCTGTGTCTGTCTGTGTCTGTTTGTCAGTGTCTGTCTGTCAGAGTCTGTCAGTGTCTGTCTGTGTCTGTCTGTCAGTGTCTGTCTGTCAGTGTCTGTCTGTCAGTGTCTGTCAGTGTCTGTCTGTCAGTGTCTGTCTGTCAGTGTCTGTCAGTGTCTGTCTGTCAGTGTCTGTCAGTGTCTGTCTGTGTCTGTCTGTCTGTCTGTCTGTCTGTCAGTGTCTGTCAGTGTCTGTCTGAGTGTCTGTCTGTCAGTGTCTGTCTGTCAGTGTCTGTCAGTGTCTGTCTGTCAGTGTCTGTCTGTGTCTGTCTGTCGTCTGTCTCTGTCTGTCAGTGTCTGTCTGTCAGTGTCTGTCTGTCAGTGTCTGTCTGTCAGTGTCTGTCAGTGTCTGTCTGTCAGTGTCTGTCTGTCAGTGTCTGTCAGTGTCTGTCTCAGTGTCTGTCTGTCTGTCTGTCTGTCTGTCTCTGTCTGTCAGTGTCTGTCAGTGTCTGTCTGTCAGTGTCTGTCTGTCAGTGTCTGTCTGTGTCTGTCTGTCAGTGTCTGTCAGTGTCTGTCTGTCAGAGTCTGTCTGTCTGTCTGTGTCTGTCTGTGTCTGTCAGTGTCTGTCTGTCAGTGTCTCTCTGTCTGTGTCTGTATGTCTGTGTCTGTCTGTGTCTGTCTGTCAGTGTCTCTCTGTCAGTGTCTCTCTGTCAGTGTCTGTCTGTCTGTCAGTGTCTGGTGACCCCCTTGTGCGTGCATTTGTGGAGCTCAATGCAGGCAACGCCTGTCACAGCACACGAACACATTCACACACGGGCTGGCTAATCCGATTCCATCAACAGCCGTTGCCAGGTGGCCCCCCTCCGCTCACCGCGCTGCGGTGTCTGCTGTGCGCGGTCTTAAATAACAAGAACAAAAAAACCCCAACACAACACAACCCCACGCTCAACCTGTTTGCGCTCGGGGCACGGAGCCCACGCACAGGATGAGACGGCGTCGTCCCGTGTCTCCAGTTGCAGACGAGAGACTCCAAACAAATGAAGAGGGGGGGGGGGCGAGGGGAGGGGAGGAGGTCCCTTGCTGCATTGTGGGAATGACTCGCGCCCCCCCCGTTCCGCGGCATTCACGCAAACCTCGCGGTCAACGTCACAAATTCATCGTAATCACGCTTCCATACTCTCGGCCAGAGGTCGCAACCGGGTACCCGATACCCGTACCCGGGTACGGGTACGGGTAGGCCGTGAGTCACTGGTGAGTAACTGTTTGTCACTCATTTCCCAAAGTCTTGTCTCTTCTCACAATTCAAGTTCCTAGAATCAACCCAACCGCGCCTGCAACATGGCTTCATCCCAGAGGTCGCAATCGGGTACCCGATACCCGTACTTGGCCGGGTACGGGTACTCGTTTGCGACCCTGGTGTGGCCAGATACGGGTAAGGAATCAAAACCCGTTTGCGACCTCTGCCACCCGCCCTGCAACTTGCAGACGTCTCGGAGCGGCAAAGGGTGAATGAGCGTTAGCGCGTGGGGAGAAACCGGAGCACCCGGGAAAACCAGCGCGTGCAAGGGGAAACACTCTATCCCATACAGACGGGACAGGCGGAGTCCACAATTTTGCTGTACCGCATTCTCCTGGGCAGCCGGGTTAAGGGTAGAAAGTTTCTTTGCAACATACGTGTGCGACAGAGGTCGCAAATGGGTTTTGATTCCTTACCCGTACCCGGCCGGGTACGGGTACGGGTACCCGTTCCCTATCCGTACCCTACCCGAAATGGTGACAAACGGTTACTCACCAGTGACTCACGGCCTACCCGTACCCGGCCGCACCAGGGTCGCAAACGGCTACCCGTACCCGTACCCGGCCGGGTACGGGTAGCCGGGTATCGGGTAGGGTACGGGTATCGGTACCCGGTTGCGACCTCTGGTGTGCGATCCGACAACCCAATGCCTCCACGGTGCGCTGGATTACCGGCGTGCAAAGCCGTCACCATCACCACCGCCAGGCTCCGTGACTGCGTGACTCAGAGACCCTGCGGGTTCAAGCCCTGGGGTTGGGTGTCTTAGAGTGTCTCCAACTACAGCAGTCAGCAGCCAATGAGATTGGCTCTCTAACCCCCCCCCACCCCCTCTGCACACGCCTCTCCGTTGTATGATATTGAAACAGGACCCGTATCACACCATACTAATTGTAAATCGGATAAGCAGCCATACAGCCAATGAGCCTGTGGTCAAAGGTCGACTGTTGTGTCAATATGACTGAGATATCACGAGGCTCAAAATGACACCTCATTCAGTGAAATTGATGGAGTGGTCTCGCAAGAGCTACCCGAACACACAGAGCACCAAAATTGAATTTGATGACAAATAAGCTTCACAAAAGATGATTCGTTTCCATGAGCATTCTCTCGTTGAAAAGCAACCCGGGTGTTTGTCATTGCCCGGGTGGGGGGGGGGGGTCAATAAACACTCCGGTGTAATGGACAGGCAGCCCTGTTTGAGAGTGTTTGTCAAGCCCCGCACCAGGCCCTCTCTGTGTCTCTTCAAACACGGGCCTGCCACCTCTCCTCCACTGCCCAAAAAGAAAATCAATTCTCACATCGAGGGTTGCCGAGAGAACACGAGGCTGCAGATGGTCCGCATTTTCAGACGAGCGTCCGTGCTGCGTGCAAGGGAAGGTCAGAGCTGCGGGGATGCGTGGCGAGGTTGGCATCGCTCGCCATCGAGCGCAGATGCGGCAGCTCAATTCCCACCACAGGTTCACGTGGGAAAACACTAAATTGAGACAATGCCAACTTTGTAAAACACAACGATGAAGGTGCAGCGCTCTGACCGTTCGCTTGCATCATGGAGCTGAGACTCAATCCTGAGACCCGGTCTCCTGGAGCCGAGTCTCAACCGGGACTCTGACCCTGAGACCTGGTCTCCTGGAGCCGAGTCTCAACCGGGACTCTGACCCTGAGACCCGGTCTCCTGGAGCCGAGTCTCAACCAAGACTCCGATTCTGAGACCCGGTCTCCTGGAGCCGAGTCTCAAACNAAACTCCGACCCTGAGACCCGGTCTCCTGGAGCCGAGTCTCAACGGAGACTCCGACCCTGAGACCCGGTCTCCTGGAGCCGAGTCTCAACTGAGACTCTGACCCTGAGACCCGGTCTCCTGCAGCCGAGTCTCAACCGGGACTCTGACCCTGAGACCCGGTCTCCTGGAGCCGAGTCTCAACCAAGACTCCGATTCTGAGACCCGGTCTCCTAGAGTCTCAAACAAAACTCCGACCCTGAGACCCGGTCTCCTGGAGCCGAGTCTCAACGGAGACTCCGACCCTGAGACCCGGTCTCCTGGTGCCGAGTCCCAACCGAGACTCCGATCCTGAGACCCGGTCTCCTAGAGTCTCAACTGAGACTGACCCTGAGACCCGGTCTCCTGGACCGAGTCTCAACCAAGACTCCGATTCTGAGCCGGTCTCCTGGAGCCGAGTCTCAAACACTCCGACCCTGAGACCCGGTCTCCTCGGAGCCGAGTCTCAACCGGACTCTGACCTGAGACCCGGTCTCCTGGAGCCGAGTCTCAACTGAGACTCTGACCCTGAGACCCGGTCTCCTGCAGCCGAGTCTCAACCGGGACTCTGACCCTGAGACCGGTCTCCTGGAGCCGAGTCTCAACCGGGACTCTGACCCTGAGACCCGGTCTCCTGGAGCCGAGTCTCAACCAAGACTCCGATTCTGAGACCCGGTCTCCTGGAGCCGAGTCTCAAACAAAACTCCGACCCTGAGACCCGGTCTCCTAGAGTCTCAACGGAGACTCCGACCCTGAGACCCGGTCTGCTGGTGCCGAGTCCCAACCGAGACTCCGATCCTGAGACCCGGTCTCCTGGTGCCGAGTCCCAACCGAGACTCCGATCCTGAGACCCGGTCTCCTCGAGTCCCAACCGAGACTCCGATCCTGAAACGCGGTCTCCAGGACTGAGTGTCTCCTCCCGTCTCCTCGACCTGCACCTCCCACCTTGAGCATGCGAATCTCGCGCAGTGCGATCTTCTTGATGAGCGGGTCCTCCTCGGACTCGACGAACTTCTTGATGGCGACGACGTGGCCCGTGTCGCGCGCGCGCACTTGAACACGACCCATAGGAGCCCTCGCCGATCTTCGCCAGCTTCTCGTACTTGTCCATGGTGCTCGGTGGCTTGATGCAGCGCGCTGGGGCTGTCCCGGTGCATGGCTCCCACGCTCTGGGGGGAGGGAGAGAAGCGGGGGGTTCAGTGTGAAAACCACCGTGGCTAGGAGATGTTAACTACCTCGCCTGGTACGCAGGAGGTCGTGGGTTCGATCCCGATCCCGACCCTGACGCCTGCTGTATATTTGGAGTCTGCGTGTCTCTCTCTCTCTCATCATCTCACGGTGGCTAGTGTGTTAACTACCTGCCTGGTGTGCAGGAGGTGTGTATCCGACCCTGCGCCTGTGTGTATATTTGGAGTTTGGTGTTCTTCTCTTCCGTGGTGCGTGTGTGTGTATGTGTGTGTATGTGTGTGTGTGTGTGTATGTGTGTATGCACGTGTGTGTCACGCTATATCTATGTGTGTGTGTACTGTGTGTGTATGTGTGTATGTGTGTGTATGTGTGTGTGTATGTGTGTGTATGTGTGTATGTGTGTGTATGTNCACGTGTGTGTATGTGTTTGTGTATGTGTGTGTGTATGTGTGTGTATGTGTGTATGTGCACGTGTGTGTGTGTGTGTGTGNANGTGTGTGTATGTATGTGTGTGTGTGTGTANGTGTGTGTGTGTGTGTANGTGTGTGTGTATGTGTGTGTATGTGTGTGTGTATGTGTGTGGAGCACAGTGAGAGCGGTGGTGTAGTGGTTAGCGTTTCGCTGCGCTATGAACCTGGCAACCCGGGTTCGATTCCCGCTCACGGCCAACACCGGTGACGATTATCTGAACCGGTCCTGGGCCTCCCCTAGGTCGACTCAGCCTTGAGTACCTGGTGCGGTGTGTAAACATCGCCACTAGGGAGACAAAGGCGGTCGGGCGTGGTGCTGGCCACCCACCCCTCGTGTACCGTTCCGGCCTTCATAGGTGCTCGCTAACAGCACTTGCCCCTACAGTCTATTAAGGCTACACGGGGGATCTTTGTCTTTGTGTGAGAGTTCCAACCCAGCAGTGGATGGAGTGCGGCTGACGACGATGCCAGCGATGATGATGATGATGATGGTGGTGGTGAGAGCGACTGCAAAGTACAAATCAGTGTGGATGCTCTCTGCTTACCGGCCCCCCTTCTTCAGTGTCGCTCCGACATCACGGGACGACAGCTGCCATCTTCACCGTGGCGGTGAACGCGGATGGCCGCAGCTCGCGTGGTGCCGGAGTTGTTGTTGGTGGTGGTGGTAGGGAGGAGGGAGGGGGAGGGGCTTGACGGGTGACGTCATCACGCACGCCATATAAGGAGCGTGGGTACTGTGATGACGTCATCACGCACGCCATGTAAGGAGCGTGGGTACTGTGATGACGTCATCACGCACGTTATGTAAGGCGAGTGGCCCTGCTTCGTACGTCATCACGCACGCCATGTAAGGAGCGTGGGTACTCGGATGACGTCATCACGCACGCCATGTAAGGCGAGTGGTACTCTGATGACGTCATCACGCACGCCATGTAAGGAGCGTGGTACTCGGATGACGTCATCACGCACGCCATGTAAGGAGCGTGGGTACTCGGATGACGTCATCACGCACGTTATGTAAGGCGAGTGGCCCTTCTTTGTACGTCATCACGCACGCCATGTAAGGAGCGTGGATACTGTGATGACGTCATCACGCACGCCATGTAAGGAGCGTGGGTATTCTGATGACGTCATCACGCACGCCATGCAAGGAGCGTGGTACTCTGATGACGTCATCACGCACGCCATGCAAGGAGCGTGGGTACTCTGATGACGTCATCACGCACGCCATGTAAGGAGCGTGGGTACTCTGATGACGTCATCACGCACGCCATGTAAAGAGCGTGGTTCTTTTGATGACGTCATCACGAATGCCATATAAAAGTTATTGTTTTGTGATGACGTCATCACGACAATCACGCTATTTATAAGGCGTGCGTGAAGACGTCATCGCGCACGCTTTCGTGTCCAGGTGACGTCATCACGTCGCATGCCAACCGGCTGTTGTCTAAATGACGTCATCGCGCAACACTCCAACTTGATGCTGTATGTAGTGACGTCATCACGTCACATGCCAAACCGGCTGTGTCTAAATGACGTCATCGCGCAACACTCCAACTTGATGCTGTATATAGGTGACGTCATCACGTCACATGCCAAACCGGCTGTGTCTAAATACGTCATCGCGCAACACTCCAACTTGATGCTGTATATAGTGACGTCATCACGTCACATGCCAAACCGGCTGTTGTGTCTAAATGACGTCATCGCGCAACACTCCAAATTGCTGTTGTATCTAGATGACGTCATCACGTCACATCTCAATTAACAAATTAAAAAAAAACTTAAGTATTTGTCAATCATACTGTGCGGTGTCTTCAAATGGATATGTTCACGTTTACGGTGACTTACAGACCGCAGTCCACTCACTGGCATTGACTGTGTATCTTGTGTTCTCCACAGGGAATGCATTATTTGCCCCGCTGCGGATCTCCTGCCACCGCTCTCCCATTCACATGTTTCATTGCTTCTACATGCTATTAACATGCCCTCCCTTTGTTAATGCTACCCCTGCTCCCTCCCTTTGGTGCTGCTGATCCTGCATAATGCATGGGCATAATATGACTTTGAAACCCCCCGCCCACCTCCTACGCATTTCCCATGAATATGCTAAATTCCTCTTGATATGCACATTCTTTTGTTAAGGCGCTCTTCTTCCACCTCCAACTCAGCTTATATATATAAGCTCCGAGCTTGGCAGTGTCTCATTCTTCACCTGAAGACGGCTGCTTGCGTTGTAGCCGAAACGTCGTGAGAATTATTTTGTTATTTTTATTATTTTATTACTTCCCTTCTACGTGATGACTTTACCGAAAGAACCAAGAAGATGAATACGTCTGTAAGAGATGACGTTTCGGACGACTACTCATCAATTGCACAACATCCTCACATCGATGACGTAGGCTCACACGAAGTGGGCGTGGCTTTTGTCTCGATTGACCAATGGGCGCGCGGCTTACATCGTGGGGAGGCGGCGCGCGCTGAGGAGCCAATCAGACGCGAGCTCTCTTCGTGACCGCTGCAAGGTAAGCGTGTGTTGCGCGTCAACTTCAGGCGGATTTAACTTATTTCTTTATAATTGTTTACGAAATGTACGTTTAACTATCGTTGTCCAGCGTACACCCTTTGCTCTATCGCCACGCATCGTTATATATAACTAATTTGGCGCCAATAAAAAAATTTGTCGGTCTCGTAGCTTTTGCCCCTGTCGGACATGGAGAGTTAGCCGTGGGCCTACGCTAGGCTCCCGGCTTGGCTGTTTAGGCAAGGGCGGGAGGAGGCTGCCCCGTACTATTGCAGATCGTTCATGCCTCGCGCTCTCACGGTGACAGGAGCTACTCTCATGTTTCGATTTTAAGCTTCTTTCGTGACTGCAGGGATTCATCTTCTTGGTTCTTTCGGTAAAGTCACGTAGAAGGGAAGTAATAAAATCATAAAAATGTATTACTTCCCTTCTACGTGACTTTACCGAACGAACCAAGAAGACTACAGTACTCTCATGTATTCTGATTGCGTGGGATTGTTATATGTTTTTAAAGAGGTACCCATACCTGTCAACCCATACGGTTTACCCCATATTCGTGAGTTTTCATGTCCTTACGCTTAATTGCCGTTTCAATGCGGGCAACAAATGTTAATTCTAGATTTGAAACTTTCGTGACTGGCAATGATTCATACGTAGGTAAAACAATGGTTTTAAAATTGTTTTACCTACGTGACTTTACCGAAAAAACAAAGAACATAAATGTTTTTGTCTATTTGTTTGTGTTTCTCACCTTGTGATGGGACTCTGTAGGGTGATATTTATAAGGGCAGTGACCAAAAGGTCTGAATTATTCTTAGGTTTTTTCGGTAAAGTCACGTAGGTAAAAAATTAAATTAATAAAGTAAAATACAATAAAAATCAGGTATAAATAAATAGCAATTTATGATTGAAAGCAATTTCATTTATACCTGATGATGATTGCTTGTGTTGCAATCGAAACGTGATTTTTATTTTTATTTTATTTTATAATTTTAATTTTTTACCTCCGTGACTTTACGAAAAAACCTAATAATATGAATCCTTGCAGTCACGAAAGCTTCAAATCTAGAAAAGGTCTGAATTGTTCTGTAGTAAGCTAGGCACTGCTAATGGGTTGACAGGGTTCTATTACGATCATGTACATTTAGTTTTGGTCTGTATGAGATGGGCAATGATAAGGGTTGACAGGTATGGGTACCATAGAAGTTGCCTTCACCACTCGCTCCCCCGTCAGTTTTCAGTTTTTATTTATTTGGAATAACCCTATGAGCCATTCGGCTCTTGATTCGGGTGAAACCGCAACAAACAATACAATTACAAGATACATTTTTAAATTTTACTATACGCAAATTGAAACATCCCCTACAAAAACAATAAAATCTTCCAGAAAAAGCACCAGTTGTTTATGCTGCGTACAAAAATGTGTGCAAAAAAATCCCATTTTGATGTGATCACAATAACAATCATGATAAATATAGCTAAAAAAATTAAGTATAAATCTATGCTACATCAAAAAATCGGGCTAAACTAACCCTTTCTAGAAATTACTAAAATAATGCTGTAAAAACAATGCAACAGTGATCATAAGAAATGTGATTGAAAGTTTACAATAGCGATATACATAACATATGTTCTTCTTGGTTCTTTGGTAAAGTCACGTAGAAGGGAAGTAATAAAATAATAAAAATAAAACAATAAAATAATTCTCACGACGTTTCGGCCACAACGCAAGCAGCCGTCTGAAGAATGCCACCTGAGGACGGCTGCTTGCGTTGTGGCCGAAACGTCGTGAGAATTATTTTATTATGCTTTATTTTTATTATTTTATTACTTCCCTTCTACGTGACTTTACCGAAAGAACCAAGAAGATGAATCCCTGCAGTCACGAAAGCTTTAAATCGAAAAAATATAAGCTAGCATCCTTAGCTAGCTGCATCAGTTTAATCCGAACGCCAAAGTTTCGCCACAACGCCACGCGCTGTCACTCATCGGTCTCACGCCACGTGCTTTCCACTCCACTAACTCATAGCCGGTCAACCCCTTATCAGTGTCCGACCTTATCACAGGCCAATTCAGATATTATTGGTCACCCGTGCCGCTTATGAATCTCAACGTTCTTCCTACAAAGTCCCACCACAAGGGAGAAACACAAACATACATTTTCGATTTAAAGCTTTCGTCACTGCAGGGATTCATCATAAAAATAAAACATAATAAAATAATTATCACGATGTTTCGGCCACAACGCAAGCAGCCGTCCTCAGGTGAAGAACAGGTCTGTCTCATTAAGACGCTGTCTCCGACAGACCTGTTCTTCATCTGAGGACGGCTGCTTGCGTTGTGGCCGAAACGTCGTGAGAATTGCATTTTATAATGTTTTATTTTTATTATTTAAGTATTTCCCTTCTACGTGACTTTACCGAAAGAACTAAGAAGACAGGCATTTTTTGTTGCCCGCATTGAGAAACGGCTGTACGTCGCATGGATCTGAAAAGTCAATTCCTCTGTACACGAATACGGGGTAAACCGAATCGGTTGGCAGGGAATGCAAACGAAGCATCGACACGCTCAGCTCGAGACATTGATCCGCCCGTGTGATTCGACACATAAGGCAAGGGTTGGTGAATGACGCAAAGATTTCTGATACGCTCAAATCCACTGTTCTTCGAGGTTAAACTTTGTTTTATTGTACCAGGTATGAAGGCCTCATTGAGCTGCTATGTATCGTTTTTTTCAGAATCACAAATGGTATCTCAACGACGTGGCTTATCACTTGGATAATGTAAAGCAATAACGCTGGTATTGTTATTGCATTTCAGTGCACGGTTTCCCTTGCCGACCACAAGACGTTTCCTTAAAGTCACAGTGAGTAGGCATTTTTTTGTTGTTGTTTAACACTGACGTTATTTGACGCCGTGGTGCAAGTAATTGTCATAACATTTTAAACATTGCCCGTCATCAGTGGTGTTAATTGTCTTAACTGTTCATAGTTCGCACGTGTGTGTGTGTTTGTTTCACCGGGGCCCGTGTGTTTTATTTTGTCACGCACTCTGGATTTGCGGGGGTTTTAATTGGCACCGGCGCCGTCTGGTGGAGTGGTTGCGTATTGCAGATTTATAAAAATAAAATAAAACACATTATATTTTTTCCTGCCTGAGGACGACCGCTTGTGTTGCGATCGAAACGTCGTGATAAATAATTTTTTTGATTTTAAGCTTTCGTGACTGCAGGGATTCATATTCTTGGTTCTTTCGGTAAAGTCACGTAGAGGGAAAAAAATAATAAATTATTATGTTTCCTTCGTGACTTTACCGAAAGAACCAAGATATATTATTTTTTGCTTTATTTTATATTTCTACCTCCGTGACTTTACCGAAAGAACCAAAGAGTATGGATTCCTGCAGTCACGAAAGCTTCAAATCAAGATATTGCAGTTGTGTAACAAGCCGCAATCGTCAGAATAACCGTTTCATAACAAAAATTAGTTCCCGCAGATTTTTTTTTTTTTATCCAGGATTTAATGTTAAGATTAAGGGTTAGGGATTGAGGATAAGAGTTTGGGTTTAGGAATATGCTTATGGGTTCAGGGATAAAGTGACGGGTAAAGTTTAGGATTATATTTAGAGTTTACGATTCGCGTTCGGGTGGAGGTTAAGTGGTTAGTAAGATTCATATTGCATGGGAGTTGATCGGCAGTTTTTACATGTTCGCATCGAGTTTCTATGTACGCACGTATGTTGAATTTTTTTCACACCGTATCTAGCCAACTGTGCTAATCTTAGGTGCGGGGCAAGGACGACCAACTAAACACAAAGAGCAGTTATCTAAAGAAATTCGTTTTCAAACTAGATTAGTTAAAAGTGGAGAGCTTCAGTGGCTTCCTAATGTAGTGCCATAAGAGGGCTGCTGGGGGCTCTGGGACCCTAGACAGATAAGCCCCTTGGCGCCAGGCGCTAGGATCCCAGGCACCCCAGACAGTTAAGCCCCTTGGCTCCACCAACGGGGGGTGTGTGTGCTCTGTGGGATATCTGGGGGCGCACACAACCCCACCCCTCGTTGGGGACGAGGCATAAAAGGGCAGCTCCCTGGCCGATCGGGGCCAGTTGCAGCTCAAGACCCAAGACCCGCCAGCCAGCCAGCTTAGGACCCTGGACCCCCTGGTCCCGCTTGTCCTTGTAAGGGCCGGGACGCTGTGAGGGCCAGTGGTGGGACTCTGGGACTCCCGGCTCTACGTCCTTGTAAGGGCGAGTTCCGAGGAAGCCAGAGTCCAGACCCGCACCTTGGCTCGGTCGGGTCAGGTAGCCTCCCTAGGGTAATTGTAGCAGAGGACCCCAGAGCATAGCCAGAGTAGTGTATCTAGGCTGTGTACCTAGGCTGTTACCTAGGCTGTAACAGAGTATCAGGACTGTTGGAGTGTTGCATTGTAATAAAGAAGTTACCTCTACAAGTGTCTCCGGAACCCATTACATTAGTATCGAAGGAATAACGAACCAGACGGCCACAGAGTTTGTGAGAGAGTCAGTGGACTGCTACAGGGACAGCCTGGCGAACATCTGAAACGCTGTCAGTGGCGAATGATCGAAGTGGGCAGTGCGGGGGCGTTGTGCTGCTGTCATTCACACGTGGCGATGCATTTGTTTTTGTTGCGCAGAGATCATGACGGGCGGTGGCAAGAAGTTGGTGGACGTGGGTTACCGCGTCTTCTCGGGTTCCATGATGCTGCTCACGGTGTACGGCGGGTACCTGTGCAGCGTGCGCGTCTACCGTTACCTGCAGCGCCGCTCGCACCTGCGCGCCGAGGTTGAGCGGCTGGCGCTGGAGGATCTGAAGGAGTGAAGATGGTGGCGGGCACCCGACGGGGGTGGGTGGGCAGAGTTCGTGACCTTTCCTGGGCGCCGAGAACGAGGCCGCCCCCTAATGTGACGCTCGCCCTTCCCTGCTGAATGTCTCCACTCGGCTCCCTTCGCCTGCGACCGGGTTTCCCCAAAGGCATTCTGAGAAGAATGTCTTAACCAAGATTCAAGTTCTCCCAGATGGACACATCATCGTTGTCATTGTCAACATCATCATACACCTCTCAGATGTGTTTTGAGATTGTGCCGCACTTAAACGTCGGGCATCCGTGAAACAACATGCGCTACAACCCAAACATATCGGAGAGCTGTACAACACAATCACGAAAACCTACACGGTTGTATTATTGTCTTCGATATAATAATAATATATTGACAATTACTTAACCAGAAATTCTCCCCGAGTCCTGCTTGCTTGGGATATTTGGCGAATGGCTTTTTGAGTAGTCTTGCTTTGTTTGTGAGTGTACCAGAGTGGGATGCTGCCAAGGTGTAAGGGGACTTACAATCTACAGTCGCCGGTTCGATTCAATCCCACGGCGCGGCAGTTGAAACAATGGCGCCGGTTTCTTAATTAGCCACCTCTTCTTCTTTGTTCTTTCGGTAAAGTCACGTAGAAGGGAATAATAAAATAAAAATAAACAATAAATACAATTCTCACGACGTTTCGGCCACAACGCAAGCAGCCGTCCTCAGGTGAAGAACAGGCTGTGGAAAGACAGCGTCTGAATGAACACACCAAGCTTGGCAGCGTATATTTAAGCTGGGTTACGTGACTTTACCGAAAGAACCAAGAAGATGAATCCCTGCAGTCACGAAAGCTTTAAATCGAAATTTACCCACCTCTGTCCATCAAGCAGCATAAATGGGTAAACCACAGTTGATCGGCAGGTTGCATGCGGTGAAAAAAAACTATGGCTATCCCCTAGTCAGGGCCACCACGGTGGCGAGATGTTAACTACCTCGCCAGGTATACAGGAGGTCGTGGGTTCGATCTTGACCCTGACGCCTGCTGTGTATTTGGAGTGTGCACGTTCTCCCGTGGTCGTTTGGATTTTTCTCCAGGTCCTCCGGTTTTCCCCTCCACGTTTAGAATCAACGTGCTTTTAGAGTAATTGGCTCCTATAAATTTCCACGTGATACGCCACTTCGTTGAGCTATCATTTGTGATGACCAGGTCGCTTCTAAAAAAATAGNTGTATAGCTCAGTGGGCCTTACCTGGTAAAATAAAAAAAAACTTTTATGCTTCCAAGACATCTGACCAGTGTGGAAGAATAGGACAAATATCCTCAAGAGTTGTGCAAAGTACGCTGAAATTCTGCTTCACAGAAGGCCTGTCAGAAACCTGCTGGACATGCTGCCATTGTAGCTTCACAGCTTATCAAGCACACGTCGTGCCCTTTATAATCCACGCTGGATGTGGCCTCTGCATGCCTTACGGATTGTGAGGTCATTTACCCATACTTTACCACGCTGGTCTTGTGGAAATGTGGGGAGCAAAAAATGTACAAAATAACCGTGAATTTTACTGCACTGCCTGCCACATGGTCCTGCAGCCGACTGTGGCAACCTGGTGTGCATATTAGTTACTCATCTGAGCACTATCCATGCCCGGTTGTGCTTAGCTTCCAAGATATTTGTTGGAAGAGCGAATGCCGATAGGATCTCTCGTGGCGACGCTAGGGATCTGTGGTTAAAAATATTTGCGGAAAGCCAGGGTTTCATATTAATGTATCAAGTGTGATTGATACACAATCACCACACGACCATCCAGAACTGAACTCTGGACGAAAATTATTCCTTTCTCATCTCCTGAACTGTGTACTGTAAGTATACGTTCTCTGTCATTGGTTTTGCTAATAAACATAACTTAATGGGAGATATTCTTTCCGATTAGATTTCTTTACGATGTTATTCTCAATATTGGTTGCATTTATGCGTATCTTATGATGGTCCGTTGACTTGTACCATATGGCCACTAATAAATCCTTTTACTGGTAGGAACCTCCTGGTTTCACCAGCCCACAGGGGATTATTGTGTCCGTCCGTCGTGCATCCAAAAATAGGAGAGGTGGGGCCGGGTGGGGAGGGGAAGGTGGGGGTGGGGCTGGGTGGGTGGGGAGGGGCTGGTCACTCCGTGGTGCCCTTATAAAACTCAACGTTTAACCTACTCACGCCGGCTTGTGCCCGCCCTCACAGTCGGCCATATTTGCGGAATACACCACGCCGCCGTTGACCCTGGCCATTGACCGAGCAACCCAACGTTCCTACCAGCTCCCTCCGCAGGAATGTGTTTGTGCCACCTGCCTTATCAAATTGCTTACACTACTGGTAACCTTTAAGATAGGTTTGGGAATGCATGGTCCATGAATTCATATGGCCCATAGCCACGTGTGCAGCCTACCACTCTCAAAGGACCCACTATCTCAACATGTTATTTTACCAGGTAAGGCCCACTGAGCCATATAGGTCTTTTCAGAAGCGTCCTGACCAGCGCAACAAAGTGGCTTATCACGTCGAAATGTATAGCAGCCAAATACGTTGAACGCATGTTTCTAAATGCGGAGGAAAACCCGGAGGACCTGGAGAAAAATCCACGTGACCACGGGGAAGAGAGAGAGAGAGATAAAAAGTCGACCCCAAATATACAGACGTTGGGGTCGGGATCAAACCCACGACCTCCAGGCGAGGTAGTTAACATCGTCACCGGATCGTCCCAATCTATCCACTCCTGCGAGCATCCTGGCAGCAACGCTAATTTTAGCGCCCTTGTCGCCTCGTCTTTTTAAATCCTTTATATTAAGTTCGCTTGCTTGCTTGCGTGCTTGCTTGCTTACGACCGTGCAAATCTTTCGGTCGTTTTTTAACCCACTTCCCGTGATACAATCGAGCTGACATTTTCCACACAGACTCGTTGTGCGTGACAATAATGTTCGTGAAAATTTTTTTCCAAAATTTTACACTTTTTAGGACTAAAATATTATATTTAATTACCAATTGCTTAATGGTGCATTGCAATCATCTGACCCATAGGTGGCAGCCATCTCAAGCCAAAGGACGAGAGGACTCTAGCCGCCACGCATATAAAGGATTTATAGGGAAAAACTTTGTTTTTACGGGTTTACTTGTAAGTAGTTGTGAATGCACGGTAGAAGCATGCAGTCGAAGCGCAGTCAGAATTAGTTGTCAACGAATGTGTGAAATTTAGATGTAAAGCTTTCGTGACTGCAGGGATTCATCTTCTTGGTTCTTTCGGTAAAGCCACGTAGAAGGAAAATAATAAAATAATAAAACATAATAAAATAATTCTCACGACGTTTCGGCCACAACGCAAGCAGCCGTCTTCAGGTGGAGAACAGGTCTGTCGGGAGACAGCGTCTGTGTGCTGTTTCATTCAGACGCTGTCTCCCCGACAGACCTGGTTTTCACCTGAGGACGGCTGCTTGCGTTGTGGCCGAAACGTCGTGAGAATTATTTTATTATGTTTTATTTTTATTATGTTTTATTTTATTATTTTATTACTTCCCTTCTACGTGTCTTTACCGAAAGAACCAAGAAGATGAACCCTTTACAATGTTACGGAAGTAAACAAGAGGACTTCTCCACAAATCTGGCTGTGGCCTGATGAAGCTAGTTGTGATTACCGGCGAAACGTCACGGCACTCAGATTGTAAATGTTGTGGATTGGCTCTCCAACACACCGGTGTGCTGTACTAGTAACGAATTGGCCACGTTCTGTTTATGTGATAAACCTTACTAATTAGCTGTGTCGGGTGGTTCAAGTTCAAGTTCATGTATTAGGTATAGCTATGTGAGCCATTCGGCTCTTGAATCGGGGGCAACCGCAACAAACAAAAAACNAAAACATGAACAAAAACATATTAAAGTGAATATGTGCAAACAGAAAATCCAAGAAAAGACAGCAAAATATTGCACAAAAATCACCGTACACCAACACTGTGTGCAAAAATCCCAGTGGGATGCAAGTCAAACAACAACAACAACCACAAGACAACTTAGATTAAGGCCATCAGTCAAACCCTGTACTACAACAAACATGGCTAAACCAATACACTTTTCGAAATCACCAAAATAAAGCCATGAAAGCAATGAAAAAGCGATCATAGGAACTGTGACGGAATTTTCACAATAAATGACATAAACAACATGTACTACCAAAACCCTGCAGCCATAGCTGGCTGCATGAGTCACTCCACAACAGCAGCAGGAGCATCAGTTGGAGTATTATAATTTTGGCGGGTTTAACGACACATTCATATAGTTACACGATCTAACCACAAAAAAAACAACCTGTAGTTTGGGATGCTATTGGTCGCGAAAGGTCACGTGTTGAACTGTTGTCCCACCTGATGACAATTGCTTGCGTTGCGATCGAAACGTCGTGATCTATTATTTTTCTACCTACGTGACTTTACCGAAAGAACCAAAGAGTATCGATTAACGATTATCAATTTGATGATCACTGTTTATTGCTTATGGTTTATTTGTGATTTCGAAAAGTGTATTGGTTTGGCATGTTTGTTTGTTGTAGTACAGAGTTAGATGATGGCTTAATCTAAGTTGTCTTGTGGTTGTTGTTGTTTGACTTGCATCCCACTGGGATTTTTGCACACAGCGTTGGTGTACGGTGATTTTTCTGCAATATTTAGCTGTTTTTTCTTGAATTTTCTGTTTGCACTTAGTCACATATTCACTTTAAGATGTTTTTTTGTTCATGTTTTTGTTTGTTGCGGTTGCACCCGATTCAAGAGCCGAATGGCTCACAGAGCTATACCTAATACATGAAATTGAACTTGTATTACGGCTAATATCGTCAGGAGATTTGTCCGAATTACCAGAGGCTCCTCCCCCCGGGACACTGCCCGCGTCGCCAACCATCAGGAGCACGCAACCTGACACACCCCCATCCCCCCCCCTCCATCACCCCACCCCCACCTCANCCCCCCCTCCATCACCCCCCCACCTCTCCNTCACCCACCCACCGACTAAACCCACTAATTCTAGATTAGCTTTCGTGCTCAAGGATTCATATTCTTAGGTTTTTTCGGTAAATCACAAAAAAAATAAAATTTAAAAACAAATAAAATAAATATAAAATACGCGTTTCGGAGGCAACACAAGCTTCCGTCTTCAGGTGGAACCGTCAATTTTATTAATTTTAATTTACCTACGTGACTTTACCGAAAAATTCCCGTAAAAGCAAAGTTTTTCACTAATTTTATNTGCGTCTAGAGTCCTCTCGTCCTGGCTTGATGGCTGCCACCTAGCAGATGATTGTCTGCAGTATTAAGCAATTGGTAATTAAATATAATTTGTTTTCCCTAAAAAGTGTATAATTTTGGNAAAAAAATTCACGAACATTAATTGTCTCGCACAACGAGTCTGTGCAAAATTTCAGCTCGATTGGATCACGGGAAGTGGGTTAAAAACGACCGAAAGATTTGCACGGTCCTAAGCAAGCAAGCAAGTGAACTTAATATAAAGGATTTAAATAAGATAACCCGTAAAAACAAAGTTTTTCACTATAAATCCTTTATATGCGTGGCAGCGAACTTAATATAAAGGATTTAAAAATATATTCACCTGTGGAGGACGCAGGGATCGATCCCGCGACCTTTGGCATGGGAAGCGAGGGCGCTACCAACTGCGCTACTCCGCCACGGCCTGTGGAGGGGTTACGCTCTGGGCTCCTACACTGTGACGTTCAGCCAAAGCCATGAATGAGTTATATTTGAATATATGTAAAATAATTTTTTTTGCCTAAAAAGTGTAAAATTTTGAGAATTTTTTTCACGAACATTAATTGTCAGGCAGAACGAGTCTGTGTGCAAAATGTCAGCTCGATTGGATCACGGGAGTGGGTTAAAAAACGACCAAAAGATTTGCACGGTCCTAAGCAAGCAAGTGAACTTAATATAAAAGATTTTTAAAAAAACTAAGAATATAGACCATACTAATCGAGCCACAGAGAGACGCGATCGACCGCGATCGATCGGCGATCGATTAGCAAGGCGGCTTCGAGCCGGCGCCATTTCGTTTTTTGCCAGTTCGCTCGGCGGTTACAGGCGGCGGCGTTTTTTCGAGAAGCCGTTTTGTAAAAACTTTACACAATTTTTGCTACCTAACACTCACCGTTTACATTTTTGTTACGAACAGAACATCCTCGTTGTTGCCGACATCCTCACGTCAAACGACGATATGGAGATCTTAAGGCGCTCGTTCGCCTGAGGTGAGGAGATTCGTTTTTAAATTCATTATTTAATGTAGGATAGCGGTAGGCCGCTACGGCCTAGGCCCGTGCAATGTTTCATCTAAGCGGCCTATTACCCAACCATTGCAAGGGTTTATTTTATTTTAAATCGTCATTGCTGTAGCCGTTAACTTCGCGCGTTTGTGAGGTTTTGCCGCTAATTTAATAAATTGCCGCGGCGTTTGAATTGTAATGCGGCACATGCGGTGCGGGTGGCTCGGCTTTGAAGGCCGCGCCGAGGCTTCTAACGCAAATTGCCGACGTTCTAGACGCTTGCCTTGCCGAGGCGACACTTGTTAGACCGGGAGGCTTTCCGTGCGAGTGTACAGCGCGTTTCGTCGTCGTAGCTGTCAAAAGAAAGTAGCCGCCGTCTCTCACGGGGGACCTTCAAACGCCTGCCGGCTTAACAATTTGCACAGAATTGTAACGAAAATTGTCCACGATTGCGTTCTTTCTCTCTCTATCTCTCTCTCTATCATCCCTCCCTCTCCGATTTCATCAACACGGACTGACCAGGGTGGTGAAGTATGGTCGGTTAACTTTAAACAGTCAGGAGTTGGATTGCCCAAGAGGTCTGTTGACGTACAGTGCCGTTTTACAGTGCGATAACATATGGGATTCATCTTCTTGGTTCTTTCGGTAAAGTCACGTAGAATGGAAATAATAGAGTAATAAAAAAACATAATAAAATAATTCTCACGACGTTTCGGCCACAACGCAAGCAGCCGTCCTCAGGTGGAGAACAGGTCTGTCGAGAGGACAGAGTCTGAAATTTAACATTGCAACAGCAAATGTTGAACCAAGTTCTACGCTGCATAACCAACACAGCTAATGTTTCGATTTAAAGCTTTCGTGACTGCAGGGATTCATCTTCTTGGTTCTTTCGGTAAATGTCTTCTAGACTCTCTCTTCTGACAGACCTGTTCTCCACCTGAGGACGGCTGCTTGCGTTGTGGCCGAAACGTCGTGAGAATTATTTTATTATGNTTTATTTTATTACTTCCCTTCTACGTGACTTTACCGAAAGAACCAAGAAGATGAATCCCTGCAGTCACGAAAGCTTTAAATCGAAACATTGGTTGTGTTGGTTATGCAGCGTAGAACTTGTTCAACATTCGCTGTTGCAATGTTAAACTGTTATAAAAGATATAACATTTGTTATTGTGTGTGTATATTTCAGTTTTATAAGACGTTCACTAAGTCACTAGTATAGAGTACAGGAGCGACTTTCCTGCATAAATCTTTGAATGATTTGATTTTATGTGTATTATAGATAGGGTATCATGAAGCAGTGTGTGTGTCAGTCATTCATAAATTTCAACCAGGTAGGAACCCGTTGAGACTGCTACTATTATTTATTTTACAGTTAAGGCCCATTGAGCTGTATAGTGTAGCCCTCTTTCAGAAGCGACATGGCCACAAATGACACGAAGTGGCTTATCATGTGGAAATGTATAGCAGCCAAATACTCCAAACGGGCGATGTTTATTGTACATGTGGAGGGAAAAACTGCAGGACCCGGATCAAAAGCTACAGGGAGAAAATGCAAACTCCAATTAGACTGAATACTCGTTTCTTTAAAACAGAATTTGTGTTTAGTTTGTGGTCCTTCCCCGCCCCCGTACCTCCGATTTTCACGGTTAGCTACGTACTGTGCGAAAAAAGTTCAACATACGTACACACAAACAACGCGCATACTGCTACTTACAATATAACTAATTCAATAATATTCGTTACAAGCGATATGTTACGTGCGCCATCTATGCGCAAGTGCTCGGTTGAACTGCGCTTCTTAGTTCATTTCGCGGTGCGATAACAAGTACTAAGTGATGATGACGGTGGTGATGTGAAGACACAGAAAGACAGGTTCACCCTCCACGATGGCGGGCGAGCGGGATGGCAAGCAAGACCTTGAGCGAGTCGGCGAGCCGGATGGTGAGCAAGACGGTGAGGAAGACAGTGCTCTGCTCGACTCGCTGCAACTCCCCCAAGAGAGCGTCAAGGAATGGCAGGCGCGACGGCGATTCCTGGCTCAGAACCTCGAGCGATTCCGCGGGACGATCTGGATCGGCTCATCTCCCTCTCCATGGTTTGGGTCAACCACATCTTCCTGGGGTGCAGGTGCGGTCAGGGTTCTTGTGTCATGTCTTGCATTTCGATTTAAAGCTTTCGTGACTGCAGGGATTCATCTTCTTGGTTCTTTCGGTAAAGTCACGTAGAATGGAAATAATAAAAGAAAACATAATAAAATATAATAAATTTCTATTTAAAGCTTTCGTGACTGCAGGGATTATCTTCTTGGTTCTTTCGGTAAAGTCACGTAGAATGGAAATAATAAAATAATAAAAATACAATATATTTAAATTTCTATTTAAAGCTTTCGTGACTGCAGGGATTCATCTTCTTGGTTCTTTCGGTAAAGTCACGTAGAATGGAAATAATAAAATAATAAAATAAAACAAATAATTCTCACGATGTTTCGGCCACAACGCAAGTAGTCGTCCTCAGGTGGAGAACAAGTCTGTCGAGGAGACAGAGAGTCTGAATGACAAGCCCCAGGCTTGGAGCGACTTGCAGTTGAAATCTGGCTTTTTGGAAGATCGGTTCTGGGTTGTAACTCCTTTCTCAGTATCAGAATCTTAATTTCGACTGAGTGTGAGCTTTTTGTCGCAGATGTCCAGTAAGGGCGGCAGCAGGAAACGTCGGTAGAACTCTTTCGCGTGGTTTGAATCGGCAGCCAATTGGGGTGCAGCCGAGTGAGTGGATGGAGCCAATCGTTAAAACTCATCATGCGACATACCAAGTGGCTTTAACGTTAAATTCCACTGTGGTGTTGCGGCACATTTTACGCTAACGTCAGTGTGAACCCATCCTTCGAGTTACGCGAGCATTTGTCAGGTGTGGCTGCCTCTGGTTCATGGGTCAGTTATGGTATGCAACTTAATTTCATACGGCCTGTAGCCATGTGAGGCCTCCCACTTTGAAACAGCCTGCAAGCAATATTTATCCGTCACTTTAAGCATCTTAGCCGCACTGGGTACTAATGGGGAACATTTTATTTATCACTCGGCAACACTGTATTTCTAATTTTTGAGCACTCAACTTTTTCGTAACGCAAAAGCGCGTGAAAGGAAAATGTTCTCCACCACTTGCTTTAAAGAAAATTTGTGAGCAGAGAATATTCACGTGGATGGTACTTTGTTCAAATGTCTTAAGCCATCAGCTCCCAAACTGTGATTCGCACACTACTAAGTAGGTTGCGTGAGCAGTCGGCACGTTTCTTGAGATGTTAGAGCCGTGCTGTTTAAATTAATACTGATGCTGCGCTGATGATGATGATAACACATTCCTGCGGAGGGAGCTGGTACGAACGTTGGGTTGCTCGGTCAATGGCCAGGGTCAACGGCGGCGTGGTGTATTCCGCAAATATGGCCGACTGTGAGGGCGGGCACAAGCCGGCGTGAGTAGCTTAAACGTTGAGTTTTATAAGGGCACCACGGGTGATCAGCCCCTCCCACCCAGCCCACCCCTCCCACCCCCCACCCACCTCACCCTCCCACCCAGCCCCTCCCACCCTCCCTCTCCACCCAGCCCCACCCCTCCCATTTTTGGATGCACGATGGACGGACGGACACAATAATCCCCTGTGGGCTGGTGGAACGAGGTGGTTCCTACCAGTAACAAAGCAATGTTTCTGCTGATGATGATGATGTCAGATACAAGTCGGAGCTGATGAAGAAGGTGACTGAGATGGCGAAGGGAATTGAAGTTGACCAACGCCCTAAGTTCAATGTTCTCGGTCAGCCTATCTCCGCGCTTAAACGACCCGGTGAGTCCTATCTCTTTATCCCAGCATCTTAAACAACAATTTTCTGAAAGCGTTCACATCGTGGCAAACGGTGCGGTGACGCGATTCAAATGGAATATGATAATTGTTTTTTACCCTTCTATCTGGCAACAAAACTGACACCTTTTTACAAGGAGTCATGTTTGCATAGACCGCAATACCTGCAGTCATAATACAAACAAAAGAACATAACTTGTTTGTATTACGACCGCAGGTATTGTGGTCTATGCAAACATGACTCCTTGTAAAAAGGTGTCAGTTTTGTTGCCAGATAGAAGGGTAAAAAACCAATTATCATATTTTTACTGGCAAATGAGGTTCCCATAGTGTCAAATGGAATACTCGCGCATTGCCGGCGTTGCGCTCTCTGTCACCGCTACAGCCGAAGAACCGGCATCTGGCGGCGGCGGCAGCAACTCGGAGCCAAGCGACTCGGTCACGTCGGAAAAAAGAGCGAGGTTGGCATCGGTCGAGTCGGCCACCGGCGGTGCCGGCACCGACGGCGAGAAATCCACCGCGGCGCCGCAAGCGACGTATCGGCCGCGCTTCGAGCCCATTCAGTTTGTCCGTTCGCAGAAGCCCGCCGGTGCCGGGCCTTCCAACAACGTCGGTGACGACGGTGGATGTAAACCCGGGGTAGGCAATGTTGGCGACGGTTTTGGAGGAAATTCTGGAGGCGCTGGAGGAGGAGGCGTTGGAGGAAGTGTCGGAGGTGTGGGAGCTCAGCAGTCGTCGGTTAATTCCACGAGCGATCTCCGATCTCAGCTGGAGAACCAGCTGCAGGAGCACCTGCAGGCGATGGTGCAGGCACAGCTGCAGGTGCATCAGAGTGGCACGGGAAACAAGGCTGCGGCAGAAAATCAGGTTGGTGCCACCTGCGTACGTTCATCGTAATAATATTAATTATCCAGGAAAGCCTCGGTCTCAAAAGACTGATTTTTAAGCAGTCTTCTGCGTTGTGCTGTTTCGCCATTTCTGATGAGCATTTCGATGTTTCGGCGTCGGAGAAACCTGATTATAACAGCGTGCTTCAGCCGCACCGAACCTCACAAAAATAATATCCAGGGCCTACCTTGGCTCCTCCCACCCTCAACCAGTATATATACAAGGACTGTTTTCTTGGAATTTCTCTCACTTGATACAGCAGCAGTCGTGCTGTGACGGTTCCACCTGAAGACGGAAGCTTGTGTTGCCTCCTTTTATTAATTTGAATTCTTTTTTACCTACGTGACTTTACCGAAAAAACCTAAGAATATAAATCTGATTTAACACTCAGAGGTCCATACGTATGAGTTTAAACACCCACTGACCGTGCTGCCATCTAGTTTTTTTTATGTCACGACCTAGAAATAAACTAAAGTAAAATGTAAATCCAAGGGTCGTGTCTCAGCGCGTGAAAATAAAATGGCAATATTTGGGTCCTCAGACTTTGGCGGGGGCTTTTGTACCATTGTGGTTCCATGAACACTGTAATCAAGCAAACGGTGGACTGGTCATTTCATCAGCACAGTGCAACCTGCACCACCCTGAGTACTTACACATCCGCCTTATTAAGTGGGATGCTGCTATGGGGTGATAGCGCACTGGACTTGCAATCCGGAGGTCACAGGTTGATTCGATCTACCGGCGTCACTGTCGAAGCATTGGGAGAGTTTCTTGAATCCCTCAGCCCCCCTGTCCACCTAAACGCAATGCTCAGCAAACCAAAATAACAAGAAGAGCCATATATTTGTTTATAAAATTCGGTAAACAAGAAAACTCAATAATTCAAGAGCCGCAATGTGAATACGAGACGGGGCGCGTCCCTGAATAAATAACGTCGCCAAGCGGCTCTTAAAGAGCCACATAGGAGGCACAGGAGCCGCAGGTTGCCCATCTGACCGAGCGGTGTAGATGGGTACAACCACAATCGGAAGGTCATGAGCGTGGGGTCAAGTGTGGGTTCTCCCACCTCTGCCAAGAGGAGTATGATAGAATACAGGTAGTCCCGAGTTACGATGGTCCGACGTACGATATTTCGATCTTACGATGGCGATAGTGATACGACAAAATTGTAAAATATTTTACATTTCGCGGCAGGCAAACGCAGCGGCGAACGATACATTCAATGCATGTGTGATACGTAGCTTTAGCGATTTCATTTTAGGGTTACCACGATACGATACGTTCAATGCACGTTAAAAGTTTTTATAGCAGATAGGATTGTTTCCTGAAGAAACTTTCTATTAAATTGCAGTTCCTATAGGTAGGCTAAGAATTTGCCCTGGTTTTTTTTTTACTTCACATTTTACTGTGCAATACAGTACGGTAAAACCTTGGATTGCGAGTAACTTGGTCTGTGAGTGTTTTGCAAGACGAGCAAAAAATGTACGTAAATATTAATTTGATAAACGAGCGATGCTTGCAATACGAGCACTGCAGTACGTACAGTAAATACGCTTTGCCGAGCGTCACGTGATCACAACTGAGCCAATGGTTCTTCTCTCGCTGCGGGATTGTGGGTAATCGTCTCCGATGCTCGGTCTCAGTCGGCGTGCCTCACTCGTAGAGTCAACATCCGTGCGAGCGTATACTGTTTACTATAGTGTTGTGACCACGTGTGTGTGTGTGGGTAAAGCATTGTTTTATTTTGTGTCCAAGTGTAGTGACTGTTCTTTAGTAACTGTACTGCAAGTGAAAGTCGTCCTCCATAATAACTCCTCTCCTCTCTCTCGTCTCCCTCACACCAGCCACGATTAAATTTAGTTAATAAATTTGATTTACTTTATATTACATTTAAGTAATAAAAATAGAAAAAGGTATGTTGTATTAATAATTTTTGTATGAACACAGTATTTTTGGGTTGTGGAACGAATCATTTGAGTTTCCATGATTTCTTACGGGGAAATTCGCTTTGATACACGAGTGCTTTGGATTACGAACACACGTTTCCTGAACGAATTGTGCTCGCAATCCAAGGTTTTACTGTATCGTAATTAATAAATACATACAGTATATAGTTTATACAGTACGGTACTGTACGGTACTCTGTTTCCTCAAATATCACCATTCTTTAAGACTCCTGGGTAGGCTAGGCCATCTTCGACTTGCGATATTTTCGACTTACGATGGGGTCGTCATAACGCATCTCCATCGTAAGTAGAGGACGACCCGGTACCTTCTTGACGTGCTGTCGAGCTCCCTCTCGTGGTGGCCGTTCCACCAGCAGTGGCAGGGGAATGCAATTGTCGAACTGCAGCTGGTACCCGTTTTGATATTGTCCCACGGCTAAGATGTAACAAGAGTTGCATTCTGACCATCGCAGGCGCAAGCTGAGGAGCGTCTCCGCGCGCAATTCGAGAAGATGGTGGAGACTCAGTTGCGCACCGACCCGTCGGGAGTGGGGCTCCTCGTGTCCATCTTGCAAGGCGCCGTCACCCAAGGCCAGACGCAGCCGCAGCAACAGCCGCCGCAGCTGCAGCAACAGAAGCAGCATGGAACGACGTCTGCTGCTTCGCCTCCGAAACCATCGGCTGCAGCAGGGAGCGAGCAGGCCACAGTCCAAAAGTCGTCGACGCTGTCGGACTACGCAGCCCAGCTGCAAGCCGACTATCGCCAGCGCTTCAAGCCAGCCGGCACCACCGGGGCATCGCCCAGAATGCAGCAACCGAGGCCAGGCGGCAGCAGAGGCCCGCTCTGCCGCTGTCGCTCAGTTTGTTGCAGCAGCAGCAGCAGCAGGCTCTGAAGCAGCAACAGCAACAGCAGGCTCTGAAGCAGCAGCAAGCACTGCATCTGCAAGCTCTGAAGCAGCAGCAGCAGCAGCTGCAGCAAGTTTGAAGCAGCAGCCGCAGCAACAAGCTGTGAAACAGGAGCCGCAGCAGCAACCTCTGGACCAGGAGCAACAGCAGCTGCAGCAAGCTTTGAAGCAGCAGCAGCAGCAACAAGCTGTGAAGCAGGAGCCGCAGCAGCTGCAGCAAACTCTGAAGCAGCAGCAGCAGCAGCAACAAGCTGTGAAGCAGGAGCCGCAGCAGCTGCAGCAAACTCTGAAGCAGCAGCAGCAGAAGCAACAAGCTGTGAAACAGGAGCCGCAGCAGCAAGCTGTGAATCTGCGGCAGTCGCCGTTCAGTAGCAGCATAATCGCGGGAAGCAGGCGATCTTCACACGGCTACACAAGGTAACTACCTTTCAAATGCGGGATGGACGGGAGTTGTCAATTGTTTTACATGTTTAACCTTGGTTTAAATTCTAAACGAATTGGTAGTTCAATGTATTTATACAGAACTCGTTCTGTGCCTCCATTTATAAATCAAATGTGTTTTTTTTGTTCCATTGGCCTTCTGGTTTTCCAGACTATTTTTTATTTCGCAGCATCTGTTTAATTTGGAAAATATGGAAAATATTGGATTGGAAAGCTAATTAGAGGCCGATAGGCAAATAATTTCGTTTGTGGCAGCACAGAATGGAGTTATGATGTTCCACAAGAATAAAAAATGGGTGTATACAGTTAGAGGTGGTGATAATGGGTTAGGTAGAGTTGAGAGTCCTCAGTCTTGGCTCCAAGATGCCAGGTTCATTGTGTTGATTGAGGCATCTCTTCTGTAACTCCCGATAGGTAGTGGATAGCAGAGGTCGCAATCGGGTACCCGATACCCGTACCCTACCCGATACCCGGCTATCCGTACCCGGCCGGGTACGGTACAGGTACCCGTTTGCGACCCTGGTGCGGCCGGGTACGGGTAGGCCTTGAGTCACTGGTGAGTAACCGTTTGTCACTCATTTCCCAACGTCTTGTCTCTTCTCACAATTCAAGTTCCTAGAATCAACCCACCCGCGCCTGCCACATGGCTTCATCCCAGAGGTCGCAATCGGGTACCCGATACCCGTACCCTACCCGTACCCGGCCGGGTACGGGTAGGGTACGGGTACGGCCGGGTACGGGTGCCCGTTTGCGACCCTAGTGCGGCCGGGTACGGGTAAGGAATCAAAACCCGTTTGCGACCTCTGGTGGATAGGTTTATATTAATCCCGTGAGCAATTGGGCAGTCTAGTATCATTCCAGCTGTTCTGAAATGATAACCATTCCGTTGAGCAAGGATGACCAGCATAAACTTGTACAAATACCACTGTGTTATTGTGCTCACAGTGCCTTGCAAGCTTTTGCCATATGTGCATCTGGCAGGGGTCTGCGATCATCTGTTAATTCAGCTGCCCAAACAGTTTGGCTTTGGTCCATAACTTGAAGTGTTAGGACCGAAGCCTCGCTACATTAAACTAAACTATATGTTACCAGGTAAGACCCACTGAGCTACATAGCTCTTTTTCAAGCGACCTGGCCACAAATGATAGCTGAAAAAAGTGGCTTATCATCATGTGGCAATTTATAGCAGCCAAATACTCCACTCGACCACAGGGAGTGTCAGGGTCGGGATCGAACCCACGACCTGCACACCAGGCGAGGTAGTTAACATCTCGCCACCGTGGCGCTAGCACTTGTGTGTCCTTGTTGAGTGCCTTTTGGGAGTTGTGGGAGAAAGCTGCTTGCAGCCCACGTTGATCCGAAGAAGGCGATCGATTCGGCGCGTCAGGACGCCACGCCCTGGGAGTGCCAGCAACCTAGTCGAATTCCGGCAAAGGTTGTTTATCTGATGACTGGCCTCTTATTCGTGAACTGCGAGTGCTCTGAATTGTGGTAGAAGTACCTCTGGTTTCTTCCCAGTGAATTCTGGTGTTGGTGGCAGTGGCACCTGCAAGAATGATGCGGGAGAAGAACGAAGCTGTGTACTCTTTGGTTTATTCGGTAAAGTCACGTCGGTGAAAAAAAAAAATAGAAAAACAACTAAATTAAGTTTTTTTTCTCTTTATAATTTTTTTCACCTACGTGACTTTACCGAAAAAACAAAGAGTATGGATCCTTGCAGTCATGAAAACTTAAAATCTAGAACGAAGCTGTGTGTTTATTGCGTTTCTGCTTTGCTCTATAGAGCCTAGATGCGGACGTTCAGGAAATCACTGGGTGCCCAGCTGAACTCCATTGTTTACCAGGTTTCTCTCTCAACTTGGTACCGACTGGATGATTTTGTGTCTCGCCCATAGACAGATGAGGTATGTCACCTGCATGATGTGGGAATGCCTGCTATGGCACTTTGTCCATGTGACTATTTTTTTGGCTAGGTTATCTACGCTTAGAAATTCTAGATTTGAAGCTTTCGTGACTGCAAGGATTCATATTCTTAGGTGGTAAAGTCACGTAGGTAAAAAATAAAAATTAATAAAGTAAAATAAAAATCACGACGTTTCGGAGGCAACACAAGCTTCCGTCTTCAGGTGGAACCGTCACAGCACGATATATTTAATTATTTTACTTTTATTAATTTTTTATCTACGTGACTTTACCGAAAAAAACCTAAGAATACGCTTAGAAAACCTTGTGGCTGGATGAGGAGGCCAGGAGGGTCAGCCACAGGCCTCGTGGATGCGCCAGATTGGGGCTCTGTTGCTTCCCAGGAGGGATGAACCCTACGAAGGGGACCTTGCTTGGGGCTTTTTCCAGGAGAGGGACCCCAGCGAAGGGGTTTCGATTGGGGGCTTTGCCAGTAAGGAGGTTGGTGACGGAGGGTAGATTCTGCTGTGGCACCGCTCCTAGGGTGTGAACTCATCTTCCCTTTCAGAGGAGCTGCCACCGTGAATTCCTGCACTCGCAACGCACGCATCGTTGATTGAGCGTGTCGGAAAACAATATTTCGATGTAAAGCTTTCGTGACTGCAGGGATTCATCTTTTGGTTCTTTCGATAAAGTCACGTAGAAGGGAAATAATAAAATAATAAAAATACAACATAATAAAATCATTCTCATGACGTTTCAGCCACAGACTCTGTCTTCTCGACAGACCTGTTCTCCACCTGAGGACGGCTGCTTGCGTTGTGGCCGAAACGTCGTGAGAATTATTTTATTTCGATTTAAAGCTTTCGTGACTGCAGGGATTCATCTTCTTGGTTCTTTCGGTAAAGTCACGTAGAAGGAAGTAATAAAATAATAAAAATAAAGGCGACAGAGTCAGACTCTGTCGCCTCGACGGACCTGTTCTTCATCTGAGGACGGCTGCTTGCGTTGTGGCCGAAACGTGGTGAGAATTATTTTATTGTTTATTTTTATTATTTTATTACTTCCCTTCTACGTGACTTTACCGAAAGAACCAAGAAGAGGAAAACAATATATTTACATCTTCTTGGTTCTTTCGGTAAAGTCACTTAGAATGGAAATAATAAATAATAAAAATACAACATAATAAAATAATTCTCACGACTTTACCGAAAGAACCAAGAAGATGAATCCCTGCAGTCACGAAAGCTTTAAATCGAAATGTATTTACAATTGAAATCTTGACGGGAAACGTGTAAAATGTAAATGGTAACCCTTGCCCCCAATCCCCTTCGGACGCAAAGGTGGTGACGCTGATGCTGAAAAAGGAGGGCGGCTTCAGGAATGATCTCAACTTCAGCAAGCTCCTGACGGCCGCCACGCAGGCTTCGCGCTGCAACCCCGAGTACACGTACGTGGAGATGTCGAGGCTGGCGCCGGCCGATCTGCCCGCGGGCAACATCTATCCACCCAGGGCTACGCCTGCGAGCTGCGCTGCAGCCACGTCTACCTGGCAACCGGCTTTTGGGTCGGCAAGAACGGCGCTCGCGACCGCGCCACCCAGCGCGCGCTGAGCCTCTTTCTGCGCGACTCGGTGTACGTGCAGCAGTTTGTGCGGCGCCGCAGCAGCGTCTTGCTTCACCGCGGCAAAAACGGCGCAAACCCGGGGCTCGGCTCCGCCGAAGACGACTCGGTCATGCACGACCTCGTCCTCAACGACCGCGCGGAGCCGCCCAGAACGGACGTGCTGCCGGCACTCACCGACTCCTTGGGGGACCCCACTCAGGACAGCTGGAACGCGGTGGCGGTGACGTCGCCGGCACCACCGGTGGCGCCGGTGAGGGCGGCGCCGGTGAAGGCGGCACCGGTGGTGAAACAGCCGCTCCTGTCACAACCGTCGAAGCAACAGCAGGCGGAGTCGCAGTCGCCGTTCGACAAGATCAAGATTCAACCGAGGCAGATTATCTTCACACGATTGCACAAGGTGATTAATGTTCTTGCACCGCGGAAATCCTACGGGGGAGGTATGAGCCGATTTATGTAAAAGAAATTGTTGTTTAACTTGTCGTTGTTTAGCAAAGATGAGAAAAATGGGTTTTCGGGATATGGACGTTTTGCTTGAGAACTCCCTATTCGGAAAAAATGCCACTACTGAGGGGCCCTTTCATTTTGGTTATCACAAAAGAAGAGCCAACATTTTTGGTCAAGAACTACAGACCCCTTATTTGTGGAACTTAAATTTGCAGAAATTGTATTAAACAGCACTCGCAAACATAACCCGCATGGATGAAAGAAGGCAAGTGGGACAGGGTGCCAGTATCCCGCACATGTGATTTGAAAAGTCAAGTTTTGCTCTCTTCATGACACACGTCCATTTTATTCCTTGCAGATTTGTATGTGGCGAGATTTTAGAGCGGCATCTCTTTCAGTCATGGTGGAGAGATTATTTTCCCAAAAGTACAGAAATTAGGTGTTACAGGTTGACGTGCCCACTAGAATAATATCAGTATCGACGAAGACACATTGGATGCATCATTTGTCGCAAAGCAAATAAACTGGTAGTGGTAGAAAATTGTTCATGGTCATACTATAAAATTTCACGTTAGGGGGAAATGCACAATGATACAATAGACATCAATGACCCTCCGAACTATATCGCCTGGAGTCTTGTACTCCTGGTAGGGCCTCCTACCCTGTTTGTTTATTAAAACACATTCCTGCGGAGGGAGCTGGTAGGAACGTCGGGTTGCTCGGTCAATGGCAGGGTCAACGGCGGCGTGGTGTATTCCGCAACTAAGGCCGACTGTGAGGGCGGGCACAAGCCGGCGTGAGTAGGTTAAACGTTGAGTTTTATAAGGGCACCACGGGGTGACCAGCCCCTCCCACCCAGCCCACCCCACCCACCCCCTTCCCACCCTCCCACCCTCCCACCCAGCCCTCCCCACCATCCCCTCCCCACCCAGCCCCTCCCTGCACGACGGACACAATAATCCCTGTGGGCTGGTGTAACCAGGAGGTTCCTACCAGTATAATGTTCATCACCTGTATTATTAGCTCCATTACCGATACCCCAATGAAGCCCGCATACATTGCTCATACGAACAAATAATGCTCTTGGAAACACATCCCCGAATATTATACAATGCCATAATGACCCTTTTAGTCCTGTTTCAATTGGCGCTCACTTCACCTCGGATTAGCACGTTTGGCTATGTACGGTGCGACAAGTTCTACAGACACAAAAAGACTAAAGATCCCCCGTATAGCCTGACCAGACTGTTGGGGCAAGTGCTGTTAGCGAGTAGCACCTATGAAGGCCGGACGGCACACGAGGGGGTGGGTGGCCAGCACCACGCCTGGCTGCTTTTGTCTCCCGAGTGGTGATGTTTAAACACCGCCCCAGGTACTCATTTGAGGCTGAGTCGACCTCTGGGAGCCAGGACCGGTTTAGATAATTGCCACTGTGTTGGCCGTGCGTGGGAATCGAACTTGGGTCGCTGGGTTCGTAGCGCAGCGCGCTAACCGCTGCACAACCGCTCCCCACAACATACACACACGTACACGTAAATACGAATGCATCTTCAGCACTAAGCGGTCTGCCTGCACATGATGAAGTAAAACGTATTGAATATTTGACGTCAAATTTATGACGAACGCCCGCATTGTACGCAAGGGCGACCTGTGAACGGACTAACGGGACGGAACGTAAAAGACGGACGCTGCAAACGAAGGCGGTACCATCAATGTTTTAAGACATCGCCCCTTTTTGTGTGGAACCACGATGCCGAACCGTATTCGCGGCAGAGGTCGCAAACGGTTTTGATTCCTTACCCGTACCCGGCCGCACCAGGGTCGCAAACGGTACCCGTACCCGGCCGTACCCGTACCCGGCCGGGTACGGGTACCGTACGCTACCCGTACCCTACCCGAAATGAGTGACAAACGGTTACTCACCGGTGACTCACGGCCTACCCGTACCCGACGCACCAGGGTCGCAAACGGGTACCTGTACCCGGCCGGTACGGGTAGCCGGGTATCGGGTAGGGTACGGGTATCGGGAACCCGGTTGCGACCTCTGATTCGCGGCCTCTTGGCTGCATCGCAGGCGGCAAGGGTTAACGCTCGCTCATCCCTCGCCCTTGTTCCCGTGACCAAAGGTGGTGAAGCGGATTCTGCACGAGGAGGGCGGCTTCAGGAGCGAGCTCAACTTCAGCAAGCTCTTCACGGCCGCCGCGCAGGAGTCGGGCTGCAACCCCGAGTACACGTACGTGGAGCTGTCGAGGCTGGCGCCCGCCGACCTGCCCAAGGACCGTCAGCTGCCCACCCAGGGCTACGCCTGCGAGCTGCGCTGCCGCCTCATCTACCTCGCCACCGGCTACTCAGGCAGCAAGAACGGCGCCCGCGACCGCGCCACCCAGCGGGCGCTGAGCCTCTTCCTGCGCGACTCGGTGCACGTGCAGCAGGTCACGCGGCACCGCAGCAGCGTCTTGCTTCGGCGCGGCGGCAACAACGGCGCCGCGCCCAGCGCCAACCCGGGCTTCGGCTCGGTCGAGCACGACGCCGCCATGCACGACCTCGTCCTCAACGACCGCTCGGAGCCGGCCAGGCCGGACCTGCCGCCGGCGCTCTCGGACCCCTTCTGCGACCCCGCTCCCAAGAGCCGGAACGTTCCGGCGGCGGCAGCGCCGCCGAAGCAATTGACGATGCATCAGCAGCGCTGCGGCGGGCAGTGGCACGGACGCGGATCGACGCTGCGCGAGTTCGTGGTGTTGGACAACGCCGATAATCCCGTGTGCGTGCTCAACAACTCGGCGCAGTTCAACCGCACCGACGTAGAGTTCCGCTTCGAGCCGCTGCAGATGGATTCGAGCGGCGTGTTCCACTGGTGCTGCTCGCTCTACATCGGCGGCGATTTCGTCACCAGCGCCGTGGGGCCCAAGAAGGCGGTGAAGCAAACCGTGGCCGAGCAGGGCCTAGAATTCCTGCGCCAGACCCGCCCCACCATCACGCCGACGGCCAACGGCAACGCCGGCAACGTCGCCCAGGGGCCGACGGTGTCGCGCCGCGACATCCTGCGACGCGGCGGCGGCGAGCGTCTGTCGGAGGACAACGTGGGCAGCCAGCTGATGCGCAAGATGGGTGGACGGGAGGCGGGATCGGCGCGGCCGGCGCGAGGGGATCTCGGAACCCATCACCGTGCACCAGCGCATGGCGCGCGAGGGGCTCGGCACGAGCCAGGGCAGCGCGGTGACGGCGCGCAGCGTGGAGGAGGTGATCCGGGAGTACGCCGTGTCGTCCCGGCAGGACGAGCTCACCTTCTCGTCGGAGCTGACGCTTGACGAACGCAAGTGCGTGCACCTTGTGGCCGCGCGCTACAACCTGCGCAGCAAGAGCTACTGGCGGGACGGCCGGCGCCACCTGGTTCTGCGTCGGCGCATGCATCGCGACGACATAATGCGCGAGCTGGAGCGCGACGGGCAAGTCGGCCGATACATCCTGCACCAGCCGGGGCCGACGATGAAGCACAGCTGAGGCTCGGGGGACTCGGAGATCCGCTCACCGTGTTGGGAGTGATGAATTTTAACGAGCGTTCCGTTGGGAGGAAAACCCGGAGTGCGTGCCGGAGAAAAACTTTTGACTCTTGTGGGCGTAACAACACTCGGCGGTTGTTGGAGACGGGTATCGCGAACCCGCTTGCTGTACTGATATCTCATTACCTAGAGGAATGTTAAAATTGCTATAACTGATATGGTAAAACAAAGAGGTCTGTCGCTTCCTGTCGAAAGTAAAATAAAGTAACGTGTCCAGCAGCCTGATGGACTTTCACGACGAGTGTTTTCCAGCCGGGTCTGTCGCGATGACTGTGGACAGGGGGTGGTGCATGCGGCGTGCACCGTCCAGTGTTTGTTCTCTCTCCCCCGTTGTCACGCAGCAGGTAAGATGTACTGCAGTCCTGCACGTCGCAAGCGGAGGACGTCTCCACGCACGACGCGGGCGGTTAGTCCAAGCTGAAGTGGGGGGGTTAGTCCAAGCTGAAGTGGGGGGGTTAGTCCAAGCTCAAGTGGGGGGGGGGGGGGGGGTTAGTCCAAGCTGAACTGGAATTAGTCTCAACTCATCTTGACATCCAATCCACAGTCCATCAGCTGATTCACAGCTTCTCATGCGCTTGCTTGACCTGCCTTTTCAGTCTCTACACTGGAACCTTCCATGTTCATGACCTTCCTTCCAATGTTTGTATCGCGTTGTTCTCGCCACCCGAATCGGTTTCAACCCAGTTCCAACACTGTATAACAATTCTTAGGTTTTTTCGGTACTTCGGTAAAAAATTTAATTAATAAAAGTAAAATAAAATAAAAATCACGACGTTTCGGAGGCAACACAAGCTTCCGTCTTCAGGTGGAACCGTCACAGCACGACAGCTGTATCACTTGTCGTGGCTGTGACGGTTCCACCTGAAGACGGAAGCTTGTGTTGCCTCCGAAACGTCGTGATTTTTATTTTTATTAACTTTAATATTTTACCTACGTGACTTTACCGAAAAAACCTAAGAATATGAATCCTTGCAGTCACGAAAGCTTCAAATCTAGAACTGTATAACAACCCTATGTGTCCTAACTTTTGGACCACCTTGTATAATACTGCATCAGGGAGACATTTAGAGTCAGAAGCAGATTGGAACAACATAGAATCTTGATAATAGATTGTTTACCCTTTTATCTGGCAACAAAATTACACCTTTTTTTACAAGGAGTCATGTTTGCATTGACCACAATACCTGCGGTCGGAATGCAAACAAAAACCACAACTCTGATAATGTATGCACTGTCCTTGAAATTGATTGGTCCACACCCGAGACCGCTTTTCTTAGAGCCTAGTCTCACATGGTGTTGGACCAGATGACGCCAAAAAAGGTGTCAGTTTTGTTTCCAGATAAAAGGGTAAAAAAACATCATATTTTGCTACTGGCAAAGGAGGTTTCAATGGTGAACATAGAATCTTGTTTTGACTGATTACCACAGCGTCTGGAGGAAACCCATGCAGAAAAAAGTCATTTAAAAAAACGTATTTAAAAACACGCTTTATTGAAATGTACCGTACTAGTAATGGAAGAACTCCACGACTCCAGGAAGTGGCCCTGAGGCTTGCCACAACGTAAGGGACCGTGGTGATTTACAGCCAACGTCAGTTGAGCGTGGACAATTAGACCCAAGCCGAAACATAACAGATAAAAAGAATGTTTAAAAATATTTGTTTTTATTTTTAATGATAGAATATAGTGTTGTCATCAGTATGACATAAGTATACCAAGTTTGCAGTCGATACCGCATTGGGAAGTTGGTTAAATTTAGTTACAAGATTTGAGGATACGACAACAACAGACAGAGTGAGTTAATAAAAGCGTGTAAAAAAAAGATTGTTACAAATATATTTTTTATTTTTGATGATAGAATGTAGTATTGTCATCAGCATGAAAGTATACGAAGTTTGCAGTCGATACCACATTGGGTAGGGGTTAAAATTGAGTTACAAGATTTGAGGATACAACAACACAGACGTGAGTTAAATAAAAACGTGTAATAAGAGGGGAGCTGTTGGTGTTAGCGAGCACCTGTGAAGATCGGCACGGTACACCAGGGGTGGGGTGGCCAGCACTGCGCCAGCCGTCTTTGTCTCTCCAGTGGCGGCGTTTTTACACACCACATTTGAGGCCGAGTCGACCTAGGGGAGGCCCAGGACCGACTCGGGTGATCGTCACCGATGTTGGCCGTGAGCGGGAATCGAACTCGGGTCGCCGGGTGCACAGTGCAGCGCGCTAACCACTACCCCACCGCTCCCTGAAATGCACGCTCCACTCAGTCCGTCAGTCAGAGGGAGAGAGACGCGAGGAGAGAGACACGGGGAGAGAGGGAGAGATAGGCACAGAGAGAGAGAGACACNCGGGAGAGAGAGACAGGGAGAGAGACACGGAGAGAGAGAGAGAGAGACAGGGGAGAGACACGGGAGAGAGACGGGAGAGAGACACGGGAGAGAGAGACAGGAGAGAGACGCGGAGAGAGAGACAGGGGGAGAGACACGGGGAGAGACACGGAGAGAGAGACGGGGGAGACACGGAGAGAGAGACGCGGGAGAGAGACGCGGGGAGAGAGACACGGGGAGAGAGATACGGGGAGAGAGACGCGGGAGATAGACGCGGAGAAAGAGACACGGAGAGAGACACGGAGCGAGAGACACGGGGAGAGACGCAGGGAGAGACACGGGGAGAGAGACACACGGAGAGAGACACACGGAGAGAAAGACGGGGAGAGAGACAGAGAGACACGGGGAGAGAGAGAGAAAGCCAGTCGATTGTGCCTCTGCTTCTCTGCCTGATCTGCTTTCTGGTGGCGAGGCTCTCATCCAGCAGTGCATTGACAAGAACGAGCGGTGGTACGTGTACAAGAACCACAAGACAAAGATCCCCCGTAGCCTCAACAGACTGCGGGCAAGTGCTGTTAGCGAGCACCTACGAAGGCCGGCACGGCTCACGAGGGGGTGGGTGGCCAGCACCAATCCCGGCCCCCTTTGTCTCCCCAGTGGCGATGTTTATGCACCGCACCAGCTACTCATTTGAGGCCGAGTCGACCTAGGGGATGCCCAGAACCGGTTCAGATAATCGTTGTTGGTGGCCGTGAGCGGGAATCGAACTCGGGTCGCCGGGTTCGTAGCGCGGCGCTGACCGCTACACTGCTACAAATAACAGACTCTGTCTTATCGACAGACCTGTTCTTCACCTGAGGACGGCTGCTTGCGTTGTGGCCGAAACGTCGTGAAATTGTATTTTATTGTTTTATTTTTATTATTTCCATTCTACGTGACTTTACCGAAAGAACCAAGAAGATTAATCCCTGCAGCCACGAAAGCTTTAAATCGAAAAATTCATAGCAAATAACATTTATAATGTCTGTGGGGAAAGTGTGCATTAATCCGCTAATGCATGTCCCCTCCCCTCTCTTCCCTTCCCCCCCCCCCATTCATTCTCTTCAACCTGGCTCCACCCACGTTTCATGCGCATTCTGCCTACGGTGCGGGCACGGTGCGGGCACGGTGCGGGCACGGTGCGGGCACGGTGCGGGCACGGTGCGGGCACGGTGCGGGCACGGTGCGGGCACGGTGCGGGCACGGTGCGGGCACGGTGCGGGCACGGTGCGGCACGGCGAAGTCGGTCCCATGTCTCCTGAACGCCGCGACGTCGGCTTTAAAATCAACCGTCCACGTGCAGAGAGACCGACGCACGCCATTCTGGGAGGGGCGGTGTGGGGAAACGCAATTTCACATCAAAATGGGCAACTTTAAATAAATATAGGCAGCGCCACATTAAATACGCACTACAATGACAATAGTTTAAAGCGATTTGAAACATTTTTTATTTGGGGGGGCAGAGCTTTGTGACGTCATATTTAAGGGGGGGGGTCTGACTTTTTGTGACGCCGTGTGACGAGGGGGGGGGGGGTCAAAAATTGTCCAAAATCGTGTGACGTCATTTATGGACGGCCCCTTAGACTTGCCAGCTGCTCGGTGATTTGCCACTGAAGCTACAAACTCGAAGGGTTCCGTTAAAGGGTCCGAATTGCACGGTTGGATATGTATGGTGCGAAAAAAGTTCAGCAAACATACACACACATATCCACACACCCAGACCCACAGATTTGCACGGTTGGCTCCGTACGGTGCGAAAAAAGTTCAAGACAAAGACCCCCCGTATAGCCTGCACAGACTGTTGGGGCAAGTGCTGTTTGCAGCACCTATGAAGGCCGGCACGACCACCCCCGGCCGCCTTTGTCTCCCCTAGTGGCGATGTTTACACAGCGCACCAGCTACTCATTTGAGGCCGAGTCGACCTAGGGAGGCCCGGGAACGGTTCAGATAATCCGAACCCAGGTCGCACACGGAGATAATCGATTATGAACATGTCGGAGATAATCGATTATGTATACGTAGATCTAATCGATTATGTACATACAGGAGGTAATCTATTCAAAGACAATAATCGATAAAAAAAGATATATACTACCAGAGCATGTTTTTTGTGTTTGCATGTTCACAACAAAGATATGTGGTTACACCATTGGAACCTCATTTGCCAGTAAAAAATATGATAATTGTTTTTTTACCCTTTATCTGGCAACAAAACTGACACCTTTTTAAATCCTTTATATTAAGTTCGCTTGCTTGCGACCGTGCAAATCTTGCGGTCGTTTTTTAACCCACTTCCCGTGATCCAATCGAGCTGACATTTTCCACACAGACTCGTTGTGCGTGACAATTAATGTTCGTGAAAATTTTTTCCAAAATTTTACACTTTTTAGGACAAAAATATATTTAATTACCAATTGCTTAATGCTGCCATGCAATCATCTGACCCATAGGTGGCAGCCATCTCAAGCCAGAGGACGAGAGGACTCGAGCCGCCACGCATATAAAGGATTTATAGTGAAAAACTTTGTTTTTACGGGTTATACTTGTTTACAAGGAGTCATGTTTGCATAGACTACAATACCTGCATTACGACTGCAGGTATTGTGGTCTATGCAAACATGACTCCTTGTAAAAAATGTGTCAGTTTTGTTGCCAGATAGAAGGGTAAAAAAACAATTATGATACGTGGTTAATGCAGCCATGATCCCTTGCCAAAAGGTTTAAGTTTGCTGTTTTAGCATCTTAGCGCAACTGGTTTTATTGCCATAAGGGGTAAAAACGATTATTATATTCTTTGATTCTTTCGGCAAAGTCACGAAGGTAAAAATTAATAAAAAATCTTTCGGGCACTTCAGCAATAGTTTCTTGCTGTGGTTGTTCCAGCTGGTGACGGGCGCTTGTGTTGCGCCCGAAACGTCGTGATTTAATTTGATTTATTTTATACCCACGTGGCTTTACCGAAAGAATCATAGTAAATATTATTCTATTTGATGCTGGCAAGGAGGTCCCGTGATGTCGCTGCTCACCCCGAGTCTCAATGTCTTGACGGTGGCGTTGTCTGCCACTATAGAGGTGTTTTTGGGGGTTGGATCGTGTAAATATGAATGTGTCGTTAAACCCACCACCACCCGACACAGCCAACTAGTAAGGTTTGTCACGTAAACAGAACGTGCCAATTCGTCACTAGTACAGCACTAGTGTGTAGTGTAGTGTATAGTGTAGTGTATAGTAGTGTAGTGTATAGTGTAGTGTATAGTAGCGCAGTGTATGTAGTGTATAGTGTAGTGTANAGTAGTGTATAGTGTAGTGTATNGTGTAGTGTATAGTGTAGTGTAGTGTATAGTGTAGTGTATAGTAGTGTAGTGTATAGTGTAGTGTATAATGTAGTGTATAGTGTAGTGTATAGTAGTGTAGTGTATAGTAGTGTAGTGTATAGTAGTGTAGTGTATAGTAGTGTAGTGTATAGTGTAGTGTATAGTGTAGTATACTAGTACAGCAACACCGGTGTGTTGAAATCCAAGCCACAGCATTTACAATCTGAGTACGACGTTTCGCCAGTAATGACGACTAGCTTCATCAGGCGACAGCCAGAGAATTGTCAGGGTAAAAAAACATTCTTAGATTTAGATACTGGCTGAGGGAGGTCCCGTAATCAGCCAGCTTCGCTCAGCAAGAGACGGGGCAAAGCCCTTCAGTATCATCCAGGGGCTGTCTGTACGGGACCTTGCTCCAGATAAAAACAACAACAGCAGCAGCAGACAGACAAACAACGAAAATAAAATATCGATTTAAAGCTTAAGTGACTGCAGGCATTCATCTTCTTGGTTCTTTCGGTAAAGTCACGTAGAAGGGAAGTAATAAAATAATAAAATAAAACATAATAAAATAATTCTCACGACGTTTCGAAAGGAAAACCAAACGCCCGCGCCTCGCATCCAACGTCGTGCGCGTTTGAGTGGGGACGTTTTGCTCCGGCTTTTGAAAATATTCCATGAGAGATTGAGATGGGGGGGGGGGCTGGTGGTGGAGGGGGGAGATGGGGGGGGCTGGTGGTGGGGGGCTGGTGGTGGTGGGGGGGGAGATNGGGGGGGGCTGGTGTGGGGGGCTGGTGGTGGTGGGGGGGGAGATGGGGGGGCTGGTGGGGGAGGGCTGGTGGGGAGGGGCTGGTGGGGGATAAGGGGGCGCTGGTGGGGGGAGGGCTGGTGGGGGGGGGAGATGGGGAGGGCTGGTGGTGGGGGGCTGGTGGTGGGGGGGGAGATGGGGGCTGGTGGGGGAGGGCTGGTGGGGGGAGATTNGGGGGGCTGGTGGGGGGAGATGGTGGGGCTGGTGGGAGGGGCTGGTGGGGGATAAGGGGGCGCTGGTGGGGGAGAGGCTGGTGGGGGGGGAGATGGGGAGGGCTGGTGGTGGGGGGCTGGTGGTGGGGGGGGAGATGGGGGGCTGGTGGGGGAGGGGCTGGTGGGAGATTGGGGGGGCTGGTNGGGGGGGGATGGGGGGGCTGGTNGGGGGGATGGGGGGCTGGTGGGGANGGGGCTGGTGGGGGGATAAGGGGGGCGCTGGGGGGGGGGAGATGGGGGAGGCTGGTNGGGGGGGATGGGGGCTGTGGGGGGCTGGTGGGGGGGCTGGTACGGGTGGATGGGGGGGAGGGGCTGGTGGGGGGATGTTGGGAGGGGCTGGTGATGATGATGGGGGGCCGGTAGCTGGTGGGGGCAGGTCAGGGGATGGGGGGAGGGGCCGCTGGGGGGATGAGGGGGGGGCGATGGGGGGGCACGGCGAGAGGGAAGAATACGGAGGGCGGGGTGGGGTTGGGGGGTGGTGACGTCACCGGCGTGTGGTGCAGCGGGAGGGGCTCCGTGGTTTGCTGCAGCAGGAGGGAGGAGGAGGCCAACACGGCACGGCAGCAGCTGCGGGTAAACATCTCTCTGTGTGTGTCTCTCTCTGTGTGTCTCTGTGTCTCTGTGTGTGTGTTTCTCTGTGTCTCNGTGTCTCTGTGTGTGTGTGTCTCTGTGTGTGTTTCTCTCTGTGTATCTCTGTCTGTCTCTCTGTGTCTCTCTGTGTCTCTGTCTGTGTGTGTGTCTCTCTCTCTGTCTCTCTCTCTCTCTGTGTGTCTCTGTCTGTGTGTCTCAGGGAGGGAGGCCACAAGACGAGCTGCGGGTAAAGATCCCCCCCCCTCTCTCTACGTGTGTGTCTGTGTCTCTCTGTGTCTCTCTCTACGTGTGTGTCTGTGTCTCTCTCTGTGTGTCTCTCTCGCTCAGAGAGACACGCACACAGCATCAGCACCACCCACACGGCGCTGCGAGATCGCCTCTCGCGTCCTCTCGTTTCGCTTGTGATCTTGGACATCATCAGCAGCATCACCAACACATCAGCAGCAGCACCAACACTTACATCAACAGCAGCTGCTACAACAGCACCACCACTTACATCAGCAGCGTCATCAGCAGCACCACCACCAAACACTTACATCAGCAGCAGCAGCAGGATCATTATAGTAATAGCATTGAGGATCAGTCATTATCACAGCAGCAGCAACTGCAGCAGCAGCAGCAGCATCACCAGCAGCAGCANCTTACATCAGCAGCAGCAGCTACATCAGCAGCAGCTACATCAGCAGCAGCAGCTACATCAGCAGCAGCACCACTACCAGCACTTCCATCAAGCAGCAGCTACATCAGCAGCAGCACCACTACCAGCACTTCCATCAGCAGCAGCAGCAGCTACATCAGCAGCAGCAGCAGCTACATCAGCAGCAGCAGCAGCTACATCAGCAGCAGCAGCAGCAGCTACATCAGCAGCAGCAGCAGCTACATCAGCAGCAGGATCATTATTGTAATAGCATGAGGATTTGTCATCTGTATCAACAGCAGCAGCTGCAGCATCATCATACGACGCCACCGGTATTGTCCCTGCTACGGCTATTCTCGAAGTGACCAGCGTTGTTTATTATTCTATCATCGTCGTCATCATCATCACCATCGTGATGATGCTGACGATGATCATCATCAGTTGTGTTGCCAATGAGAATCGGCATCGCGTATCATGTCACCCACCGTCAGTATCCGTCTCGCGCTAACCCGTATCGCTGTTAACGAGTTGATAATCATCGGTATGCAGATATCAGCATCAGCATAACCAGCCGTATCAGCATCATCAGCAGTATCATGTTTACGGGGTGGTCCAGAAGTCGTGTGACCCCCCCTAAAATTAATTGACCCCCAAAATTAATTGACCCCCAAATATTTTCTCTCCCCCCCCCTCCCCCGTTGCGTATTTGCGTTTTAAATAAACCCTTACTTGAAATTTTTTTTTTTATAAAAAAAAGTTTTTGATAATTTATTGGCGGTCACAAGATATCTGGACCACCGCGGCTACCCATAGGCCGATGTTGATCAATGGTTCCGTCGGTTATCTCTCTTACCAGCGAAACGTCGTACTACTCAAATTGTAAATGTTGTGGTTTCACGCTTCAACACACCGGTGGGCTAAAGCAATGAACTATTTGTCTTTTGTCAACGTGACACATTTTTACTGATTGGCCGTGTCGGGTGGTGGAGGGTTACGACACATTTATAAATAACGCGATCTAAACCCAAAAACGTTGATTATGAATTATGAATCTCGTCGTCGTCTTTGTGAAGTTTTTTGGGTTAGATCTCTGTAAGTATAAATGTGTCGTAACCCGCGCCGGACGAAGCTAGCCTGTAGCACGATGTTATTTATTTAAATGAATTTATTTAAATAAATAAAGCACGTAAATAATTAAACAAATTTTTCTCTTTCTCGCACTGCAAAGTTATTGTATTGTTTCATTTGCTATACAGCCCAGGTAATACGACAAATCGCTAACCTTGAACACCCAGTGGTCGTTCGTAAGAGTCGAAGGCGGTATAGTACTATAGTGATAGAGCAAGTGCAGAATCACCGAACCGGAGTTGATAGCTTCAAAGCATTTAGCGCGGGGCCCTTGAAAGTGCTGGGCCCGTAGCTACTACACATGTAGTAGTAGCTACTACTATACGTGTAGTAGCTACTACATGTGTAGTAGTAGCTACTACACGTGTAGTAGTAGCTACTACACATGTAGTAGTAGCTACTACTACACGTGTAGTAGTACTACTACACGTGTAGTACTAGCTACTACACGTGTAGTAGTAGCTACTACACTACTACAAATATAGCTACAACAACTACTAGTATAGCTACTACACGTGTAGTAGTACCTACACGTGTAGCTACTACTACACATGTACTGCTACATTTGTAGCTACTTTTGCTACGAGGATCATCCGGCACTGTGTCGTAACCCTCCACCACCCGACACAGCCGGCAAGGTTTGTCACGTGACGTCAACAAAACGTGCCAATAAGTTTACGACTAAAGTGTAAATGTTGTGGATTACTCTCCAACAAACCGGGTAGGCTGAAGAAGTATACTACACTATACACTACACTATACACTACATACTACACTATACACTACTATACACTACTATACACTACACTATACACTACACACTACTACACTATACACTACACACTACACACTACACTATACACTACACACTACACTATACAATACTACACTCTACACTACTATACAACATACTACACTATACACTACACACTACTATACACTACACTACTACACACTACACTATACACTATACACTACACACTACTACACACTACACTATACACTACACTATACACTACACTATATACTGCACTATAAACTATACACTACACTACACACTACACTATACACTACACTATACACTACATTATACACTACTCACTACACTATACACTACACTGCACACTACACTATACACTACATACTATACACTACACTACACTACACTACTATACACTACACTACTATACACTACACACTATACACTACACTATACACTACACACTATTACATACACTACTATACAATACACTACTATACACTACACTACTATACACTATACTATACTATACACTATACACTACACTACACTACTATACACTACTATACACTACTACACTATACACTACACTATACACTACACTACTATACACTACACTATACACTAAACTACGCTATGCACTACACTATACACTACACTATACACCTATGCTAGTAAACGAATTGACACGTTTTGTGTAGGGTGGTGGGCGGTGACTGAACGCGATCTCAACCCCAAAAAAAACTTTTATTGCGAATAATATTGCTCGTGAAAGCCCAACACGTGTTTACCTAATCACCATCATCAGCAAACACTTGCATCATCAGCATTGCCACCACCACCGCCACCACCACGCGAGTTACCAGCCACCATCATGAGCGTCTTGTCTTCATCAGCAGAAAGCAGAATCGTTTTATTCCCACTATAAGCAGTGAACCGTCGGGATTACGTTTGCCCAACGTTGGGATAACGTTGGGTATACGATGCTAACATTGGATAACGTTGGATTAACGTCATAACGTTTGTCCAACGTTGGGATAACGTTGGGTATACGATGCCAACGTTGGATAACGTTGGACCAAGGTTGGGATAACGTTGGGTATACGATGCCAACGTTGGGTAACGTTGGACCAAGGTTGGGATAACGTTGGTATACGATGCCAACGTTGGGGTAACGTTGGACACAATGGGCCACACACACACACGTATGTGTTTATAATTGTTTACAACCATGGCCAATCAACTGCGTGTCGTGACTGGTGTTTGACCATACTTCACCACGCTGGGTCAGCGGGTCCGGTGAAGGACTAGAGCCGTGGGATCGTAGAAGTACCGTGCAACAATGGAGCACAGAGCACCTCCCAGTACGCACGGGTGACTACGTACGGTGCAAAGGAAGTGCAACACACTGATGTGTTGCACTGCTGCTAATCACGTTGTCCAATATCATAAATATCAGAATAATCGTCTTAGTTATTTTCATTGTCATCTCTACAGTGTGCACATCTTCACGACTATTATGATTTACATCATCATGATCGTCTTTATCTACATCGTTATTACCATCATCATCGCCACCATCATCACCATCATCACCACCATCATCATCACCACCATCATCATCACCACCACCACCACCATCATCACCACCATCATCACCACCACCATCATCACCACCATCACCACCACCATCATCACCACCATCATCACCACCACCACGATCATCACCACCATCATCACCATCATCACCACCATCATCACCACGATCATCACCACCACCACGATCATCATCATCATCATCATCATCACTATCACCATCATCATCACCACCACCATAACCACCACCATCATCACCACCATCATCACCACCACCATCATCANCATCGCCACCACCACGATCATCACCACCATCATCACACCACCTTCACCCCATCGCCACCACCACGATCATCACCACCACCATNATCACCATCACCACCACCATCACCACCATCATCACCACCATCATCATCATCACCACCATCATCACCATCGCCACCACCACGATCATCACCACCACCATCATCACCACCACCATCATCACCACCACCATCACCACCATCATCACCACCATCACCACCACCATCATCATCATCACCACCATCATCACCACCACCACGATCATCATCATCACCACACATCATCATCACCACCACCATCATCACCACCACCACGATCATCATCACCACCACCACAATCATCATCACCACCATCATCACCACAACGATCATCATCACCACCATCATCACCACCATCATCACCACCATCATCATCACCACCACAATCATCATCACCACCATCATCACCACAACGATCATCATCACCACCACCATCACCACCATCATCACCATCATCATCACCACCATCATCACCACCACCATCATCACCATCACCACCATCATCACCACCACCATCACCACCACCATCACCACCACCACCATCATCACCACCATCATCACCACCACCATCATCATCACCACCATCATCATCATCACCACCACAACATGATCATCATCACCACCATCACCACCATCATCACCACCACCATCATCATCACCACCACGGTCATCATCACCACCATCATCATCACCACAACATCATCATCACCACCATCATCACCACCATCATCACCACCACCACCACCACCACGATCACCACCACCACCATCATCATCACCACCACGGTCATCACCACCACCATCACCACCAACATCATCATCACCACCATCATCACCACCACCACGATCATCACCACGACCATCATCATCACCACCATCATCATCACATCACCATCATCATCACCACCATCATCATCACCACCACCATCATCATCACCACCACCACCACCACCACCACGATCATCACCACGACCATCATCATCACCACCATCATCATCACCACCATCACCATCACCACCATCATCATCACCACCATCACCACCACCATCATCACCACCACAATCATCACAACAACGCTGCCGTGTTGTGTTCAAGATCCAAATGCGGTCAGCCCCCCCCCCCCCCAGACGTAATAAAACGTCGCTGTTAATCAACTTTGTGGATGCACGATTTTGCAGGAATACATTTACCCGAGCCAACTTCCATCGCAGGAAATTAATTTGTTTAAGTATTGATTTTTGTTTGGGCAGCAATTTAGGATTTCTACTGCAGTGTGGTTATTTTGGATCTGATTTCTATCTGCTTATGTTCGATCTGATTTAAATCTGCTTATTTTGGATCTGATTTATATCTGAATATTTTGGATTTGATTTCTATCTGGTTATTTTTAATTTGATTTCTATCTGGTTATTTTTAATCTGATTTCTACCTGCTTATGTTCGATCCGATTTAAATCTGGTTATTTTGGATCTGATTTATATCTGAATATTTTGGATTTGATTTCTATCTGGTTATTTTAAATTTGATTTCTATCTGGTTTTTTTAAATCTGATTTCTATCTGAATATTTTGGATCTGATTTGTATTTGGTTATTGTGGATATCATTTCTATCTGGATATTTTCTATCTTGATTTCTATCTGGCTATTTTGGATCTGAAATTATAGCTGGTTATTTTTGATCTGATTTCTATCTGTCTACTTTGGATCTGATTTCTAGCTGGCTAATTTTTTATCTGATTTTATCTGGTTATTTTCGATCTGAATTCTATCTGGCTATTTTGTATATGATTTCTATCTCATGGGACCCCCCTTGCCAGTATAAAATATAAGAATAGATCTTACCCTTTCTGGCAATTAAACAGGATTTGAAGCTTTCATGACTGCAGGAATCTATACTCTTTGGTTCTTTCGGTAAAGTCACGTAGGTAGAAAATAAAACAATAATTCATGCTTGTGTTGCGCCAGAAACATTGTGATTTATTTTGTTTGATTTTATACCTACGTGACTTTATCGAAAGAACCACAGAGTATTGAAACAGGAGTTAAGATGTTAAAACACCAAACTGTTTTATTGCCAGAAATGGTAAAACCTATTCTTATATGATTTCTATCTGGTTATTTTGGATCTAATTTCCATCTGGTTATTTTGTATCTGACGTCTATCTGGTTATTTTATTAACAATTCTGGCAAATCGTCCGACGGAGCTGGTTGTTGTAATCCCCGGCGAAACGTCGCGGTAACTCGAATTGTAAACGTCATGGGTTTACTCTCCCAACATGCCCGTGTGTTGAAGTCGTCACTAATTGTGGCACTTTTTGTTGAAGTGACAAACCTTACCGATTTACGGGTTAACGACACATTCACATTTAAGCGATCTACCCCCAAAATCTCTATTGTGAATAGAAAAAATTAACCCGTAAAAACAAAGTTTTTCACTATAAATCCTTTATATGCGTGGCGGCTAGAGTCCTCTCGTCCTCTGGCTTGAGATGGCTGCCACCTATGGGTTAGATGATTGCATTGCACCATTAAGCAATTGGTAATTAAATATAATTAAAAAAATTCCTAAAAAGTGTAAATTTTTGAATTTTTTTTCACGAAAATAAATTGTCACGCACAACGAGTCTGTGTGCAAAATTTCAGCTCGATTGGATCACGGGAAGTGGGTTACAAAACGACCGAAAGATTTGCACGGTCGTAAGCGCGCAAGCAAGTGAACTTAATATAAAGGATTTAAAAATACCGTCCACGTGTTTTGCTGTTGCCTTTCTGTTCACGTGCTGCCCAGGAATTCACGATGCCTGGCTCCTAATCACCGCTGCAAGCACCGGTAGAGTGCCCAGGGTTCAGCCCAGGGTTCAACCCCTGGACAGTCACGCACGCGAGATTAAACCAGCTCAAAGTGTCTACAGAGTTTAAGTAAGTCACTCAATCAAACACATTCATGTACAGGGTGTTTGAAAAAGATGGACCCGATTTGAAATCGCTATATCTCTGCAACCACGAATCGCTCATGAATGAAACTGTTACCACTTGAAAGGGCGGGACATAGAGAGGACAGGGCATGGAGTTTCAAATAATTACAGTGATCCCTTGTTTATCGCGGTTAATGGGGCCCGGAAACCCTCACGATAGGTGAAAATCCGCTATGTAGGATTGGCCCCTAGGAATTTCCGTATGTGTGTGTGGGTACCAGAATGTTTAAAATATGTCTATTTATACTTTATATATATATTTACTTAAATCTATTTAATTATAAACCTTAATATTATACATTCACTCTCTCTCTCTCTCATACGATACGTATTATGGTGTTCTACACTCACCAATGACAGTAGTATCTTGAGATTTGACTCCAGTAATGACGACGACGACGATGACAATGACGATGACAGACCTGTGCAGTTCGATGAATGTGATGATGATGATGATGATGATGGTGTTACTGCACAGGTATAATGAGGCCTTTAAATCAGTTCGATGAATGTGATGATGAATGATGATCATGATGGTGTTACTGCACAGGTATAATGAGGCTTTAAATCAGTTCGATGAATGTGATGATGATGATGATGATGATGGTGTTACTGCACAGGTATAATGAGGCCTTTAAATCAGTTCGATGAATGATGATGATGAATGATGATGATGGTGTTACTGCACAGGTATAATGAGGCCTTTAAATCAGTTCGATGAATGTGATGATGAATGATGATGATGATGGTGTTACTGCACAGGTATAATGAGGCCTTTAAATCAGTTCGATGAATGTGATGATGAATGATGATGATGGTGTTACTGCACAGGTATAATGAGGCCTTTAAATCAGTTCGATGAATGTGATGATGAATGATGATGATGATGGTGTTACTGCACAGGTATAATGAGGCCTTTAAATCAGTTCGATGAATGTGATGATGAATGATGATGATGGTGTTACTGCACAGGTATAATGAGGCCTTTAAATCAGTTCGATGAATGTGATGATGAATGATGATGATGATGGTGTTACTGCACTGGTATAATGAGGCCTTTAAATCAGTTCGATGAATGTGATGATGAATGATGATGATGATGATGTTACTGCACAGGTATAATGAGGCCTTTAAATCAGTTCGAAAATCCGCGATGCACTGAGGCCGCGAAACTTGAACCGCGAAATGGCGAGGGATTACTGTACCGCTAGATGCCTCTCCAGCGCACAAACAGCGCCTAGCCTCAGTCATTCGCTAGACCCACTGCCTCAACGTTGGATAGGTCGCACGGGACCCCAAGACTTGGCACTACACTCTTGGCCCCCAAGATCACCCCAGACGTCACCGCACCCTGCGACTTTTCTTGTGGGGATACGTCAAAGGCCGTGATGTTTTTGTGCCACCGTTAGCGACTGATCTGGATGACCTCAAAAACAGAATCACGGCAGCGGTGACTTCAGTGGAAGAGACTTTGAGAGGCGTTTGGGACGAATTCAACCATCTCTCGATGTTGTCCGTACAGCAGGTGGAGGGCACGAAGAGCATTTATAAAATGGTTCGGAAAACTAAACTCATCGTGAAATATACTGTTTGAAATTGGGTTCTCTTTTTGAAACACCTTCATGTATAACACCATACACGCTGGAGCGTCGCTGTCCGCAAACTGGGAGTGTGTAATACACTGTGTGAGTCTATGGGTCTCTGTGTGAGTTGTCTGTGTGAGTCTATGGGTCTCTGTGTGAGTCTATGGGTCTCTGTGTGATTCTATGGGTCTCTGTGTGACTATGGGTCTCTGTGTGAGTCTATGGGTCTCGTGTGTGGTATGGGTCCGAGTCTATGGGTCTCTGTGTGAGTTTATGGGTCTCTGTGTGAGTTTATGGGTCTCTGTGTGAGTCTGTGGGTCTCGATCTAGGGTCTCTGTGTGAGTCTATGGGTCTCTGTGTGAGTCTATGGGTCTCTGTGTGAGTCTATTGGTCTCTGTGTGAGTTTATGGGTCTCTGTGTGAGTCTGTGGGTCTTTGTGTGAATCTATGGGTCTCTGTGTGAGTTTATGGGTCTCTGTGTGAGTCTATGGGTCTCTGTGTGAGTCTACGGGTCTCTGTGTGAGTCTACGGGTCTCTTGTGTGAGTCTACGGGTCTCTGTGTGAGTCTACAGGTCTATGTGTGAGTCTACGGGTATCTGTGAGTCTACGAGTCTCTGTGTGAGTCTATGGGTCTCTGTGTGAGTCTATGGGTCTCTTGTGTGAGTCTACGGGTCTCTGTGTGAGTCTACAGGTCTCTGTGTGAGTCTACGGGTATCTGTGAGTCTACGAGTCTCTGTGTGAGTCTATGGGTCTCTGTGTGAGTTTATGGGTCTCTGTGTGAGTCAATGGGTCTCTTGTGTGAGTCTATGGGTCTCTGCGTGAGTCTATGGGTCTCTGCGTGAGTCTAAGGGTCTCTGTGTGAGTCTATGGGTCTTTGTGTGACTCTACGGGTCTCTGTGTGAGTCTATGGGTCTCTGTGTGAGTCTATGGGTCTCTGTGTGAGTCTATGGGTCTCTGTGTGAGTCTATGGGTCTCTGTGTGAGTCTATGGGTCTCTGTGTGAGTCTATGGGTCTCTGTGTGAGTCTATGGGTCTCTGTGTGAGTCTATGGGTCTCTGTGTGAGTCTATGGGTCTCTGTGTGAGTCTATGGTCTCTGTGTGAGTCTATGGGTCTCTGTGTGAGTCTATGGGTCTCTGTGTGAGTCTATGTGTCTCTGTGTGAGTCTATGGGTCTCTGTGTGTTGAGTCTATGGGTCTCTGTGTGAGTCTATGGGTCTCTGTCTGAGTCTATGGGTATCTGTGTGAGTCTACGGGTCTGTGTGAGTCTACGGGTATCTCTGTGTGAGTCTACGGGTCTATTGTGTGAGTCTATGGGTCTCTGTGTGAGTCTATGGGTCTCTGTGTGAGTCTATGGGTCTCTGTGTGAGTCTATGGGTCTATGTGTGAGTCTTTGGGTCTCTGTGTGAGTCTATGTGTCTCTGTGTGAGTCTATGTGTCTCTGTGTGAGTCTATGGGTCTCTGTGNGTGAGTCTATGGGTCTCTGTGTGAGTCTATGGGTCTCTGTGTGAGTCTATGGGTATCTGTGTGAGTCTACGGGTCTGTGTGAGTCTATGGGTCTCTGTGTGAGTCTACGGGTCTATTGTGTGAGTCTATGGGTCTCTGTGTGAGTCTATGGGTCTCTGTGTGAGTCTATGGGTCTCTGTGTGAGTCTATGGGTCTATGTGTGAGTCTTTGGGTCTCTGCGTGAGTCTATGGGTCTATTGTGTGAGTCTATGGGTCTCTGTGTGAGTCTATGGGTCTCTGTGTGAGTCTTTGGGTCTCTGTGTGAGTCTTTGGGTCTCTGTCTGAGTCTACGGGTCTCTGTGTGAGTCTATGGGTCTCTGTGAGTCTACGGGTCTCTGTGTGAGTCTATGGGTCTCTGTGTGAGTCTATGGATGTTAGTTTTAATCACCAGTGAAACGTCGTTCACTCAAATTGTGAATCTTGTTGTGGGTTTGCTCTCTAACACACAACCGGTGGTGCTGGAGTCCAATGAGCACGGTTGGCTACGTACGGTGTGAAAGAAGTTCAACTTACATACACACAACTAAATTCCATGTTTTGTTCACGTGACAAACTTGGCTGATAGGCTGTGTTGGGTAGAGGAGGGTGTACGACACAGTCACATTCACGTGAACTAACCCAACAACACACGTTCCCGTGTTGAGTGTGTGTCGAACGTGTGTTGAGTGTGTGTGTGTGTTGAGTGAGTGTGTGTGTTGANCGTGTGTTGAGTGTGTGTTGAACGTGTGTTGAGTGTGTGTTGAACGTGTGTTGAGTGCGTGAGTGTGTGTGTTGAACATGTGTGTGGGTGTGTGTTGAGTGTGTGTGTGTTGAGTGTGTTGAGTGTGTGTGTGTTGAGTGCGTGTGTGTTGAACGTGTGTTGAGTGCGTGAGTGTGTGTGTGTTGAGTGTGTGTGTGTTGANTGTGTGTGTGTTGAGTGTGTGTGTTGAGTGTGTGTGTTGAGTGTGTGAGTGTGTGTGTGTTGAGTGTGTGTGTGTTGAGTGTGTGTGTTGAGTGCGTGTTGAGTGCGTGTGAGTGTGTGTGTGTTTAACGCTGCGTGCATTGTGGGGCTCCCGAAGGCTGCGCTCCCTGGGCCCACGTGCGGCCTCGGCTCGCACGGCAGAGGCCACGCTCGGGGGGAGGGGGGGCGGTGTGGGGAGGGGGCATGAGCGCGCTCCCCAAGGCCATGAGTCCGCTGAGCCCCGAGGAGCGGCTCCACGCCGCGATTTTGCGATGCGGCCGCCCTCCTTGATCCCCTCCATCACTCGGCGGCGCCGCCAACGCACCGCCCTCCGTCACATGGCCTCCGCAGCGACCTGGGCTCCAACATCAGCCTCCTCAAGGCGAGGCCTCCCTCTCTGCCTCCTCTTCCCTCCCTCCTCCTCCCTCCTTGCCTCCCCTCCCTCCCTCCCTCCTCTCCTCCTCCCCTCGCTCCTCCATCCCTNCCTCCTCTCCCACTCTCCCACCCTCCTCTCCCTCCCTCCTCCCTCCCCCTCCTCCTCCTCTCTCTCCTCTCCCTCCATCCCCTCCCTCCCATCCCCTCCTCCCACCCTACCTCCCGTCCCTCCCCTTCTCCTCCTCTGTCTCCTCGACTCTCTCGTCAACAGCAGCTACAGCCCCGGGGGGGGGGGGGGGCTACCCTCGCAGCACCACTCCCCCAGGGTCCCCGCTCGTCTGACTCCCTCCCCTCCCCCCTCCCTCCCCTCCCTCTCCTCCCTCCCTCCCTCCCGCCCTCCCTCCTCCCTCCCTCCCTCCCTCCCTCCTCCTCCCTCCCTCCCTCCCTCCTCCCTCCCTCCTCCTCCCCCTCCCTCCCTCCCTNCCTNCCTCCCTCCCTCCCTCCCTNCCCCCTCCCTCCTCCTNCCCTCCTCCCTCCCCCCTCCCTCCCTCCCTCCCTCTCCTCCCTCCCTCCCTCCCTCCCTCCCCTCCCTCCNCCCTCCCTCCTCCCTCCTCCCCTCCCCCCTCCCTCCCTCCCTCCCTCCCTCCCTCCCTCCCTCCCTCCCTCCCTCCCCTCCTCCTCCCTCCCTCCCTCCCTNCCTCCCCCCCCTCTCCCTCCCTCCCTCCCTCCCTCCCTCCCTCCCTCCCTCCTCCTCCCTCCCCCCCCTCCCTNCCCCCTCCCTCCCTCCCTCCCTCCCTCCCTCCCCCCCCTCCCCCCTCCCTCCTCCCTCTCCCTCCTCCCTCCCTCCCTCCCTCCCTAATCTCCTCCCTCCCTCCCTCCCCTCCCTCCCCCCTCCCCCTCCCTCCTCTCCCTCCCCTCCCTCNGCCACCGCGGGGTCCCCCCAGGGTCCCCCTCNTCNGACTCCTCCCCCTCCCCCCCGCCCCCCCCACCCTCGNGACCTGAACCTCGCGTTTCCCTTTCCTGCAAGGTGCCGCAGCTGGAGTACGGAACCGGCTGCTGGAGCAGCATTTGCTGCGGCGGGCGGAGGCACTCGGCAAAGCAGCGTCAACGTCTCCACGCAGACGGAGCGCCTACTTCCCGGTCAACCCGGAATAATTTCAANGCCCAGCACACCACGTATCNCTCCGAATTACCGTGGCAGGAGATGAACTCCTCGTCTGGTGTCACAGGAGGTCGTGGGTTCGATCCGACCCTGACGCCTGCGTATAGGCGNCCTCTCATCATCACGGTGGCTAAGAGATGTAACTACCTCGCCTGGTGTACAGGAGGTCGTGGTTCATCCCATGACGCCTCGCGCGTATNTTGGAGTTTGCGNGTCTCTTCTCATGGCATNACGTGAGGAGATGTAACTACCTCGCCTCAGAGGTCGTGTTCGATNCCGACCCTGACGCCGCTGCTGTGTATTTGGGTTTGCGCTGNCTCTCTCTCNCTCATCATCACGGTGGCTAGGAGAAGTTAACTACCTCGCCTGGTGCGCAGGAGGTCGTGGGTTCGATCCAGACCCTGACGCTGCTGTTGTATATTTGGAGTTTGCGTCTCTCTCTCTCATCATCACGGTGGCTAGGAGATGTTAACTACCTCGCCTGGTGTACAGGAGGTCGTGGTTCGATCCCGACCCTGACGCCTGCTGTGTATTTGGAGTTTGCGTCTCTCCTCATCATCATCACTGGCTAGGAGAAGTTAACTACCTCGCCTGGTGTGCAGGAGGTCGTGGTTCGATCCAGACCCTGACGCCTGCTGCTGTATATTTGGAGTTTGCGTCTCTCTCATCATCACGGTGGCTAGGAGATGTTAACTACCTCGCCTGGTGTGCAGGAGTCGTGGGTTCGATCCAGACCCTGACGCCTGCTGCCTGTATTTGGAGTTTGCGTGTCTCTCTCTCATCATCTCATCATCACGGTGGCTAGGAGATGTTAACTACCTCGCCTGGTGTGCAGGAGGTCGTGGGTTCGATCCANACCCTGACGCCTGATGCCTTGTATANTTGGAGTTTGCGTCTCTCTCTCTCATCACAGTGGCTAGGAGATGTTAACTACCTCGCCTGGTGTGCAGGAGGTCGTGGGTTCGATCCCGACCCTGACGCCTGCTGCTGTATATTTGGAGTTTGCGTGTCTCTCTCTCTCCCTGTGGTCGTGTGGATTTTTCTCCGGTTCCTCCGGTTTTTCCTTGCCCATTCAGAAGCAACATCACGCGTTGAGAGCATTCGCTACTGCTATACATTCCACGTGGTGATGATGATGATACGAGAAGCCACTTCATTGGTCTATCGTTTGTGGGCAGGTTGCTTCTGAAATTTGAAGAGCTGTATAGTCACGTATAAGGGAAATAATAAAATAATTAAAATAAAACATAATAAAATACAATTGTCACGACGTTTCCCTTCTACGTGACTTTACCGAAAGAACCAAGAAGATGAATCCCTGCAGTCACGAAAGCTTTAAGTCGAAATTTAAGACCTGGTAAATAAAAAAAACATTTATAGTTGAATTTCAGTGTGAGCCGTGTCCTTACTCACAGGCGTTGGCGATCAGTGGACCTCTTCCATTCAGCTCTGTCCATGGCATTTTATGAACACAACTCTGCATTGGGTTCACATCCAGTAGTAGAGAGAGAGAGACAGGGAGTTAGGCAGACGCAGAGAGAGAGAGATGCAGAGTTAGACAAAGACACACACACAGAGACACGCAGACAGAGACACGCAGACAGAGACGCAGAGACACGCAGACAGAGACACGCAGACAGAGACACGCACGCAGAGACACGCAGACAGAGACACGCAGGCAGAGACACGCACACAGAGACACGCACGCAGAGACACGCACGCAGAGACACGCACGCAGAGACACGCAGGCAGAGACACGCACACAGAGACACGCAGACAGAGACACGCACGCAGAGACACGCAGACAGAGACACGCAGGCAGAGACACGCACACAGAGACACGCAGAGACAGAGACACGCACACAGAGACACGCACGCAGAGACACGCACGCAGAGACACGCAGACAGAGACACGCACAGAGACACGCACACAGAGACACGCAGACAGAGACGCAGAGACACGCAGACAGAGACACGCAGACAGAGACACGCACGCAGAGACACGCACGCAGAGACACGCACACAGAGACACGCAGACAGAGATACGCACGCAGAGACACGCACGCAGAGACACGCAGACAGAGACACGCAGACAGACACGCAGACAGACACGCAGACAGAGACACTCAGGCAGAGACACGCACGCAGAGACACGCACACAGAGACACGCACACAGAGACACGCGGACAGAGACACGCGGACAGAGACACGCGGATAGAGACACGCGGACAGAGACACGCGGACAGAGACACGCGGACAGAGACACGCGGACAGAGACACAGACAGAGACACAGACAGAGACACAGACAGTGACAGAGGACACGGGGAGAGTCACAGAGGATTAAGAGTCACGAAGAAAAAGACAAAGATCCCCCGTATAGCCTTAACAGACTGTTGGGGCAAGTGCTGTTCGCGAACAGCACCTATGAAGGCCGGCACGGCACACGAGGGGGTGGGTGGCCAACACCACGCCCGGCCGCCTTTGTCTTCCCTAATGGCAATGTAATAATCGCACCAGGTACTCATTTGAGGCCGAGTCGACCTAGGGAGGCCCAGGACCAGTTCAGATAATCTTTGCCTGGTGTTGATGGCCGATTTAGCAAGATTCTAGATTTGAAGCTTTCGTGACTGCAAGGATTCATACTCGTAGTTTTTTCGGTAAAGTCACCGTGTAGGTAAAAAATGAAATTAAAATTAATAAAAAAAAATAATAAATCACGACGTTGCCTCCGAAGCGTCGTGATTTTTTATTATTTTATTTGTATTAATTTTAATTTCATTCTTTACCTACACGGTGACTTTACCGAAAAAACTACGAGTACGATTTAGCAAGGTTGGCCACGCACGGTAAGAAATAAGTTCAACAACGCGCGTGCAGCGCAACGGAACTCGGGTCGCCGGGTTCGTAGCGCGGCATAGCGCTAACCACTACACCCCCCCCCCCCCCCCCCCCCCCAGTCGCTGGCGTCAGGCTCGGCGTGGAGCTACGCTCGGCGCGTGGGGGGGGCGGTGCCGCCGCCGCCGTGGTTGAGGCGCGCCGCGTGTCGGGGTTGGGCCTCCCACGACGCACGACGTCGGCGTGCAGATCGACACGATCACGCCCGAGATGCGCGCCCTCTACAACGTGCTCTCCAAGGTCAAGCGCGAGCGGGACCACTTCAAGCGCAAGTACGCGGACCCGCCCGCTCGCTCGCTCATTCGCTCGCTCGCCGACCTGCTCGCTCGCTCGCTTGCCGACTTGCTCACTTTCACGCTTGCTCGCTCACTTAAAAGCTTGTTCACTCACTCACTATAAAGCTTGCTAACTCACTTGCTCACTCACCGACTCACTCACTCACTGAAAACCTTGCTCGCTCACTATAAAGCTCACTCACCGACTTCCTCATTAATTCGCTCGCTCACTCACCATATCACTCGCTCACTCGCCATATTGGTCACTCAATCATCGTTCGCTTGCTCAACCACTCGCTCACTCACGTATTCGCTCACTCAATTCGATCGCTCACTCGATTGCTCACTCAATCGCCCGCTCGCTCGCACGCTCACTCGCTCTCTCATTCGCTCACTCAATTGCACGGTCACTTAATTTCTCGCCCACTCGCTCGCTCGCTGCTTTACTCACTCAAACGCTCACTAACGCAATCATTCACGAACTCGCCAGCTCACCAACGGTGCAGTGCTCGCGCTCCACGTAAGCGCGCCCGCGCCCCGCCACTCGCGGAGGTCACCGTGTCGCGATGGTCGGTGACCTCCCGTGTCGCGCTGCCGCCACGCAGGTGGGAGGAGGAGCTGGCGCTGCGCCTGGCGCTGCAGGACACCGTGGTCGTCCTGCAGGAGGTGCGCGCGCTCGACGTCGGGCACTCGCGTCGGAGTAGGCGGCGCGTGAGCTGTGCGTGGCAGCCGCGGCAAATGGCGCGAGGTGCACCGGGCACAGGGGTGGAGTGATGCCCCAATTGGCGTCTTCTCCTCCCCCATTGTACGGTGTGAACACGGCCACGCGGTTAGCGTCGCCTCGACCCCCACGCTCACGACATCGTCCGGCCTTTCCCGTTATCCGCCGCCTCTCAGCCTTCTTACTCTTAGGTTTTTTCGGTAAAGTCACGTAGGTAAAAAATAAAAATAATCGAAATAATAATAGAAATAAAATTATAAATCACTCAGCCTTCGCCTCCACCACCACCACCATATTTGCCAACTTTCACGAGCGTACGGAGAAGCAAGATTTTGATTTTACCCCCTCCCTACCCCCCCCCTGTACGAACGTCTAACCTGCGTCGTGCCATGGAGTTGGAGCATTTCCACGGGAAATTGTCGTGGTGAGAAACCAACCCCTAAGTTGGTGATTCTTCTTAACCCGGGGGTGCGAGATGCCATTTCTGGGGGTAGCGAGACACGGCCAGATTTTTTAAAATAAGAAGTTAAATCATCGACGATACAAATGAAGCACGGGCACGTACCTCACGACTTAATTTGCCTCATCAAACCCCTATGTATTTATGAACATTGTAAATGTTTTTAATGATTGAGAACCAAAGGGGTGCTGCAAGGCTATGAACCACTGCCCTCGGTTGGCGTTTAATTTATTTAACCGGGCGGGGGTGGTTGGGTGAGAACTCGAGAGAGACGCCACGAAATCAGAGTCCCAATTCGCAAGCGTGACCCTGGCTGGGTGCAATCGGCTGCCAGTAGGCGGGGGTTGCGATGGCGATGATCGCTGCCCCGTGCGCACGTAGAATCCCGGTTGCGAGTCCCTTCCAGCGGTCATTTTAAAACTCGGCATAAATTTGGACGACCCCTACACCGGCACACGACGGCCTCCACTTTTGGGAAATGATGTCACGGGATTACTCGCGACGTCCACCGTGAATGAACGCAGATGACAACCTAGCGTCGTCACGGTGACAACGTCACGTCGTCACGGTGACAACCTAGCGTCTTCTTGGTTCTTTCGGTAAAGTCACATAGAAGGAAATAATAAAATAATAAAAATAAAACATAATAAATAATTCTCACGACGTTTCGGCCACAACGCAAGCAGTCGTTCTCAGGTGAAGACCAGGTCTGTCGTCGTCGTCACGGTGACAACGTCGCGTCGTCACCGTGACAACGTCGCGTCGTCACGGTGACAACGTAGCGTCGTCACGACTACAACGGCTAATACTGCGTGCACCACTTGAGTATTAACCGGGGCGGTCGCTAATTTTCGAACGCAAACCTCCGCAGCGACAAGGCGGCGGCGATACTGCCACCGACACCGGCCTCGATGAGTACTTGTGTGCGACGTGTAGTTCACATCGCCACTAGGGGGATGAAGGCGGCCGGTCGGGCGTGGTGCTGGCCACTCGCCGCCTCGTGTGCCGTGCCGGCCTTCATAGGTGCTGCTCGCTTGCACCAACAGCCTGGTGTAGGATATACGAGGATCTTTGTTGTTTTTGCGTGCGTCTGCACGCGCGTCACCCTGCCTTAATTCCCGTGTCCAGGAGGCGAAGGAGGCCGAGTTCATCCAGGACGACCTCACTCAGAAGATGGAGCGGCTCAAGGCCGAGCTGGTCGTCTTCAAGACCCTGCTGAACGACGTCAGCCCCCGCGTCTCTCCCCTCCCCCCCCCTTGTGGAACTCGCTGTAGAGAGGGGGTGGTTNGGGGGGGGGGTGGAGGTGCCTGATGGGTGGAGGAGGAGACTGTGATTGGTTAAGGGGTTAAAGAAGGGCAGCTCAGGTCGGACAAGTTGGCCAATGGGGCACAGCCAAAGCGGTTGGTACTGGAGCAGCCGCTGATAGGGACACAAGATGGCTGATAGGAGGAACACAAGATGGCCGATAGAGGGACACAAGATGGCCGATAGGGACACAAGATGGCTGATAGGAGGGACACAATATGGCTGATAGGAGGAACACAAGATGGCTGATAGGAGGGACACAAGATGGCCATAGGGACACAAGATGGCTGATAGGAGGGACACAAGATGGCTGATAGGAGGGACACAAGATGGCCAATAGGGACACAAGATGGCTGATAGGAGGGACACAAGATGGCTGATAGGAGGGACACAAGATGGCTGATAGGAGGGACACAAGATGGCTGATAGGAGGAACACAAGATGGCCAATAGGAGGGACACAAGATGGCCGATAGGGACACAAGATGGCTGATAGGGACACAAGATGGCTGATAGGAGGGACACAAGATGGCTGATAGGAGGGACACAAGATGGCCGATAGGGACACAAGATGGCTGATAGGGACACAAGATGGCTGATAGGAGGGACACAAGATGGCTGATAGGGACACAAGATGGCTGATAGGGACACAAGATGGCGATAGGGACACAAGATGGCCGATAGGGACACAAGATGGCCGATAGGGACACAAGATGGCGATAGGGGACCAAGATGGCTGATAGGAGGGACACAAGATGGCTGATAGGAGGGACACAAGATGGCTGATAGGAGGGACACAAGATGGCTGATAGGAGGACACAAGATGGCTGATAGGAGGGACACAAGATGGCTGATAGGAGGGACACAAGATGATGATGAGCGAGTGGTTGATAGTAGCGGGTGATGAGGGACACATGAGCGGTGGCGAGTGAGTTTGAGTAGTAGCGGGTGAGTGAGGTGAGCGGTGAGCGAGTGAGTTTGATAGTAGCGGGTGAGTGAGGTGAGCGGTGAGCGAGTGAGTTTGATAGTAGCGGGTGAGTGAGGTGNGCGGTGAGCGAGTGAGTTTGATAGTAGCGGGTGAGTGAGGTGAGCGGTGAGCGAGTGGTTGATAGTAGCGGGTGAGTGAGGTGAGCGGTGAGCGAGTGAGTTTGATAGTAGCGGGTGAGTGAGGTGAGCGGTGGCGAGTGAGTTTGAGTAGTAGCGGGTGAGTGAGGTGGCGGTGAGCGAGTGAGTTTGATAGTAGCGGGTGAGTGAGGTGAGCGGTGGCGAGTGAGTTTGAGTAGTAGCGGGTGAGTGAGGTGAGCGGTGAGCGAGTGAGTTTGATAGTAGCGGGTGAGTGAGGTGAGCGGTGAGCGAGTGAGTTTGATAGGCGGGTGAGTGAGGTGAGCGGTGAGCGAGTGATTTGAGTAGTAGCGGTGATGAGGTGAGCGGTGAGCGAGTGAGTTTGATAGTAGCGGGTGAGTGAGGTGAGCGGTGAGCGAGTGAGTTTGATAGTAGCGGGTGAGTGAGGTGAGCGAGTGAGTTTGATAGTAGCGGGTGAGTGAGGTGAGCGGTGGCGAGTGAGTTTGAGTAGTAGCGGGTGAGTGAGGTGAGCGGTGAGCGAGTGAGTTTGATAGTAGCGGGTGAGTGAGGTGAGCGGTGAGCGAGTGAGTTTGAGTAGTAGCGGGTGAGTGAGGTGGCGGTGAGCGAGTGAGTTTGAGTAGTAGCGGGTGAGTGAGGTGAGCGGTGAGCGAGTGAGTTTGAGTAGTAGCGGNGTGAGTGGGTGAGCGGTGAGCGAGTGAGTTTGATAGTAGCGGGTGAGTGNGGTGAGCGGTGAGCGAGTGAGTTTGATAGTAGCGGGTGAGTGNGGTGAGCGGTGAGCGAGTGAGTTTGATAGTAGCGGGTGAGTGAGGTGAGCGGTGAGCGAGTGAGTTTGATAGTAGCGGGTGAGTGAGGTGAGCGGTGGCGAGTGAGTTTGAGTAGTAGCGGGTGAGTGAGGTGAGCGGTGACAGNGAGTTTGATAGTAGCGGGTGAGGTGAGCGGTGAGCGAGTGAGTTTGAGTAGTAGCGGGTGAGTGAGGTGAGCGGTGAGCGAGTGAGTTTGATAGTAGCGGGTGAGTGAGGTGAGCGGTGAGCGAGTGAGTTTGATAGTAGCGGGTGAGTGAGGTGAGCGGTGAGCGAGTGAGTTTGAGTAGTAGGGTGAGTGAGGTGAGCGGTGAGCGAGTGGTTGATAGTAGGGTGAGTGAGGTGAGCGGGAGCGAGTGAGTTTGAGTAGTAGCGGTGAGTGAGGTGAGCGGTGAGCGAGTGAGTTTGAGTAGTAGCGGTGAGTGAGGTGAGCGGTGAGCGAGTGAGTTTGAGTAGTAGCGGGTGAGTGAGGTGAGCGGTGAGCGAGTGAGTTTGAGTAGTAGCGGTGAGTGAGGTGAGCGGTGAGCGAGTGAGTTTGAGTAGTAGCGGGTGAGTGAGGTGAGCGGTGAGCGAGTGAGTTTGAGTAGTAGCGGGTGAGTGAGGTGAGCGGTGAGCGAGTGAGTTTGAGTAGTAGCGGTGAGTGAGGTGAGCGGTGAGCGAGTGAGTTTGAGTAGTAGCGGGTGAGTGAGGTGAGCGGTGAGCGAGTGAGTTTGAGTAGTAGCGGTGAGTGAGGTGAGCGTGAGCGAGTGAGTTTGAGTAGTAGCGGTGAGTGAGGTGAGCAGTGAGCGAGTGAGTTTGAGTAGTAGCGGGTGAGTGAGGTGAGCGGTGAGCGAGTGAGGGGTTAGTGAGGAGTATAGTGAGGGAGTGTGGAGTGAGCAGAATAATGAGGGTGAGTGGGAGAGTAGAATAGTGAAAGGAGAATAGTGAGCGAGTGAGCAGAGTAGTAAGTGAGGGGGTTTGTGAGGAGAATAGTGAGGGAGTGAGGGTTAGTGAGAATAGTGAGCGAGTCAGCAGAGTAGTGAGTGACCAAGCGAGTGAGGTGAGCAGTGAATGTGAAGGGGTTAGTGAGGAGGATAGTGATTGAGGGGAATAGTGAGTCGGTGAGTGGAGCAGTGAGCGAGTGAGGGTAGTGGTGAGTGAGTGAGTGAGGGTGGTGGTGGTGAGTGAGTAAGCGAGGGTGGTGAGTGAGTAAGCGAGGCTGGTGGTGAGTGAGTGAGGGTGGTGGTGAGTGAGTGAGTNTGGGGTGATGTGGTGGTGGTGAGTGAGTGTGGTGGTGGTGAGTGAGGGTGGTGGTGAGTGTGGTGGTGGGTGAGGCTGGTGGTGAGTGAGTGAGTGAGGGTGGTGGTGAGTGAGTGTAGGGTGGTGAGTGAGTGGGGTAGTGAGGGTGAGTGGTGAGTGAGGGTGGTGGTGAGTAAGCGAGGCTGGTGGTGAGTGAGTGAGGTAGTGGTGAGCGAGCGAGGTGAGCGGTGAGCGAATGCTGGAGCCCCACCGTGCTCCGCGTCACGCCCCTCTCTTTGCCGCGGCCCTCTAGCAAATGACGGACCTGGACAGCCGCATCCAGGAGAAGGCCATGAAGGTGGACATGGACATCTGCCGCCGCATCGACATCACGGCGCGGCTGTGCGACATCGCGCAGCAGCGCAACTCGCATGACATGAGCCGCATGTTCACGGTGAGCCTCCTCCTGCTGCAGGCCAGCGCCTCCAGAGGACGCCACGTGACTCTCCATGTGACTCACCACGTGACTCTCCACGTGGCCCTCCCTTGACTCTCCACGTGACTCTCCACGTGACTCTCCCTGTGACTCTCCCTGTGACTCTCCCGTGACTCTCCCTGTGACTCTCCACGTGACTCTCCCTGTGACTCTCCCTGTGACTCTCCACGTGACTCTCCACGTGGCCCTCCACTTGACTCTCCCTGTGACTCTCCACGTGACTCTCCCTGTGACTCACCACGTGACTCTCCACGTGACTCCACGTGACTCTCCACGTGACTCTCCTGTGACTCTCCACGTGACTCTCCACGTGACTCACCACGTGACTCTCCCTGTGACTCTCCACGTGGCCCTCCACTTAACTCTCCACGTGACTCTCCACGTGGCTCTCCACGTGACTCTCCCTGTGACTCACCACGTGACTCTCCCTGTGACTCACCACGTGACTCTCCACGTGACTCACACGTGACTCTCCACGTGACTCTCCACGTGACTCACCACGTGACTCTCCTGTGACTCACCACGTGACTCTCCACGTGACTCACCACGTGACTCTCCACGTGACTCTCCACGTGACTCACCACGTGACTCTCCCTGTGACTCACCACGTGACTCTCCACGTGACTCTCCACGTGACTCTCCCTGTGACTCTCCACGTGACTCTCCACGTGACTCTCCACGTGACTCTCCACGTGACTCTCCCTGTGACTCACCACGTGACTCTCCCTGTGACTCTCCACGTGACCCTCCACGTGACTCACCACGTGACTCTCCCTGTGACTCACCACGTGACTCTCCACGTGACTCACCACGTGACTCTCCCTGTGACTCTCCACGTGACCCTCCACGTGACTCACCACGTGACTCTCCCTGTGACTCTCCACGTGACTCTCCACGTGACTCTCCACGTGACTCTCCACGTGACTCTCCACGTGACTCTCCACGTGACTCTCCCTGTGACTCACCACGTGACTCTCCCTGTGACTCACCCGTGACTCTCCACGTGACTCACCACGTGACTCTCCACGTGACTCTCCACGTGACTCACCACGTGACTCTCCACGTGACTCACCACGTGACTCTCCACGTGACTCTCCACGTGACTCACCACGTGACTCTCCACGTGACTCTCCCTGTGACTCTCCCTGTGACTCTCCCTGTGACTCTCCCTGTGACTCACCACGTGACTCTCCCTGTGACTCTCCACGTGACTCTCCCTGTGACTCTCCACGTGACTCCCCGTGACTCTCCACATGACTCTCCCTGTGACTCTCCACGTGCTCCCCACTGACTCTCCACGTGACCCTCCACGTGACCCTCCACGTGACTCTCCACGTGACTCTCCCTGTGACTCACCACGTGACTNCACGTGACTCTCCACGTGACTCTCCACGTGACTCTCCACGTGACCCTCCACGTGACTCTCCACGTGACTCTCCCTGTGCTCTCCACGGACCCTCCACGTACTCACCACGTNACTCTCCACGTGACTCTCCACGTGACTCACCACGTGACTATCCACGTGACTCTCCACGTGACTCTCCCTGTGACTCTCCACGTGACTCTCCACGTGACTCTCCACGTGACTCTCCCTGTACTCTCCCTGTACTCACCACGTGACTCTCCACGTGACTCTCCACGTGACTCTCCCGTGACTCTCCACGTACCCTCCACGTGACTCTCCACGTACCCTCCATTGATTCACCACGTGACTCTCCCTGTACTCTCCACGTGACTCTCCACGTGACTCTCCACGTGGCCCTCCACGTGACTCTCCACGTGACTCTCCACGTACTCTCCACGTGACTCTCCACGTGACTCACCACGTGACTCTCCCGTGACTCTCCCTGTGACCCTCCACGTGACTCTCCACGTACCCTCCACGTGACTCTCCACGTGACTCTCCACGTGACTCTCCACGTGACTCTCCCGTACTCTCCCTGTACCCTCCACGTGATTCTCCACGTGACCCTCCACGTGACTCACCACGTGACTCACACGTGATTCACCACGTGACTCACCACTCACCACGTGACTCACCACGTGACTGACTCTCCACGTGACTCACCACGTGACTCTCCACGTGATTCTCCACGTGACCCTCCACGTGACTCTCCACGTGACTCTCCACGTGACCCTCCACGTGACTCTCCACGTGACTCTCCACGTGACTCTCCCTGCGACTCTCCTCTGCCCGCCGCAGTCCCTGCAGTTCTCGCCCATCAAGGCGGTGGGGACGTCGGCCGGAGCGGGGGCCCCNGGGGGGGGGCTGCGGGGACCCCGGGTCGCGCAAGAAGGAGGCTCATGGGCAGCAAGTGGGGGCCCCGCGGGGAGCAGCTCGAGGGAGGGGACGAAGATCGCTCCGCCCTGACGCTTCCCGGTGCTCGCACGCACACGTACACGTACACACATACACATACACACGCACACACACACGCGTACACACGTACACACGTACACACGTACACCTACGCACGTACACGCGTACACGTACACACACACGTATACACGCACACACATACACACACATAGACGTACACACACATGCACACACATACACACGTACACACACACGTACACACACACACGTACACACACACACGCACACACACGCACATACACACGTACACACGTGCACACACACACGNGACACACATACACACACACACGTACACACGTACACACACGCACACACACCAGTACACCACACACGCACACACACGTACACACACACGCACACGTACACACGTACACACACACGCACACACGTGCACACACGTACACACACACACGCACACACGTACACACACACGTACACACATACACACGTACACACACACGTACACACACACGTACACACACGTACATACACACGTATACACGTACACACGTACACACGTACACGTACACATACACGTACACACACGTACACAGGTGCACACACGTGCACACTCGCACACGTACACACACGTATACACACATACCCACACAAAGATCCCCCGTATAGCCTTAATAGACTGTAGGGCAAGTGCTGTAGCGAGCACCTATGAAGGCCAGAACGGTACACGGGGGGTGGGTGGGTAGCACCACGTGAGTGGGAATCGAACTCGAATCGCCGGGTTTGTAGCGCAGTGCGCTACACTACCGCTCCCCTATGGTGCTGGCCACCCATTCCCTACTCTGAGACCCGGTCTCCTGGAGCCGAGTCCCAACCGAGACTCCGACCCTGAGACCCGGTCTCCTGGAGCCTCAACCGAGACTCCGAGCCCAAGACCGGTCTCCTTGAGCCGAGTCTCAACTGAGACTCCGACCCTGAGACCCGGTCTCCTGGAGACGAGTCTTAACTGAGACTCCGACCCGAGACCCGGTCTCCTTGAGCCGAGTCTCAACTGAGACTCCGACCCTGAGACCCGTCTCCTGGAGCCGAGTCTTAACCGAGACTCCGACCCCGAGACCCGGTCTCCTTGAGCCGAGTCTCAACTGAGACTCCGACCCTGAGACCCGGTCTCCTGAGCCGAGTCTTAACCGAGACTCCGACCCCGAGACCCGGTCTCCTGGAGCCGAGTCTCAACTGAGACTCCGACCCTGAGACCCGGTCTCCTTGAGCCGAGTCTCAACCGAGACTCCGACCCGAGACCCGGTCTCCTTGAGCCGAGTCTTAACCGAGACTCCGACCCTGAGACCCGGTCTCAGTGGAGACGCGGTCTCACGGAGCGTGCTTGCCGGTGTTCCGTGTGGCATCTGCTCAGAGGGACCGCATCGATGGAGGTTGTCCCGCTGGGGGCGGTGACCCCGTCCGTAGCAACGGCGCCGTTACCGGGGGCGATCATCAACGACGACGACGAGAACTCCACGTCCGGGAACATCACGGACGAGATGAAGCGCATCATCAACACGCTGTGAGGACGTGCGCACACACGCACGTACACACACGCATACGCACACACAAACACACACACACACAAACACACGTGCACACACACACACGCATCCACACACAGACGCACGCATACACACATACACGCATGCACGCACGCATACACACGCACACACGCATACACACGCATACACACACAGACACACACACGCACACACATGCACGCACACACATGCACGCACACGCACACACGTGCGTNCACACACACACACGCACGCTCATGTACACACGCAAAGATAAAGATCCCCCGAATAGCCTTTACAGGCTGTTGCGGCAAGTGCTGTTAGCGAGCAGCTACGAAGGCCTGCACGGCACACGAGGGGGTGGGTGGCCAGCACCACGCCCGGCCGCCTTTGTCTCCCAGTGGCGATGTGTACTACACACCGCACCAGGTACTCATTTGAAGCTGAGTCGACCTAGGGGAGGGTCCAGGACCGGTTCAGACGATCGTCGCCGGCGCTGGCCGCGAGCGGAATCCATCTCGGGTCGCCGGGTTCGTGGCCGAGCGCGCTGACCGCCGCGCCGCCGCTCCCGCACGCGAACAAAAGACAAGATCCCCGTACAGCCTCGACGGACTGTCGGGGCAAGTGCTGTTAGCGAGCACACGGGCACTCAAGCCTCTCCCGCCTGTCCTTCCGCCCCCCCTACCCGCGCGCAGGCGAGAGACGATGGACTTTGAGGACGACTGCGACAGCCTCGCGTGGGAGGAGACGGAGGAGACGCTGCTGCTGTGGGAGGACTTCTCCGCGTCCCCTCCAGCGGCGCAGAGGCCTCCCCGGCGAGAACGTGAGCAGCGGCAGGGGGCGGCAGGGGGCAGCAGCGGGGTAGCAGTGGTAGAGGTAGCAGGGGCAGCAGCAGCAGGGCAGCTGTAGCAGCAGCAGCAGCAGCTGTAGTAGCAGCAGCGGGGCAGCAGCTGTAGCAGCAGCTGTAGCAGCAGCAGCAGGGCAGCAGCAGCAGCAGTGGTAGGGCAGCAGCAGCAACTGTAGCGGCAGCAGCAGTGGCGTTAGCAGCGGCAGTAGCGGCAGCGCTGTGATAGAGCGATAAAATTGGACACCCGATGAATGAAATCACCGATCGCAGATTGCTGCCTGTATATGTGGAGGAAGAGAGCGGGCGGGGCGCTGCCCCAGAAGGGGGCGGGGCGTTGCACACAAGCGGTTCATGTGCATCGTGAATCGAGGTTAATTTCGCGTGTCGATTCTCGCTCAGTCGAACCGGCAAAGGCGCCTCAAGGCCGATGGTGATCGTCGTGTCGATTCATTGCCAATCAACGCGTGGATCGAGACATCCCGCAGAATTGGTATCGCGTCATCCGACACGGGCCCCGCCACCCCCCATTTTTATTTTGATTGGCTGAATATCTGCATGGTCGGTGACTCCGTCGCAGTCCGCTTTTATCGTTACCACGGCGCTGGTGGGAACAATAACATCGGACTTGCCGAGACTCCGACCCTGAGACCCGGTCTCCTAGAGCCGAGTCTCAACCAGACTCCGACCCTGAGACCGGTCTCCTGGAGCCGAGTCCCAACCGAGACTCCGACCCTGAGACCCGGTCTCCTGGAGCCAAGTCTCAAACTAAACTCCGACCCTGAGACCCGGTCTCCTGGAGCCAAGTCTCAAACTAAACTGCGACCCTGAGACCCGGTCTCCTGGAGCCGAGTCTCAACCGAGACCCGACCCTGAGACCCGGTCTCCTGGAGCCGAGTCTCAACCGAGACTCCGACCTGAGACCCGGTCTCCTGGAGCCGAGTCTCAACCGAGACTCTGATCCTGCAGTGGCGCGCGGTGCGAGAATTTATCNTTTTTTGCCCGGATGCNTTTTTGTCGTTATATTTCAGTCGGAGCCCAGGAACGTTAACACACTGCATCTAAGCCGAGCCCAAAAGAGTGGGCAACGTACCCAACTGTGTGTGCGTGTCGTACCTTGAACTTCTTTCGCGCCGTACGTAGCCAACCGTGCGAATCGGAGGTGCAGGGGGGGGAGGGACATCAAACTAAACAACAACACAACGCGGCTCAAAAGAAATTAGTTTTGTCGCTCTTGAAAGTAAGAAAAAGGGTTGCGCGTAGGGCAACGGCAGGAAAATGAAAAGCGTTGTTGTTTGTTGTTGTTTGTTGTTGTTGTTGTGTGTTGTTGTTGTTCGGCAAAAATGTAAGGGCCAGGAAAGAGAGGAAGACCACACAGAGAATGGTGGCTTGACGAAGATGGTAGCGATTGGTGCCCGAGAGGCGTGGCCACTACTTGAGCAGATCGGCACCACGAGACAGAGAGGAAAGTGGAAACAACAAATGACGCAACGTGCAGTGGGACACGTCCACTACGGGCTGTCTGCCCATGGGTCGCGATGATGATGATCCCGGTAGAGAAACAGAGGGGGGGGGGGGGTACAGAAACTCCATGGACATAAGTCCCGACCGTGCATAGCGAGATGTTAACTACCTTGCCTGGTGTGCAGGAGGTCGTGGGTTCGATCCCGACCCTGATGCCTGCTGTGTATTTGTAGTTTGCGTGTCTCTCTCTCTCATCATCATCACTGTGGCTAGGAGATGTTAACTACCTCGCCTGGTATGCAGGAGGTTGTGGGCTCGATCCTGACCCTGATGCCTGCTGCTGTGTATTTCGAGTTTGCGTGTCTCTCTCTCTCACCATCATCACGGTGGCTAGGAGATGTTAACTACCTCGCCTGATCTTTTCCCAGCACGTATGTTTTCCCCTCCACATTTACAATCGACTTGCGTTTAGAGTATTTGGCTGATATAAATTTCACATGATGATGAGGATGTAATTGAAGTTGATGATGAGGTTGTAATTTCTAATGATGTTGGTGATTTTGATGTAATTGATGATGATGTGGTGATGATGATTTTGATGTAATTGATGATGACGATGATGATGTTGGTGATGTTGGTGACGATGTTGATCATGATGGTGATGTTGTAGATGTGGGGGAGCGGTAGTGGTTAGTGCGCTGCGCTATGAACCCGATGATCCGAGTTCAATTCCCGCTCATGCCCAACACCAGTGACGAACCGGTCCTGGGCCTCCCTAGGTCGACTCAGCCTCAAATGAGTACCTGGTGCGGTGTGTCAAAAACGTCGCCACTGGGAGACAAAGGCGGCCAGGCGTGGTGCTGGCCACCCACCCCTCGTGTGCCACAGTGCCGGCCTTCATAGGCGCTACTTGCCAACAGCACTTGCTCCAACGGTCTGTTAAGGCTGTACGGGTGATCTTTGTGTCGTCGTTGTTGTTGATGTGGATGCTGCCAGGACGACACGGTGGAGCGGGTCATCCTGGAGACGGAGTCGCTGCTCAAGACGCGCGAGCGTGAATACCAGGAGACGATCGGACAAATTGAGGTAGGCCTCCGCCTACCCGTCAGCTCCGTTCAGCCGTGGGCTAAAAGTCCAAGTGATTCGCCGCTCAGATGGGCACCGGGGAAGGACCATTCTCCGTGCGTGTTCCCCGCATGTCCCCACGTGCCCCGTGTTTTCTATGCGTCTGAATGCATCCACGTGTGTCCCATGCTGTCAATGCGTCCCCATGTGCCCCGTGTTTTCTATGCTTGTGAGTGCAACTCCACGTGTCCCAGTGTGTCCCCGTGCGTCTCCGTGTATCTGCCTTGTGTCCATGTTATCTGCGTGTCCCCGTGCGTCTCCGTGTGTCTCCCGTGTGTNCCATGTTATCCGCGTGTCCCTGCGTGTCTCCGTGTGTCTCCGTGTGTCCCATGTTATCTGCGTGTCCCCGCGTGTCCCCGTGTCTCCGTGTGTCTCCGTGTGTCCCATGTTATCTGCGTGTCCCGCGTGTNCCTGCATGTCCCGTGTCTCCGTGTGTCTCCGTGTGTCCCATGTTATCTGCGTGTCCCCGCGTGTCCCGCGTGTGCGCACGTACCCGCAGCTGGAGCTGGCGAGCGCCAAGAGCGACATGAGCCGCCACCTGCACGAGTACATGGAGATGTGCAGCATGAAGCGCGGCCTCGACGTGCAGATGGAGACGTGCCGCCGCATGATCGGCCACTCGCACACCGAGGATGGGTGAGGGCAGAGGGCGCACGGGGCGAAGGAAATACGGGGAAACAGGGCGATGGTCAGGGTTTACAGGTCAGGGGTCGGATACAGGAGACGGGTCAGGGTTAGACTCACTGCTAGAGCCTGGGTCAGGGTTAGACTCACTACCAGGGTCTGGGTCAGGGTTAGACTCACTACTAGGTCTGGGTCAGGGTTAGACTCACTGCCAGAGTCTGGGTCAGGGTTAGACTCACTACTAGGGTCTGGGTCAGGTTAGACTCACTGCTAGAGTCTGGGTCAGGGTTAGACTCACTGCTAGAGTCTGGGTCAGGGTTAGACTCACTGCTAGAGTCTGGGTCAGGGTTAGACTCACTGCTAGAGTCTGGGTCAGGGTAGACTCACTGCTAGAGTCTGGGTCAGGTTAGACTCATTGTGGAGTCTGGGTCAGGGTTAGACTCACTGCTAGAGTCTGGGTCAGGGTTAGACTCACTGCTAGAGTCTGGGTCAGGGTTAGACTCACTGCTAGAGTCTGGGTCAGGGTTAGACTCATTGTGAGAGTCTGGGTCAGGGTTAGACTCACTGCTAGAGTCTGGTCAGGGTTAGACTCACTGCTAGAGTCTGGGTCAGGGTTAGACTCATTGTGAGAGTCTGGGTCAGGGTTAGACTCACTGCTAGAGTCTGGGTCAGGGTTAGACTCACTGGGTCAGGGTTAGACTCACTGAGAGTCTGGGTCAGGGTTAGACTCATTGTGGAGTCTGGGTCAGGGTTAGACTCACTGCTAGGGTCTGGGTCAGGGTTAGACTCACTGCTAGAGTCTGGGTCAGGGTTAGACTCACTGCTGGGTCTGGGTCAGGGTTAGACTCACTGCTAGAGTCTGGGTCAGGGTTAGACTCACTGCTAGAGTCTGGGTCAGGGTTAGACTCACTGCTAGGTCTGGGTCAGGGTTAGACTCACTACTAGGTCTGGGTCAGGGTTAGACTCACTGCTAGAGTCTGGTCAGGGTTAGACTCACTGTTAGAGTCTGGGTCAGGGTTAGACTCACTGTTGAGTCTGGGTCAGGGTTAGACTCACTGCTAGAGTCTGGGTCAGGGTTAGACTCATTTTGAGAGTCTGGGTCAGGGTTAGACTCACTGTGGGACAGGGTTAGACTCACTGCTAGAGTCTGGGTCAGGGTTAGACTCATTGTGAGAGTCTGGGTCAGGGTTAGACTCACTGCTGAGTCTGGGACAGGGTTAGACTCACTGCTAGAGTCTGGGTCAGGGTTAGACTCACTGCTAGAGTCTGGGTCAGGGTTAGACTCACTACTAGGGTCTGGGTCAGGGTTAGACTCACTGCTAGAGTCTGGGTCAGGGTTAGACTCACTGTTAGAGTCTGGGTCAGGGTTAGACTCACTGCTAGAGTCTGGGACAGGGTTAGACTCACTGCTAGAGTCTGGGTCAGGGTTAGACTCATTGTGAGAGTCTGGGTCAGGGTTAGACTCACTGCTAGAGTCTGGGACAGGGTTAGACTCACTGCTAGGTCTGGGTCAGGGTTAGACTCATTGTGGAGTCTGGGTCAGGGTTAGACTCACTGCTAGAGTCTGGGACAGGGTTAGACTCACTGCTAGGTCTGGGTCAGGGTTAGACTCACTGATAGAGTCTGGGTCAGGGTTAGACTCACTGCTAGAGTCTGGGTCAGGGTTAGACTCACTGCTAGAGTCTGGGTCAGGGTAGACTCACTGCTAGAGTCTGGGTCAGGGTTAGACTCACTGCTGGAGTCTGGGTCAGGGTTAGACTCACTGCTAGAGTCTGGGTCAGGGTTAGACTCACTGCTGGGTCTGGGTCAGGGTTAGACTCACTACTAGAGTCTGGGTCAGGGTTAGACTCACTGCTGGGTCTGGGTCAGGGTTAGACTCACTGCTGGGGTCTGGGTCAGGGTTAGACTCACTACTAGAGTCTGGGTCAGGGTTAGACTCACTGCTGGGTCTGGGTCAGGGTTAGACTCACTACTAGGGTCTGGGTCAGGGTTAGACTCACTGCTAGAGTCTGGGTCATGGTTAGACTCACTGCTGGGTCTGGGTCATGGTTAGACTCACTGCTAGAGTCTGGGTCAGGGTTAGACTCATGCTAGAGTCTGGGTCATGGTTAGACTCACTACTAGGTCTGGGTCAGGGTTAGACTCACTGCTAGAGTCTGGGTCAGGGTTAGACTCACTACTAGGTCTGGGTCAGGTTAGACTCACTGCTAGAGTCTGGGTCAGGGTTAGACTCACTACTAGGTCTGGGTCAGGGTTAGACTCACTACTAGAGTCTGGGTCAGGGTTAGACTCACTGCTAGAGTCTGGGTCAGGGTTAGACTCACTACTAGAGTCTGGGTCAGGGTTAGACTCACTGCTAGGGTCTGGGTCAGGGTTAGACTCACTACTAGGTCTGGGTCAGGGTTAGACTCACTGCTAGGTCTGGGTCAGGGTTAGACTCACTACTAGGTCTGGGTCAGGGTTAGACTCACTGCTAGGGTCTGGGTCAGGGTTAGACTCACTACTAGGGTCTGGGTCAGGGTTAGACTCACTGCTAGAGTCTGGGTCAGGGTTAGACTCATTGTGGNGTCTGGGTCAGGGTTAGACTCACTGATAGGGTCTGGGTCAGGGTTAGACTCATTGCTGGGACCTAGTAGCGGGAACGATGATGGCCGCGGGGCTGAGCAACCCGGAGTTGAGGGTCGCTGCCCCTCCCCGTGCCGCAGGTCGACCCCCGAGACTCCGTCCGGGGAGCACGACTCTGAGGGGTCGGAGGACAGCGATTCTGCGGAGCCTGAAGATGCCCCGGCCTCCTGAGCACGGGTTCAACTCCTGAGCGAGGCCATCGGAATGCCCCGGCCTCCTGAACCCCATTCACAGAGCACTACCCCTGACCCCAAACCTTAAACCCTGAACCCCTAAACTGAAACTCTGAACCCTCAACATCGAATCCATGAATCCTGAACCCATTCATAGAGCACTACCCCTGACCCCCAAACCTTGACCCTGAACCCCTAAACTGAAACTCTGAACCCTCAACATCGAATCCCTAACCCTGAACCCTGAACCCCATTCACAGAGCACTACCCCTGACCCCAAAACTTGAACCCTGAACCCCTAAACTGAAACTCTGAACCCTCAACGTCCAATCCCTAACGCTGAACCCCATTCATGGAGCACTACCCCTGACCCCTAACCCTGAACGCCTAACCCCTCAGCCCGAATCCCCAACCCTGAACCCCATTCGCAAAACACTACCCTGAACCCCTAAGCCTGAACCCATACCCTGAACCCCACACACATAACCCTGAACCTCTCAGCCTGAACCCCATTCACAGATCACTCCCATAACCCCAACACTGACCCCTAAACCCTGAACCATAAACCTTAATCTTGATCATGAAGCCCCCTTGAAGCCTGAACCGTGAATGTAACGTTAGTATAATATGTCACTAAGCCTTGGCCTAACGCTGACCTAATCCTAACCCTTACCAAATCTCTAACCCTAGGTATATTATCCTTAACTGTTCATAAAACTAACGCCCAAACCCGACCCCTACATTAATATCTAAACCTACCCCTCGTCCGACCCGTATCCTAATGTTGAACTCCAATCCTGATCCTGCCCGAATCTCGAGCCCAAATCCCAACACGTAATCAGGTCACCTATCCAGAGAGGCAGTGCTGTGGCGTGAATCTCAATGGGTTGACCTCATCTCCTGGTTGAGTAGGGACACGACAACAATCCTACGCCGATCCTGATCCAAACCCCAATTCTACCCTTATCCTGATCTCTAACCCCAATCCTACACCCATCCTGATCACTAACCCTATCCCCTACCCCCCTAATAATTTTCCTGTCCCAATACCTAACCCGAAAACTGCTCCTAACCCTACCCAAATATCTTACGCAAATCCCTAACCTATATCCTAGCCCTACCCGTATCCTCTCACTTTGCCGCCTATCCTGCCCTCAAACCCTTCCCCTAATCCTACACCTACCCAAATCTCCAACCCTCACCCTTACCCAATGTTCCGACCCGATCCGTATCCTATCACTCACCTGACCTCTAACCCTGACCCCCAACCCAAAACCCCCACTCTGACCCTCGGGCCTCCGACACTCGCACCTACCCCATTCGTAGCAGCGGCTCTCATTGTGACTCTCACGGCCTAACCCCCCCCCCCCCCACCATCTCACCTGCGTAACCCCATCAACAAACGGGACCTCGCCTGGTAGTGAAATGAAATCGGCGACGCGCACCGCCACCAGCGGCCCTTCTTCTCTTTGTAGCTGCTGCCCCCCCCTGCCCCTCGGTCAAAGGCTCCGGAGGAGGTGTTGGTGGGCAGCCCCTTCCGTTAGACGCGGGTGGGTGGGTGGGGGAACGGGGAAAATCTACACGAGAGCGAGAGCATGGATTCCGTAACGCTACGAGGCTTGGGGAAACGTTTCGGTCGCGTTTCATCCGCATCTGGGTGTCGGATTCTTGCGACGAGGACGGCGCCGTCGGTACTCGCGCGGACGGGGCACTGGAGGAGTCCCGTCCGGTGTTGGCCGTCGTTCCTCTGGCAAGCGCGGTGGCTCAGGCCCCAGGGGGCACACGGCTCGACGTCGGTGGTGCTGCATGGCAGCCCACACTGACTGGTTAGGTTAGTGTTAGGCGCTGGTTAGGTTAGTGTTAGGCTAGGGTTAGATTAGTGTTAGGCTAGGGTTAGTGTTAGGCTAGGGTTAGGTTAGTGTTAGGCTAGGTGTTAGGCTAGGGTTAGGTTAGTGTTAGGCTAGGGTTAGGTTAGTGTTAGGCTAGGGTTAGGTTAGTGTTAGGCTAAGGTTAGGTTAGTGTTAGGCGAGGGTTAGGTTAGTTTAGGGTTAGGTTTTGTGCAGGTGGTGGTGGGGGGGGTGGTGGCGCAGCGGTTAGCGCACTGCGCCATGAACTCGGCAACCTGAGTTCGATTCCCACTCACGTCCAGCCAGCAGCAGTGGTGGGTGACATCATCCACCAGTCGTCTTCACAACACCGCGCAAGCCGGCGTGGTGACGTATAGTCAAATGACCGACATGGCATGTGGAGGTAGATCTTCATCCAGCAGCAGATCGACAGAGGAACGTTCGTTTTACGATTGCTTACACGGAGTTGCAGCGGTCAGTGTGTCATTGGCACGGTTGGCTCCGTCCGGTGCGAAAGAAGTTCAACGTGTACATGCGTACAATGTGGGCGAGATGTTAACTACCTCGCCTGGTATACAGGAGGTTGTGGCTTCGATCCAGACCCGGACGCCGGAGTTTGCATGTTCTCTCCGTGGTTGCGTGGATTTATCCCAGTTTTCCCCTCCACACGCGTTTAGAGTATTTGGCCGCTGCTATACATTTCCAGATGACAATTCACTTTCGTTGAGCCGTCATTTGTGACGGCCTGGTTGCTTCTGATAAAGATCAACGTAGCTCAGTTGGGGCTTCACCTGGTGTAATGCACTTCGCGTGCGGGCACTTTCACACAGGGCTGAGTGGCGGGTTCAGTGACTCTGACACGGCCATTCTGAGTCCACCAAGAGAGAGACAGACCCAGGACTCAAACCCAGGTCTCAGCAATGCTGGTTCAGTGTCTCTGACATGGCCATTCTGAGTCACAAGAGAGAGACACCCAGACCCAGGACTCAAACCCAGGTCCTCCACACAGCTGGCTCAGTGTCTCTGACATGGCCATTCTGAGTCCACCGAGAGAGAGACACCCAGACCGTCAAACCCAGGTCCTCAACACTGCTGGCTCAATGTCTCTGACATGGCATTCTGAGTCCACCGAGAGAGACACCCAGACCCAGGAGTCAAACCCAGGTCCTCAACACTGCTGGCTCAATGTCTCTGACATGGCCATTCTGAGTCCACCNAAGAGAGAGACACCCAGACCGCAGGAGTCAAACCCAGGTCCTCAACACTGCTGGCTCAATGTCTCTGACATGGCCATTCTGAGTTCACCGAGAGAGACACCCAGACCAGGAGTCAAACCCAGGTCCTCAACACTGCTGGCCCATCATCGTGCTGCTGCCAAACCCCAACAATAGTTTCAAACGGTGTGGCAGTCCTCACTCACTGATGATGTCTGATCGGTGGAAGTGTCCCCACCCGCCCTCTAAAAATGAATGTACACCACTGGGTTCAGAAGCTCGAACAGACGTTCAGTCGCTGGCACAGAGGAGACGAGGAAACATCCTAGTCCAGACTTGAAAGCAGGTTGGGGGGTGGTGGTGGTGGCAATGGCCAGAGGGGAGGGAATTCCAGAGCCCCCTCCCCCGCGGGCAGGTAGCAGTGGAGAAGGAGGGACCTCGGGCAAATTAGACGGCTCGAGTGAGCGCGACGCTGGGGTTTAACCGTCTGCTGCTGCAGATTTAAACTTAAACTTGGGTTTTTTTGGTAAAGTCACATCGGTAAAAAAATAAAATAAAATCACGACGTTTCGGAGGCAACACAAGCCTCCGTCTTCAGGTGGAACCGTCACAGCACGCTTGCTGTATGCAGTCACGAAAGATTCAAATCTAGAATTAAACTATAAACTAAACTATTTTTTAATTACCAGGGAATGCCCCACTGAGTTATGCAGCTCCTTTTTGTTTCTGTCTATAAGCGACCTGGAATCACAAGTGATAGCTTGGCCAGGTGGCTTATCGACATTAAGTGGAAATGTCTGGCAGCGGCCAAATATCTGAACGCATGTCGACGTCGATTCGAAATGTGGAGGGGAAAAAGAACACGGGACCGGAGAAAAATCCACGTGACCACGGAGAGAGAGAGATACGCAAACTACAAATATAAAGCAGGCATCGGGGTCGGGATCGAACCCGTGACCACCTGCATATCAGGCAAGGCAGTTAACATCTCCTAGCCACAACCATGAGTCAAAGCTCATGGTTGTCAAACTGAGAAGTGGGATTTGTGCTGGTGATGGCTTGGACATGAGCCGAGACGGCGAAGCTAGCGAGGGTGGTGGCTCGTGCATGTGGAGCGTCGCTTGGGAAAATCGTTGCGTTAATTATGAAGGCAGAGGAAGTCGGGTTTGATGTCTCAGCTTAGTTGCGAGCGGTCACGTGGGAGTTAATCGTTCGTCGGGCCACGTGTGCTGGCGACATGGTTTCGTCTCGCATGAGGGTAGTGATTCCACAACGATCCGATAGATGCGGGAACGGATCACTTGTTTACCATCGGTGTTGCCTTGAGACTCGAGTTGACCGGGGATTCTGGACCGGAGTCTCGGTCGAGACTCAACTCCAGGAGAGCGGGTCTTAGGATCGGAGTCTCAGTTCAGACTCGACTCCAGGAGACCGGATCTCCAGGTTGAGAATCGTGAGACTCGACTACAGGAGACTGTGTCTCAGGATCGGAGTCTCAGTTGAGACTCGGCTCCAGGAGACCGGATCTCAGGATCGAGAATCTTGAAACTTAACATCAAGAGACCGTGTCTCAGGATCGGAGTCTCAGTTGAGACTCGGCTCCAGGAGACCGGATCTCAGGATCAAGAATCTTGAAACTTAACATCAGGAGACCGTGTCTCAGGATCGGAGCCGGTCTCGGGATCAGAGTCTTGAGACTCGGCTCCATGAGTCCAGATCTTGGGTTCGAAAATCTTAAGACTTAACTTCAGGAAACCAGGATCCAGAGTCTCAGTTGAGACAACTCCAGGAGACCGGGTCTCAAGATCGTAGTCTTAATTGGAACTGATATTTAAGCCGTAGTGAACCCATGTTCCCATTACTTTGTTCTAGGCTGTGTATTGTCCTGCAAGTGAAACTAGACCGACTGCTGAGGATGATTGTTCAGTTGTGGTCATTGCATGTGCTGGTCCATTCATTAGATAGCACGGCCGTGCTCCATCGCGATACCACGAAACACGCAGGGAAGGCTGCTCGCTTCACCGTGGACAGGTTACCCGAATCACGAAAAGATGCAATAAACTCAAAAGCTGCTCAGAAACCGACTCGCCTCGTTGTATTGCGTGTCTGTGTGTAGTGACATGGAATGGGTCGTTACGTAGCAAGGCGCGTGTTGCTGGCAAGAAGGGGAATCTGCGGTCGCAGCAGCCCTGTCTGTCAGGTCACGTGACAAGCCAGAGAGGGATGTAGGGGAAAGGTGATAGAGGGGGCACGTGAGGTGAGCCTGGGAACCCGCGAGAAGGTTCGAGAAGGGGGGCGTGGCCGGGGCGGAGTGAGGCCACGCCGGGAGGATAAAAGGGTAGCCCGAGCAAGGCTCGGGGCTGTTGCTGTGAGTGGGGATCCAGTCGTGCTGCTGGAGTCTGCGTCTTCACCATCTCGGCGTCGTCAGTCAGGCAGTCTGCCAGCTGTCCTGACTGGGAGCTGTAGTGATCCCTTGTCACCTGTGAAGGCTGTTAATAAATAGAGTGCCTCCTACTGCGAGTGTCTCTGAGCGTGTCACTGCACGTGTAAACTGATTCATCAGCAGTGAGCGGGAGCTGCCTCTTGAGCGCAGGTGGCCTTGAGCTGTGGGTTAAGGGCAGCGGTTGTTCTTAACCTGGGGTGCACGCAGGGGAGGGGAGGTGCGAGATGCCCTTTCTGGGGGTGCGAGACACGGAAAGATTTTCTTTAGAAGGTAAATCATCGACAACACAAATTAAGGATGGGCACGTTAAGTTACAACTTACTTTGTTTCATCAAACTCTCTATGCATTAACATTGAACATTTTTTTTCACNATTGATACCAAATGGGTGCAAGGTTGCAGTCAAGGTTAAGAACCACTGGTTTCGGGAGATAGGGGTTGGTGTTGAAATAGAAAACAATGGTCTGGGTTTAGGAGATAGGAGTAAAGTTGAATGTTGAACTTCTTTCGCACCGTACGTAAGCCCACCGTGCTAATCGGAGGCCAGGCGAGGCACGACGACAAACCAGACAACAAAAAACAATTATAAAAGAAATGAGTTTGTCAATCTCGACGATGTATCGGTGCATAGCTCAGCGGCTTCCGAATATCGCAAGAACGTTCCAGACGGCCGCGGAGTTTGGCGAGAGAGCCAGTGGACTTGCTGCCAGGGCGGACATCTGAAACGCTGCCAGTGGCGAATGATGGAAGCGACCGGGTATGGGTACCCATACGCTACCCGTACCCTACCCGAAATGAGTGACAAACGGTTACTCACCAGTGACTCACGGCCTACCCGTACCCGGCCGCACCAGGGTCGTAAACGGGTACCCGTACCTAGCTGGTACGGGTAGCCGGTATCGGGTAGGGTATAGGTATCAGGTACCCGGTTGCGACCTCTGGTCAGGGGTAAGGTGGTCAGTGATTGGCTACAGCGGCGGTCCCCAATTTTTTTGGCACCAGGGACCGGTTTCGTGGAAGACAATTTTTTCACGGACCNGGGGGGGGGGGGGTCATCATTGGGTCTTTCCCCTTTTTAAAGAAGCTCTCCAGCAACGTTTGTTTTTTACTCATGTTGGCTCGGGTTAGCTTGTGGGCTTACCAAAACTGTGACAAGTGCGCAGTGCGGGAAAGAGGCGCGGATGGAATTGGTCAATAATAAAATAATGGGCGGGTCACGCGCGGACTCACCACTCACCTGCTGCAGTGCGGCCATGGACCGATACCGGTTAAAGCGACACGGGGGATCTTTGTCTTGTGCGGCATAGTAACGAGCCCCCATGCGTTTACCGCACACGGCTCCCGGATGGTGCGGTTCGCTCAGTACGGCGCGAAAGAAGTTCAACTGACATGCAGTGGTCTTCTTTGGTGGTGGCCTTTTAGTACGGCCCCTTGATGTGCGGCCACACCGACAATACAGAGTGACAAAACCCCCATCGTCGTCATCGTCGCACTGCTGTCAAACCCCCAATGGTTTCAAATGTGTGGCGGCCCTCACACGGATGATGTCTCGTCTGATGCGATGCCTTATTGTGACGATGCCTTATCGTGATCATGTCTTATCGGATGTCTTATCGTGATATCTTATTTGAAGTCTTACCGTAATGATCTCTTATTGTGACGATGCCTTATCGTGATCATGTCTCATATCTGATGTCTCATCGTGGCCAACGCCCACGCCGAAACGTCGCGAAGAACGCCGACATCCATCGTCGCCGAGGTGAAAGTGCACTTTTATTGAGCGGAGAGCTCGCGCGCACGTGCGCGGTTCACCGCTACAATTCCCGCGACGTCAACACAGGCAGACACGAGCGGCTCACGTGAAACGAGACCGAGTGCCAAGTCGTCAAGACTCTCCATCGCCCTTTTCCCGCACACAACAACGCATCACGAGCCCCTCTCCTTCCCGGCGGTCAAGCCCCGCGGGGTGATTGCACTCTGCACGTGTGCGGTCGCGGTACGAAGCCGAGATCGAATCCTGCTCACGGCCAACGCCGGTGACGATTATCCGAACCGGTCTCGGGCCTCCGACTGGGTCATCTCGACCCTCAAATGAGTAGCTGGTGCGGTGCGTCAACATCACCATTGGAGATGAAGGCCGTCGGGCGTGGTGCTGGCCACCCACCCCCTCGTGTTCTGTGCCGGCCTTCATAGGTGCTCGCCAACAGGTAAGGCCCGCTGAGCTGTATAGCTCTTAATCAGAAGCGACCTGGCCACAAAGTGGCTTATCGCGTGGAAATTTACAGCAGCAAAATACTCCCGAACGCGTGTTTCTAAGTGCGGAGGGAAAAACCGGAGGACCCGGAGAAAAATCCACGCGGCCACTGGGAAGGAACACGCAGAGTCCAAATATACAACAGGTGTTGGTGTCGGGATCGAACCCACGACCTACTGCGTACCAGGCGAGGGAGTTAACATCTCCTAGCCACCGCGGCGCCCCGATTAGAAAGCTTCGGAGGGCAGCCACTGTGACATGGAGCAATCCGATGAGTTTGTGTGCAGAAGTGAAGATGGACCGAGGAATTGCAAAGACCAGAGGAGACGGCGATGGCATGATGAGGTCTTCACCGGGCAGTGGAGAGACGGACCGTGGCTGAACACTTTGCAATTCCTGGTGGCCAACACCACGCCTGGCCGCCTTCGTCTCCCCAGTGGCGATATTTGAGGCCGAGTCGACCTAGGAGAGGCCCATGACCGGTTGAGATAATCGTCACTGGTGTTGGCCGTGAGCGGGAATCGAACCCGGGTCGCCGGGTTCGTAGCGCAGCGCGCTCACCACTACACTACGCTNCCCACAAGTTATACACACACACACACATGTNCACACACACACACACGTGTGCAAGAATCCCCGTATAGCCTTAAAAAATTGGGGCCAATTGCTGTTAGCGAGCATCTATTAAGGGGTCAGCTCACCCCGCAATAGGGGGTTGTGTGACAAGCAACCACTCTCAACCACTCCCAACCACGGCCGTCTACCCCAGCACCGATGTTCACAGACCGCAAGTACTCAAGGCCGGACAGATATCGCTTGCTCCTGTTAGCCGTGCCTGGTCGATGTTTTTGTAGCACAGTGGGTTCATAGCGATGCCTGCGCATGCCGTTTACACAAACACACGGATATATACCGTATATATAACACATTCCTGCGGAGGGAGCTGGTAGGAACGTTGGGTTGCTCGGTCAATGGCCAGGGTCAACGGCGGGTGGTGTATTCCGCAAATATGGCCGACTGTGAGGGCGGGCACAAGCCGGCGTGAGTAGGTTAAACGTTGAGTTTTATAAGGGCACCACGGGGTGACCAGCCCCTCCCACCCAGCCCCACCCAGCCCCACCCTCCCCACCCAGTACTTGAAAATTACTCAACTGGGATCACACACACAGCACCAGCATCGCCCCCCCCCCCACCACCACACCTCCTGGCAAACATTTGGAAAAACCCTTCTGAAGAGAGTCTTGAGGCTCAGCGAGGCTTTCCTGGGTAAACAAACATCCGAGTAATAGCGATGAATAAATAACTCAAGTCCTGTAGCCAGGAGCTGCGGGTTTTTGAGGCGGATCGGCAAGATGCGTTGAGGATTGGGTCGTCTTTTACACGCAAGATGCTACCGAAATATAAACGGCTCATCTTGTAGACGCGGCGTATCTCGGGGCCTGTGTCCCGGGCTGTCCGACACGAGTGAATGGTGAATACTTGCACGTGACAATCGAGTGCGCCGTCATATGCACAGCAGACACATCGCGATACGATCTTCGCGCTCCTCAAGCCCCTGACCACGTAGAAGCGCAGTGGCTCTTCGGAGCGCATCCAAGATTCGTCGATCGTCCCCACGACCGGACTGGCCCTGGCCAAGCGGCGATTCTTCGTGACCACTCCCCTCAATCGTCGCGGTGGCTAGATGTTAACTACCTCGCCTGGTGTAGAGGAGGTCGTGGTTCGATCCCAACCCTGACGCCTGCTGTATATTTGGAGTTTGCGTGTCTCTCCCTCATCATCACCATCATGGTGGTGAGATGTTAACTACCTCGCCTGGTGTACAGGAAGTTGTGGGTTCGATCCCGATCCTAACGACTTCTGCTGTATATTTGGAGTTTGCGTGTCTCTCCCTCATCATCACCATCATGGTGGTGAGATGTTAACTACCTCGCCTGGTGTACAGGAAGTTGTGGGTTCGATCCCGATCCTGACGACTTCTGCTGTATATTTGGAGTTTGCGTGTCTCTCCCTCATCATCACCATCATGGTGGTGAGATGTTAACTACCTCGCCTGGTGTACAGGAAGTTGTGGGTTCGATCCCGATCCTGACGACTTCTGCTGTATATTTGGAGTTTGCGTGTCTCTCCCTCATCATCACCATCATGGTGGTGAGATGTTAACTGCCTCGCCTGGTGTACAGGAAGTTGTGGGTTCGATCCCGATCCTGACGACTTCTGCTGTATATTTGGAGTTTGCGTGTCTCTCCCTCATCATCACCATCATGGTGGTGAGATGTTAACTGCCTCGCCTGGTGTACAGGAAGTTGTGGGTTCGATCCCGATCCTGACGACTTCTGCTGTATATTTGGAGTTTGCGTGTCTCTCCCCTCAACCATCATGGTGGTGAGATGTTAACTGCCTCGCCTGGTGTACAGGAAGTTGTGGTTCGATCCCGATCCTGACGCCTGCTGTATATTTGGAGTTTGCGTGTCTCTCCCTCCCCGTGGACGTGTAGATTTCTTCTCTGGGTTATCCGTTTTTCCCCTCCACATTAAGAATCATTTGCCTGCTGCTTTAAGTTTTCACATATGCCACTTCGTTGTGCTATCATTTGTGGCCAGGCCGCTTCTAAAATGAGAACTTAACAGCTCAGTGGGCCTTACCTGGTAAATAAATAAGAGCTTAGTTTATAGTTTATCAGGAGTCAGCTGAAGGCGCCGCACCTGTTATTGTACGTATTTATTTCTCGTGATTTGCTTTTCTTTGCTATACCTTGCACTCGTTTTTGTATATTGTTTATTGTTGCGAAAACTCTGACCCGCCCCCGACTGGAACATCGGTGAAAACGAGCTTCTTAGCCCATCGGATTCCTCCAGGATAAATAAAGAATCCGATTCGAGGAAACGCCTTCCGAGTTTCACGACCTCGCGATGGACTCGTCCATTCCGCGAAGATCGCTACGTTGCCGTCACGGATTGTCGGTGCTATATCGTGACGTCAAAATGTGAGCGTCGTCGCAGCGAAGCAACCTGCGACGTCGCTCGGGTGCTGGAACGGTTTCACGACGCCGCTGGAACGAGACTCGACGGCAATATCCCCCTTCATCTTCTTGGTTCTTTCGGTAAAGTCACGTAGAATGGAAATAATAAAAAATAATAAAAATAAAATAATTCTCACGACGTTTCGGCCACAACGCAAGCAGCCGTCCTCAGGTGGAGAACAGGTCTGTCGAGAAGACAGCGTCTGAATCCTCCCGTCAGCGGCGGGCAGTGGGCAGCAGGTTACATCGTCGTCACGCACGGCGCTTCTGTGCTTCCGCGCCGATGCTTTCGCCAGCCTGAACGGATTGATGTGGTGCGGTGTAGCTGTGGTGGGGGGGGGGGTGGGACGTCCTCGGGTAGCGATCGATTGACACAAGCGGCCACGCGTGCGCGCCTGTGAACGACGCATTGAAACCCCCATTGGAACCTCATTTGCCAGTAAAAATATCATTGTTTTTTTACCCTTCTATCTGGCAACAAAACTGACACCTTTTTTTTACAAGGAGTCATGTTTACATAGACCACAATACCTGCAGTCATAACGCAAACAAAAGACATAACTCTGATAATGTATGCACTGTCCTTGAAGTTGATTGGTCCACACCCGAGACAGCTTTCCTTTGAAACTCGCGGGCGGGGCGACGCGTCCACCAGGGTCGCGTTGCCGTCTGGCCCTTTCCATCTTCAAACGCAACATCATCAGTTGGGGTCGAAGGGCAGGTACGGGAGTCGCACCTGCGGCTGCCTCCCCTTCCTCCTCGTGCTGCTCCCGTTGGCGGCGAGCGACGCGGGCTCCAGCCGCTCCGTGAACATCCTGTAAGCCGGGGGAGCGTTGCCTTGCGCCTGAAAGCCAGCCGCAATCATCGCCATCGCTACCTCTTCCTCCACCTCCTCTTCATCATCATCATCGTTCTCTTCCTCTCCAACTCCTGTTCCTCCTCGCCTGCCCGAGCCTTTCTGCCCACGCTCCTGTGGGAACGCCTCTGCCCCGACGCCGTCGGTACCGCCCTCGGCCCAGACTCCGACCGGACCGTGCCGAGGAGCGGGTCCCGACTCCGTGGGGAAGCCCGGCCGTGCTCCTCCTCCCAGCTGGAGCCGAGCCGAGCCTCCCGCGACTGATCCTCCCGGCCACGTCGCCACGGCCGCCACAGCCGCTGGCGTCGCGACGACGTCCGTGGGACGTCTGCTGGCGTGCGTGCGCGCGTGCTGGGGAGCAACGGCACCAACGTCGTCATCATCGTCGTCGTCGTCGTCGTTATCAACATCTTCTTGGTTCTTTCGGTAAAGTCACGTAGAATGGAAATAATAAAAATAAAATATTTTAATTTTATTTCCATTCTACGTGACTTTACCGAAAGAACCAAGAAGATGAATCCCTGCAGTCACGAAAGCTTTAAATCGAAAGTTATCAACATCGTCAACATCTCTATCGGTGGCAGCAGAATCGTCGCCGTTATCCTCAACATCATCATCAACAGCAGCTTCAATACCATCGACATCAACAAGAACAGCATCGTAGCTATCATGACGATCACCAACAGAAGCACTATTGCCATCATCCTCAACAGGAGTATTAATGCCGTCAGGATCATCACCAAATTGTCTAAGTGCATCGGTGTACTTATACAATTTGAACTTAAATACTTTATCTATTTCGTGCATTTANTTTTAGTGATTTGCTTTCCTTCCCTACACTTTGCACTGCTGTCGTGTTTTAATATCATTAATTCTTGTAACTTTCTCACCCCATGCCCCGACTGGGCATCTGTGAAAAAAAAAAAAAGCTTCACATCTCATCAGGATTTCACCCCAATGAAGATTCTTCCGACGGATTCCGACCGTTACCACCGTCGTCACCCTCCCCGCCCCCTCCACCCCGCGCACACAGGCACCTGCAGCAGGTGCTTGCGCTGCTTGAACCGTTTCCCGCATGCGACGCACACGTGCGGCTTGTCCTCGGCGTGCGTGCGCCGGTGCGCCGCCAGGTTGCCCGACTGCGCGAAGCGCTTGCCGCAGTCGCCGCAGCCGAAGGGCCGCTCGCCGCTGTGCGTGCGCCGATGGTTCAGCAGGTTGGTCTGCTGCGAGAACTCCTTTCCGCACTCGACGCACACGTACGGACGCTCGCCCGAGTGCGACAGCCGGTGCGCCGCCAGGTTGCTCGACTGCGTGAACGCCTTCCCGCACTCGGCGCACGGGTAGCGCCGCTCGCCAGAGTGCACCTTGCGGTGGTGCGACAGGTTGGAGGAGCGCAGGAAGCGGCGGCCGCACACCTGGCCGGGTAGGGTCCCGGCAGACGGCGGAGGAGGCAGAGTTGGTGGGTGTGGGGGGAGGAGGAGGAGGCCGTGCACGGACGAGGGAGGGAAAGGAGAGGTAATGTGCGGGCGAGGAGATAAGAGGGGAGGAAGCTTGCATCGTTTTTGTCTAACCTACCTACTTGCTTGCTTGCTTTCTCGCTTGTTGACTTCATCCACCAACTCTCTCTCACCAGCCTGCCCAACCCACATCCCCACCAACTCACCTACGCACCCAGCCACCAACCAACCTGACCCACAAACCCGCCCATATATACACACACCCTCCCCAACTATTTATCCACTTGCTCACCCATTCACCGATCTATCCACTCAGCGACTCGCTCAACTACGTATCCACTCGGCGACTCGCCCGCCTGTCCACCTATCCACTCACGCGACCGCCCCGCAACGCTCACCTCGCAGGCGAACGGCCTCTCGCACGTGTGCGTCGTCTGATGCGTCAGGAGGCCGTCGCGCGTCGCAAACCTCCGCTCGCACTCGCGGCACGGGTAGAGTTTGTCGCGGGCGTGCGACGCGGCGTGCACCCCCAGCTCCTCGGCGCCTCGGAACGCTCGCCCGCACGCCTCGCAGACGTGCCCGCCGCCCCGCGCCAGCCAGGCTGCGCGTCGCACAACCACAACCGCCGTTCGCCACTAAGCCGCGGTGACGTCACCGCGGCGCCTGTGCCAGGATGGGTGCACTTTAAGGCCACGTAAATTCTTTTTGGTTCTTTCGGTAAAGTGCTTAGAAGGGAAGTAATTAAGTAATACAAATAAAACATAACGAAATAATTATTTTATTTTATTATATTATGTTTTATTTTTATTATTTTATTACTTCCCTTCTACGTGACTTTACCGAACGAACCAAGAAGATGAATCCCTGCAGTCACGAAAGTTTTAAATCGAAAGCCACGTAAAGTGTCGAACGCCCTGCTGGCAGAGGTCACGGGGCAGGCCAGGCTGCCGTGGGTGGACCGAGATGGCTGCCCGATGCACCAGCTGTGTGCGCACGTCTCACGCACACACGCGCGCTCACACCGGCGGCTGACGAGAGAACCTCACGAATTGTGCGTTCTCCTCGCTTGTTACGAATGGCTTGCCTCCACTGTGCTGAAGTACAGGCGTGCAGAGCCACCATTCACGCATTAACCCGGCTCAGCTTCCGAGATCTGACATCAGGCACATTTTAGTGATGGGGGGTATATGTCAGTGTAAATTCAGATGATCAGATTTTTATTTAGACTGCAGGAGAAATCCGATGAGCTATTAAGCTCTTTCCCACAGATATTCGGTGGGGCACGGGTGGGAAGATTATAACAACGAACAATACAAAAAACACGATAGGAGAGAAAAGTCTAGGAAATCACTTTTAACAAAAACATTTGTTTATCTTACCAGGTAAAGCCCGCTGAGCTATTAACTTATTTTTTTGAAGAGACCTGGACACAAATGATCGCTCAACAAAGTGACTAATCACGTGAAAATGTACAGCAGCAAAATAATCAAATAATCTCAAGTTACAACAATACAAAAACGACGGCAACAACAAAATGAAAAAAGGTGAAACTAAAATATGCAACGCGACTGATATTGCTAAAAAAAACGGTACGTGACAATTACTCAATTGCAATAACACAGCAGCAAAACTTGGCCCCAGCTACTGCAAAAACGCCACAGGACCTTCCTTGAAGAAGAGAATCGAGACTTGGCGAGGGCTTTCCTGGGTGAACAAGCGTCCGAGTAATAATGGTGAATAACAACTCAGCTCCTGCAGCCAGCAGCTGGGGTTTTCGAGGTGAATCGGGAGTTTTTCATTTTATTTACAAAGGCAGATTTACCGCAGATGACTGTTTTGATTAACAAAACAGCATTACAATATCGTGCGTCCTTCAACGCAGGAAACAATCGAAATATAAACAGCTCATCGCGTACCTGGGAGCCCGTGCCCCGAGCTGTCCGTTACAAGTGAATGGGAATATAGTGATAGGTTTTTACCCTTTCAACTGGTACAAAACTGACACCTTTATACAAGGCATCATGTTTGCAATAACCACAACACAAGCAGTCAAAATGCAAACATTTTGTGTTGTGGTTATTGCAAACATGATGCCTTGTATAAAGGTGTCAGTTTTGTACCAGTTCAAAGGGTAAAAACCTATCACTATATTTTGCCACTGGTAAAGGAGATGTCTCATAGTGAATGGGAATACTTTGAGTTTTCATTACAAAGTGCCCTGGAGTTGCTCTACACGATGGCAATAGGATGAATGCACCCATATCGTACCTTTGTACCGTTCGTCGTGGTAACGTTCTTACCCCGTGCCCGGCTGGACGTCTGCGATAAAAAACCCCCGCCCACCTCCTACACATTTCACAAGTAGCACGAGTCGCATTCCTGCATTTCCCATAAATATGCTAAATTCCTCTTGATATGCAGATTCTTTTGTCAAGGCGCATTTCCCCTCCCCCCCTTCCAAACCAGCTTAAATATACGCTCCAAGTGGTGGTGTTTCATTTAGACGCTGTCTCCCCGACAGACCGGTCTTCACCTGAGGATGGCTACTTGCGTTGTGGCCGAAACGTCGTGAGAATTATTTTATTGTTTTATTTATTATTTTATTATTTCCATTCTACGTGACTTTATCGAAAGAACCAAGAAGATGAATCCCTGCAGTCACGAAAGCTTTAAATCGAAAACCCTTTCTGATTCTGATTCTCTGTGCGCACCTTGGGAGTCGCTTTCCGTCTTCAGGACGAGTTCGCCGACGGACGTCCACACGCCGACGCCGTCTTCTCCGGAGAAGCCTGGCCCGCCGCGTCACCCGACATCGTAGCACCACCTGCACCACTCTGAAGAAAGAAAAAGAGNAAAAAAAAAGATCAACGCGGACCTTAACGATGGGACACATTTCAAGGAACGGGCGCGCCGTTGTGCGTACGTGTACAGCGTAGCCCTCTTCTCGACGCGCCGTGCAGGTCGTGGGCGGGTGGGTGTTATTTGATTTGATATTTCACGCTTGGTCAGTGCGGATTTCTGAAAACATAGCTGTGGGAGCACAGAAGTACAGTCCGACAATGGATTTCGCTTCGCTCTCCTATGCTGCCACGACGTCCTTCCCCCGCACCTCCGACTAGCGAGGTTGACTACGTGCAGCGCGAAAGAAGTTCAACGTACATGCGACGTAGCTCATCCGCAGCCGAGAACACCCGATGAATGATAATAATTTTAAGCCATAACGATCCACGCTGCATTCGCTCACTCCCAGGTTCAAGCTCAAGTTCATGTATTACGTATAGCCCTGTGAGCCATTCGGCTCTTGAATCGGGTGCAACGCAACAAACAAAAAGTATAACCTGTAAAACAAAGTTTTTCACTATAAATCCTCTATATGCGTGGCGGCTAGAGTCCTCTCGTCCTCTGGCTTGAGATGGCTGCCACCTATGGGTCAGATGATTGCATTGCACCATTAAGCAATTGGTAATTAAATATAATTTTATGTCCCAAAAAGTGTAAAATTTTGGAAAAAATTTTTCACGAACATTAGTTGTCACGCACAACGAGTCTGTGTGGAAAATGTCAGCTCGATTGGATCACGGGAAGTGGGTTAAAAAACGACCGAAAGATTTGCACGGTCGTAAGCAAGCAAGCAAACTTAATATAAAGGATTTAAAAAACAAAAACATGAACNAAAAAACATCTTAAAGTGAATATGTGACTGAGTGGAAAATCCAGAAAAGACAGCAAATAGCAGACAACGACTAGAATAACAAAAGAAAAAATAGAATAACAACTTTTCCGCCACAACGCAACGAGCGGTAAGAAGTTCAAGTACAGCCCTAATTGCACGTTTCAGCTTCTTTGCTGTTATACATCTTCTTGGTTCTTTCGGTAAAGTCACGTAGAAGGGAAAAAATNAAATAAAAATTAAACAATAAAATAATTCTCACGACGTTTCATTCAGACGCTGTCTTTCCGACAGCCCTGTTCTTCACCTGAGGACGGCTGCTTGCGTTGTGGCCGAAACGTCGTGAGAATTATTATGATTTTCATTATTTATTATTTCCCTTCTACGTGACTTTACCGAAAGAACCAAAAGATGAATCCCTGCAGTCACGAAAGCTTTAAATCGAAAGTTAAAAATGTGTTAAGTTAATTGTATTTCCTTATTATAAATCATTATCACAGACTGATAATCCACTGCAAGATGAACGATTCCCCTCCACTCTGTCACCATCACTCACGGTCCAGTGCTGCTACCACCCATCTCACTCCTGACACGTGCGCCGATCTAATCGCTCCATCTCCACGCGGGTCGACCTCTTGGCTGCCGTCCTCCCCTTGGTCGTCATGATGAGAAACGCACTCCCTGCTGTGACACAGGGTTCAGAAACACGCTCGACCAACACAAACGATGCAACGGAAACTTAAGTGTAAAGAAGCGTGGAGTGAAGAACGCTTTGGAATCGCACCGAGAAACAGAAGAGAAACAACGTGGATTTGAGAACACGCGCAGATTGACATAATTCAGTGGTAAGAAAAAATGCACCTTGAGATTCTTTTGCTAATGAAACAAAAAGCAGTTCTAAAGAAATGGGTCTCTGTGAGTCTATGGTCTCTGTGAGTTTATGGGTCTCTGTGTGAGTCTATGGGTCTCTGTGTGAGTATATGGGTCTCTGTGTGAGTCTATGGGTCTCTGTGTGAGTCTATGGGTCTCTCTGTGAGTCTATGGTTCTCTGAGAGTCTATGGGTCTCTGTGTGAGTCTATGGGTCTCTGTGTGAGTCTATGGGTCTCACTGTGAGTCTATGGGTCTCTGTGTGAGTCAACGGATCTCTGTCTTGAGTCTATGCGTCTCTGTGTGAGGCTATGGGTCTCTGAGTCTATGGGTCTCTGTGTGAGTCTATGGGTCTCTGTGTGAGTCTATGGGTCTCTGTGTGAGTCTATGGGTCTCACTGTGAGTCTATGGGTCTCTGTGTGAGTCAACGGATCTCTGTCTTGAGTCTATGCGTCTCTGTGTGAGGCTATGGGTCTCTGCGTGAGTCTATGGGTCTCTGTGTGAGTCTATGGGTCTCTGTGAGTCTATGGGTCTCTGTGTGAGTCTATGGGTCTCACTGTGAGTCTATGGGTCTCTGTGTGAGTCAACGGATCTCTGTCTTGAGTCTATGGGTCTCTGCGTGAGGCTATGGGTCTCTGCGTGAGTCTATGGGTCTCTGTGTGAGTCTATGGGTCTCTGTGAGTCTATGGTCTCTGTGAGTCTATGGGTCTCTCTGTGAGTCGACGGATCTCTGTCTTGAGTCGACGCATGTATTTTGAACTTCATTCTCACCGTACGGAGCCAACCGTGCTAATCGGAGGTGCGCGGGGGAGGTGGGAAAAAATTAGAAACTAAATGAGTGGTCCCTTGGTTTACGATGCCATCGATGAACGATATTTCGAGGTCAACTTCCGAACGTATTGGAGCAAATGGAGCCTTTAACATGCATTTCCTCCCCATAGGGGGTGAGTCAGTTTAACACGTACGGCTATCGCGACCAATATTATCCATAACAGAAGGGTGTTTTTACTAACCTTACTAATTGGCTGCGTCGGATAAGTGGCGGGTTTAACGACACATTTATATATTTACGCGATCTAAACCCAAAACACAAACCCCGCCCCCCTCTATTATGGATGTTATTTCCTGTATTCGATTAAGAGACGCAAACTCCAAATACACAGCAGCAGGAATCAGTCAGGATCGAACCCACGACCTCCTGCACACCAGGTGAGGTAGTCAACATCTCCTAGCCACCGTGATGATGATNAGAGAGACACGCACTCCAAATATACAGCAGCAGGCATCGTCAGGGTCAGGATCGAACCCACGACCTCCTGCACACCAGGTGAGGTAGTCAACATCTCCTAGCCACCGTGATGATGATGAGAGACACGCAAACTCCAAATATACAGCAGGCGTCAGGTCGGGATCGAACCCACGACCTCCTGCACACCAGGCGAGGTAGTTAACATCTCCTAGCCACCGTGATGATGATGAGAGAGACACGCAAACTCCAAATACACAGCAGGCGTCAGGGTCGGGATTTAACCCACGCTCTCTTGCACACCCGATAATTCCGTAATAATTCCAAGTGACAGTGATGCTCCAAATGAGACAGGCGCCGTCTCCCGCTTACAGCAGCAGGCCAGCGGTGGTGGCGATTCCACATTCCTGCGGCGAGGAATTTAACCACTACAACCCACCACCCCCACAAACATCGCACCGTTCGCAGCGAGGGGCATCGCAAACCACGTCGTGTGAGCTACACAGCCATACTTCACCACGCTGGGCGTTAGTTTATTTTTTCACACTATTGTTATGTAGGCCAGGCTTAGTCACAAACCGCACCTCTCCATAACAAAGGCTCAGCCTCTTAAGCCTCTCACCTTACCATATTAATAAAAATGTGCCGTACTTGGCCCTTCCCCTCTTCTTCAACTATTATATAAACGGAGTGGTAGCTCTTGAATCTTTTATTCACTAGATACAGCTATCGTGCTGTGACGGTTCCACCTGAAGACGGAAGCTGGTGTTGCCTCCGAAACGTCGTTATTTTAATTTTATTTTACTTTCATTAATTTTAATGTTTTACCTACACGGTGACTTTACCGAAAAAAAACCTAAGAATATGAATCCTTGCAGTCACGAAAGCTTCAAATCTAGAACTTAAGAGCGTAGAACTAGTGGATATAATAACGCAACAGACGGCGTCGGACGCACGCGAACGAATGCACAAACTCTCACGGAGAAAAGGCGACGCGTTGGCCCCTCTCCGTTTCGTGGACGGGGCGAAGAAATTACGTTTGTCGCCGCGGTGTTTGTTTTTATAAATTTATAAATAAAAACAATTAAAATAAAGAAACGCGGCCCTCTCAGAACCCCCAAGGCTTTTCGCTAGGCCTCAGGCGACCCGGCATGCCCCGCGCGCGTTGCCCATGGCAACGGGTCACGCCGGCGATCACGACGCGGTGTAAGTGGCCGTGAGTGCGCGCACAGAAAAGAGTGCGAGGCGAACGACGCGGACGAATGAACGGCGAGGGAACGTTTCGCCTCGTCTCCGCCGGGAAAGGGAGAGAGACGGCGAGGGACTATTTTTTGTTACTCATCTCGCGCGTCTTCTCGCTTTTGTGATCGCCGCCAATGGGGGGGGGGTGACAAGGCGGCGTGACGCGGCGGGGCTTGGGATATCCCTCCGCGCGAACCTTCGGGTTTTCTAGCAACACGTGGCTTGAGTTGGATGCCATTTTTTGTTGTTGTTATTCTTCATTCTTTCGGTAAAATCACGTAGAATGGAAATAATAAAAGAATAAAAAGAAAACATAGTAAAACAATTCGACAGACCTGGTCATCACCTGAGGACGGCTGCTTGCGTTGTGGCCGAAACGTCGTGAGAATTATTTTATTATGTTTTATTTTTATTTTATTATTTCCATTCTACGTGACTTTACCGAAAGAACCAAGAAAATGAATCCCTGCAGTCACGAAAGCTTTAAATCGAAAAGACAAATAGTTCACTGCTTTAGCCCACCGGTGTGTTGAAGCGTGAAACCACAACATTTACAATTTTTTTTATATATAACACTGCTGGTGCACGTGCGCCCTTTGGCGTCATCTGGTTCAACATCATGTGAGACTAGGCTCTAAGAAAAGCTGTCTCGGGTGTGGACCAATCACTCCCAAGGACAGTGCATACATTATCAGAGTTGTGTTTTGTGTTTGCATTCCGACTTCAGGTACTGTGGTCAATGCAAACATGACTCCTTGTAAAAAAAAGTGTCAGTTTTGTTGCCAGATAAAAGGGTAAAAAAACAATTATCATATTTTGGTAATGGCAAAGGAGGTTCCAATGGTGTAAATGCTTACCCCGAGCTCTCATACTCTGATGGTGCATTGTCTTTGAGTTGTGCGCCTTTGGCGTCATCTGGTCCAACACGATATGAGACTAGGCTCTAAGGAAAGCTGTCTCGGGTGTGGACCAATCAACTTCAAGGACTGAATATCATCAGAGTTGTGTTTTGTGTTTGCATTCCGACCGCAGGTATTGTGTTCAATGCAAACATGACTCCTTGTAAAAAAGTTGTCAATTTTGTTGCCAGATAAAAGTGTAAAAAAACAATTATCTCCCCGTTTTAAATAATTTTAATACATAGAACCCGCTCGCTCTCTCTGCGTCTAAAAGCGTAAGTCACGAACGCTGCCGTCTCTGGCACACCAAGACGACAAAGCCGAGGAGTTTAAGACCAGGCAGGATAATCCTTGGGGCGGATGAGTGGCGCAGTGGTTAACGCTCGTGTCTCGCACGGCAAGACCACAGAGCCCCAGTTCGATTCCCGACTCGGTCTATGGGGGCAGCGTGAGTCTATGGGGAGCGTGAGTCTATGGGCAGTGAGTCTATGGGTAGTGTTGAGTCTATGGGTAGTGTTGAGTCTATGGGCAGTGTTGAGTCTATGGGGAGCGTGAGTCTATGGGCAGTGAGTCTATGGGCAGTGTTGAGTCTATGGGCAGTGTTGAGTCTATGGGCAGTGTTGAGTCTATGGGTAGTGTTGAGTCTATGGTAGTGTTGAGTCTATGGGCAGTGAGTCTATGGGTAGTGTTGCGTCTATTGGTAGTGTTGAGTCTATGGGTAGTGTTGAGTCTATGGGCAGTGTTGAGTCTAAGGGCAGTGTGAGTCTATGGGCAGTATTGAGTCTATGGGCAGCGTTAAGTCTATGGGCAGTGTTGAGTCTATGGGTAGTGTGAGTCTATGGGCAGTGTTAGTCTATGGGTAGTGTTGAGTCTATGGGCAGTGTGCGTCTATGGCCGGGTACGGGTACCCATTTGCGACCCTGGTGCGGCCGGGTAGGGTAAGGAATCAAAACCCATTTGCGACCTCTGTTAAGGACCTCCGCAAGAATTACGCCGATGTTGGCTTCCAAAACCAAAAACTAGCAGCACTGTTAAACGCTGGGGATGTCAACAACTCGGTAAAATAGACTAGTACCCGTCAAATAAGATGGTACAAATATGCGTAGTTAAATCATATAGCAGCATATATCAGCCCTTCTGTATTCCTTAACAGAAGCTACTTGGGCAAGCATCGGCTGAGCGAGCATGTTGGCTACGTGGCCAAACGCAGCCTTGCCTGCCGGAGGAGCTCACCGATGATGATGATGATGAAGGGGACTGCCAGCTGAAACACAACGCCACTCACTCACACGCTTACAGATGTCACAACGCCACACTCGCCAAAGCGATAAAAAGGAATTTATTACACGGACATTCAATTCATTATACCAACGTGTAACTTGCGGTTTAAGATGCAACAAACGAGCGCAGCGACCGACCGACCGACCAGGGTTTCAAATGTCACGAAGAGAACAGCACAGTAACAAGGCAGCACTCCGCACTTCCCTTTTGTAAAAACAAACAAAAACCCCGCACAGCTTCTTCGTGTGTGTGTGACACTTTGATCCGGTGTGGACAGGGGAGAGAGAGAGAGCGAGCGAGCGAGCAAGGAGGGCATCTTTGAACCCCCTAAAACCCATCACTCCCAAGAAGTAGTGTTTCAATTTGGATGCGATCGGCACGATAGGCCAGCCGTCCAGTTACTCCTCTTGCGGATTACAAGACACACATCCCCCCTCCCCCCTGTATTTTCGTGCAAATCGTGGCGGCGAGGGAGGATGGGTGCATCCTGTAACAACGTTGGGCTATGCATGCGCGTGACCAGATGCGTCCAATTTGATTGACGCCCGGTTAATAATAGTGGTGGCGTTGCGTCTGACTTTCTCCTGGGGCGTCTTATAATCCGTCGAATGCGGTAATCTTAGTGGCAATACAGCCGCGAATCTCAAACGTTGATTATCCATCGCGCCCACAACGGACGATGCGATGGCCCCGAGAGGGTTGGTTGTAAAGTGCACTCGCATCTCGGCAGGAAAGGTGATAACGCTGCAGAGCAATTACAGTGATGCCCTCCCCCCCTCCCTCTGGTCCAGAGGTCGCAACCGGGTACCCGATACCCGTACCCTACCCGATACCCGGCTACCCGTACCCGGCCAGGTACGGGTACGGGTAGCCATTTGCGACCCTGGTGCGGCCGGGTACGGGTAAGGAATCAAAACCCGTTTGCGACCTCTGCCCTAGTCCCAACGGTTAGCGCACAACTTCACAGCATATTTCCCCCCCCCAACCCATCCCCTCCACAGGGTCACTTCGATTTGAAGCTTTCGTGACTGCAGGGATTCATCTTCTTGGTTCTTTCGGTAAAGTCACGTAGAAGGGAAATAATAAATAATAAAAATAAACATAATTAAATAATTCTCACGACCTTTCCCCCCAACCCAGCTTAAATATACGCTGCCAAGCCTGGTGGTGCCCATTCAGACGCTGTCTCCGACAGACCTGTTCTTCACCTGAGGAGGCTGCTTGCGTTGTGGCCGAAACGTCGTGAGAATTATTTTATTACGTTTTATTTTTATTATTTTATTATTTCCTTCTACGTGACTTTACCGAAAGAACCAAGAAGATGAAGAGGCTCACTTCGTATAAGAGCCGCCGACGGTTCACCTCGCCGAGCGGTGGAGTCGTGACCAGGCCCACGCCTTTCACGTCAAATGAAGAAAGCCGCCGGGAAGCGCACGTCCCCCCCCCCTTCTGCGAAGCCCGCGCGACGCGTTGCAAATTACTGCGCGACGCAATGCGGTCGTCGATGACTGCACCGAATGTCTAGCGAGTTTCGCGCGTGCTCTCACTCCAAGCTCCGCTTTCTGGCACAGGGGCATGGAGAGAACCACTCGTTCGCTCGTTCGCTCGCTCACTCACTCGCGCGCCCCCACAAGCTAAAACAAAGTGCCGTGGTTGTGCAAGTCGGACCGTTTTAAGAATTCTCGGCAAAGGTTTGGGATACCTGTCATGGCTGATGTCAAAGACGTGAAGATTCACAAGACACAGAGAACAACCCCTCCCCCCGCGCCCCACCCTTCCCGCCCACCCGCCCACCCCGCAACGAGACTTAAATTAAGACGACGCTAATATCGTGCGTTCCGGCTCGTCCAAGGTACATGCTCCCGAAGCGTCGTAAACGAGACCGGAAAACCGTAGAGTCACACAGCTGCGTGACCTAACAGTGGGAGGAGGGTTATGCGTTCTGGCGATGGTAACAGCCTCGGAAAACGACGTTACTCTGCAAAGAGCCATGGTAAAGTCACGTAGGTAAAATAATGAAAATAATCATAAATGACGTTTCGGAGGCACAAGTCTCCGTCTTCAGGTGGGACCGTCACAGCTAAATTTAGAGTCCAAGAGACAAGATCTTAAATACGAGATCTTAAATNAGAGTATTTAAGATCTTATTAAACCCACAACCTCCACCACCACCCCATGATCTTAACTACGAGTATTTAAGATCTTGTCTCTTGGATTTCTCTTCACTTGAGACAGTAAATTTGCTGTGACGGTCCCACCTGAAGACGAGACTTGTGTTGCCTCCGAAACGTCGTGATTTATTATTATTTTAGCATAATTTTTTACCTACGTGACTTTACCAAAAAAACCTAAGGGTATGAATCCTTGCAGTCGCGAAAGCTTCAAATCTAGCCGTTTCTGTCTTGGGCAGCGTCTTCAAACGGCGGCAGCGGGCAATGACACGCGCACGGAGAAGCGCAGACGAACAAATACTTCACCGCTGAACACTGCCGTCGTTGAGCTCCTGGGTTCATGTGCGAGTTTGTGGAGCCACCCGCTGTGGGTCATCGCTTCCCAACCCCGATGTATAACACAACAAGGGCCGTGTGGTGGTGGATCGTGCCTTGATGTCACGCGCAGTCGCTGTTCGCTTGCATACGCAATCCGCTTTCTTCGCTAAAATTGGCGCTGGCTATTTTGAATAAAAGGTTTTGGGAAGTTGTTGGGATAAATGAGAAACCAAAATCGCGCACGTGAACGCTCAGCAGACGCAACATCATTTTGCGCGACAATATTGCGTTGGAGAAAGCGCGTATGCAAAACGACAAAATGTGTACCGAGGGGGAAGGACTGATCGCAGACCGGGATCGAAATGGCGAAAAAGAAGACGCAAATTCCAAAACCGACGCGGGCGATGCTAATTTTTTCCTGCCGTGGCATTCCAATCGTGGGCTCGCGAATACAAATGGAACAAAAAAAGTTGAGAAGTGTGCAGAGAAGCGGCGTCCAAACGCACGCTTGGAATCGACGCCAAGAGACGGGCGGGCAAGAGCGAACGCTCGGGGAATCGGGAAGGAATCGGGAAGGAATCGGGAAGGAAACGGGAAGGAAACGGGAATGAAACGGGAAGCGGAGACGTCTCACATTGACGAGTCTCAGACAAGCAAAAGTGGACTCGGGTGCGAACGCGTCGCCAAGAGGGACGACGGGCCGACGGATGAGACCGGTGACGTCGCAACGGGCGGCTCAAAGCGGGAAACGCGCTTGCAACAGGAACGCCCACAATGCGGAGATGGAGCGGAAGGGGATCGGCTCGTGCGCGGGAGCGAGTTTAGAACGTGGGGCACCACGGCGCCCAAGTGGCACGGGAGAGGGCACGCCGTCCGGCAGGAGCCGACGATGACGAATCTAATCCCGCTCGAGACCCGCAACATATGTGCACATCCTCGCAACGCCTTCCAAACGAGCGCATTAAAGGACGCAATGGATGAGGATAAATAGTGATTATTTTTCATACGAGCCAGTTGGGGAGCTAGTTGAGTGGGAGGGCCTCCCATGTGGTCTCCTTGAGCCAATCAGCCAAAATTAGCCAATCGGCAAATCCCCCCCGCCCACCCCCATTTGTTAACAATAATTTTCTTTAAATGTTCTATCTCCGGATCACATACAGGCATGATGACAAGCTCACCTGTGGTAGCATTTCACTAAAAGCCACTGCAGTGCACTTGAAACATTGATTTTGGGGGGGGAAGCCCCAAATGTGATGTGAAAACATCCACGGAATACGAGAGTAGGAAGTGTGGATATAAATACATTTGTGCAACGCTAAGATGTTTCCCGCACGGTGGAATACTGCTAGCAATTTGTCATCCCTCCAGATGGTACCGGCCAGCCTCCCCACAGGCTCACATGGGCCTCGTGGTGAAGTGTTTATCACTACCCGGCAACAGAGGCTGCCCATACCGCCCAGCAGTTAAGAGGGCGCGCGATCCGACCGTACGCAGAGAACAGCACTGTGAGCCGTGGCCGCCTGTGTGTCACTGTGCTTTACTGCAACACTGCTTGCGTGTCGATGTGCGTTTGTGTCAACGTGTCTTTGTGTGTGTTACCTAGCCTCCGGCACGAGCGTTGCGGTGACGTCACCGCCACTTGGTGGCGAATCAGCGGCTGTTGTGGCTGTCGTTGGTGTCGTCACGTGTGCGTGTGAGCGAGTGTCAATGTGCGAGCGTCACCGCGTGTTTACCGCGTGTGTCGGCGAGTGTCACTGTGCGAGCATCACCGCGTGTCACTGTGTGTGTCACTGTGTGTCGCCATGTGTGTCGCTGTGTGTGTCGCCGTGTGTGCCGCCGTGTGTGTCGCCGTGTGTGTCACTGTGTGTCGCCGTGTGTGTCGCCGTGTGTCACTGTGTGTGTGTCACCGTGTGTCACTGTGTTGCCGTGTGTGTTACCGTGTGTGTCACTGTGTGCATCACCGTGTGTGTCGCCGTGCGTGTGTCGCCGTGTGTGTCACCGTGCGCGTCACCGTGTGTGTGTCACCGTGCGCGTCACCGTGCGTGCGTCACCGTGCGCGTCGCCGTGCGTGCGTCACCGTGCGTGTCGCCGTGCGTGCGTCACCGTGCGTGTCGCCGTGCGTGCGTCACCGTGCGTGTCGCCGTGCGTGCGTCACCGTGCGTGTCGCCGTGCGTGCGTCACCGTGCGCGTCGCCGTGCGTGCGTCACCGTGCGTGTCGCCGTGCGTGCGTCGCCGCGTGTCACTGCATGCCGAACCACTGCTCGTGCTCGGCCCAGGGCGCCGTCTCGGTGTCGCTGACCTCGAGCTCCCCCTCGCCGTCCTCGCCGCTGATCCCCTCCACGTCGTCCCCGTCGTCCTCCCCGACACCCCTCCGCCCCGCCGCCCCCTCCTCCCGCTCCAGCCGCTGCATCCCCTCCAGCGCCCTGCTGTCGCTCCGATCCAGGCTGCGGGAGGGAGAGAGAGAGGGGAGAGAAGGGAGGGGGTGGCAGAGGACAGCGGTTTATTGGGGAGAGGGGAAGGGGAGACATTGAAAATTGGACGAAATTTTGTGTTGATTCTGAGACCCGGTCCCCTGGAGCCGAGTCCCAACCGAGACTCAGACCCCGAGACCCGGTCTCCTGGAGTCCCAACCGAGACTCCGACCCTGAGACCCGGTCTCCTGGAGCCGAGTCTCAAACAAAACTCCGACCCTGAGACCCGGTTTTCTGGAGTCTCAACGGAAACTTCTACCCTGAGACCCGGTCTTCTAGAGTCTCAACGGAGACTTCTACCCTGAGACCCGGTCTCCTGGAGTCTCTACCGAGACTCCGACCCTGAGACCCGGTCCCCTGGAGCCCTCTGCAGGTGCTCACCTCAGTGCGATGCTGTACTGGTCCATGGCCTCCTGTGTGTTGTTGATGGCTGCTAAGAAGTCGCCGAGGATGCGGTGTAAGATTCCCACGCTGCGGTTTGTCAGTGCCGCCCTCACCAGCGCCATCGCCTCTTCACACTTCTGGTCTCGACCTAACGGGAGGGGGAAGACGAGGCGAGGGGCNGGGGGGCGGGTTTTATTCAGCGTGAAGATCCAACGAGACGTCGCAGCGGCGTAAGTGGTTAGCACGCCACCGGGGTTGTCTCGTGCGACGTCGGAACGCCCCGCAGAATTCACCGCTGCACATCCCGCGGCGGGTGCGAATCAGAGTCGTAAGCACCGGTGACAATTACTGCCAACGACTTTGTTGCTGCTGCTGCTGAATAATCATAAATTAGGAGGGGTTGGTGGGGTACACAGCCGCTCACGTTTCCTCCATCGCCACCAGCATCGCAATTCCCCGATCTTAATTGGCGCTTTCATCGCGGCTTTTACCGCAATGGGTGATTTGACGCACACAGCGTGCATGACGTTCACACTTTACTCCGGAGCAAGGAGAGGGGGGGGGGGGCTGACGCTGGGAATGGCGATGACACGTGTAGCGGCCTTAATGAGGTTCTCCGTCTAGTTTTTGTTCTGCTGGTTTTTTTGGGCAATTCTACGATCGGCTTTAACGAAAATTACGTCAAATTTGATCGCCGCGAAATCTAAACACGCGCCTCTATTAACCCCCTCCATTGCGATGACGTTCGTGTACGTCCCCAGTTTTTACTCGATGACGTACATTCCCCATGTACTGAAAAACTCAAATAAAATAACCTAAATTTCGATTTAAAGCTTTCGTGACTGCAGGGATTCATCTTCTTGGTTCTTTCGGTAAAGTCACGTAGAAGGGAAGTAATAAAATAATAAAAATAAAACATACATCAATAATTCTCACGACAGACCTGTTCTTCACCTGAGGACGGCTGCTTGCGTTGTGGCCGAAACGTCGTGAGAATTATTTATGTTTTATTTTTATTATTTAATTATTTCCCTTCTACGTGACTTTACCGAAAGAATCAAGAAGATAAAATAACCTCGTCGGTACCGAGGCTTCCGCGAGGAGGGCGGAACGGCACAGTTTGGCGCCAGCCATCGTAGAGTACGGCGGCCGTGTCGCGGTCGACTTGCAACGTCTTGAAGAACAACGGCGCTACGCTTCTCCGAATAAAATAAACGCCCAGCCGTTTGCGCGTTCCGAGATTCTGGGGCGAGCGGACACCCACCCCCCCCACCCTGCAACTCGCGTGTGTCTCGGAACGGAAAAGGGGTTAAAAGGTCATTGCAGACAATGGTAAAGGCGCACTCATGCAGCCAGATATGGCTGCAGAGTTTGGTAATACATGTTGTTGATGTCGTTTATTGTGAAAATTCGGTCACAGTACCTATGATCACTGTTTCATTGCTTTTATGGCTTTATTTGGTGATTTTCGAAAAGTTTTTCGGTTTGGCCATGTTTGTTTGTTGTAGTACAGAGTTAGACTGATGGCCTTAATCTAAGTTGTCTTGTGGTTGTTGTTGGTTGTTTGACTTGCATCCCACTGGGATTTTTGCACACAGTGTTGGTGTACGGTGATTTTTCTGCAATATTTTGCTGTCTTTCTTGGATTCTCTGTTTGCACATTTTAAGATGTTTTCTTGTTCATGTTTTTTTGTTGCTGTTGCACCGATTCAAGAGCCGAATGGCTCACAGGGCTATACCTAATAAATGAAATAAAAAATGNAAAAAATGAAAAAAAGCCCTGCAATTCTCGCTCACGCCACTGCTGGCAGATCGGGAGGGTCACCGCTAGAGGGGTACATCGCTGGCCAGACGTCTGCGAAGGCGTTAGAGTACCCACACTTTAACCCCACCACACGTGGACCTGTCGAACACACGGCTGCGGTGAACCCCATTTACGCTGCCGGGTGGGCAGAGGCGGCGGCCAGGGGGAGTTTAAAAACCTCGTAGCGTCGCCCGGCAATCCAGAGGTGGCCCCGTTTGACTTGGTCTCCCGGTGTGGAAGTGTAAATGTGTGTATAGGAGCTTGCGTCAGAGGTCGCAACTGGGTACCCGATACCCGTACCCTACCCGATACCCGGCTACCCGGCTGGGTACGGGTACGGGTACCCGTTTGCGACCCTGGTGCGGCCGGGTACGGGTAGGCCGTGAGTCACCGGTGAGTAACCGTTTGTCACTCATTTCGGGTAGGGTACGGGTAGGGAACGGGTACCCGTACCTGGCCGGGTACGGGTACCCATTTGCGACCGTGGTGCGGCCGGGTACGGGTAAGGAATCAAAACCCGTTTGCGACCTCTGGCCTGCGTGTGCGTGCGTGCATATGTCTGTGCGCGCGCGCGCGATGCGCCGATGACAATGACGACTGCGGCGAGGTGGTGGTGGTCTCGACTCACGCAGCAGCTCGGCCTTCATGATGACCGCCTTGATGAGGTCCGGCTGCTGAGCGAGCGCGCGGTCGATGAGTCCGTGGGCCTTGTCGGTGCTGCTCGTCTCGTGCAGCCACACGCAGGCGTACATGGTGAGCACCGGCGCCGTGCAGCCCAGCGCCTTGCACGCCGCGTTCGCCAGGTTGAGCGCGTCGCGCGTGCGCTGCAGCGACAGGTAGCACTCTACCAGGCCTGCGCCACACACACACACCAACACGTCAGAGGTCGCAATCGGGTACCGATACCCAGCTACCGGTACCCGGACGGGTACGGGTACCCGTTTGCGACCCTGGTGCGGCCGGGTACAGGTAGGCCGTGAGTCACTGGTGAGTAACCGTTTGTCACTCATTTCCCAACGTCTTGTCTCTTCTCACAATTCAAGTTCCTAGAATCAACCCACCCGCGCCTGCAACATGGCTTCATCCCAGAGGTCGCAATCGGGTACCCGTACCCTACCCGATACCCGGCCGGGTACGGGTAGCCGGATATCGGGTAGGGTACGGGTACCTGTTTGCGACCCTGGTGCGGCTGGGTACGGGTAAGGAATCAAAACCCGTTTGTGACCTCTGACCTCTGCCAGCACAACAACCGCCACTCGTCACTAAGTGGCTGATGTCAGCGGCGCTTGTGCCAGGAATTGCCTTGCCGTGGTCGAACCCCCTGAGGAAGGACGTTGACTTGCGATCTAAACCTCATTCTTTATTTTATTTTATTTTTACATACACAACTTTACCAAAACAACCATTCATTTATTCACACCATCAACACACTTTAACACACACTTATGTAGCCTTAACAGACTGTTGGCAAGTAGCACCTACGAAGGCTGGCACGGCACACGAGAGGGTGGGTGGCCAGCACCACGCCCGCGCCTTTGCTCCCGGTGGCGATGTTTACACGCCGCACAGGTACTCATTGAGGCTGAGTCGACCTAGGGAGGCCCAGGACCGGTTCAGATAATCGTCACCGATGTTGGCCGTGGGGAATCGAACCCGGGTCGCCAGGTTTGTAGCGCAGCGCGCTAACCGCTACACACCGCTCCCACACACACACGCGCACACACCACCACACTCACACACACACGCATTCACACTCATTCACACAACACGCTCATTCACACACACAGCTCACAAACACACGCACACACACGCACACGCTCGCACACGCACCCTCGTAGCAGTCGAGGCGGCTTGGGCGCGAGTCGCTGAGCCTCGCGGAAATGCAGCACGGCCGTCAGCGNCCATGGCGCGCAGCGCGGAGCCCTTGAGCAGCAGCGCCTGCAGCAGCCCCCGTTGAGCTGGATCGCCTTCCGCCAGGTGGGCGCGCGTGTGCTTCTTCGTCAGCGTAGTAGCTGCCGGGGTTGCGAGGTGCGGGCGGNCACACCAGTGTTAAATGCGGGGCAGTCTCGCCCAGAGTTCGCAACCGGGTACCCGATACCCGTACCCGATACCCGGGTACCCGTTTGCGACCCTGGTGCGGCCGGGTACGGTAGCCGTGAGTCACTGGTGAGTACCGTTTGTCACTCATTTCCCAACGTCTTGTCTCTTCTCACAATTCAAGTTCCTAGAATCAACCCACCCGCGCCTGAACATGGCTTCATCCCAGAGGTCACAATCGGGTACCCGTACCCTACCGATACCCGGCCGGGTACGGGTAGCCGGGTATCGGGTAGGGTACGGGTAAGGAATCAAAACCCGTTTGCGACCTCTGGTCTCGCCCCCCCCCCCCTTTCTACCTCGCTTCTCTCATCTCACTTCTCTACGCTCCTTCTCGCTCTCCGCGTTCACAGTCCAGGTGTCTCCCTCCGTTCCCCCCTCCTCCCTGTGCTCCGTCACGGCTCTGTTGCCTCTCGCTCATAGCCCCCTCTGCACTGGAATGGACATGTCGCTCCCACTATCTTCTGCTCCTCCTTAAAGCCCAATCGTCTGTCCTCACTCGCCCGCCCTTCCTCATCCACGCCTTCCCCGCGTCGTCACCGACTACCCTCCCCCCGTCTCCACGGTCATCCCTCCATCGACTCGCTCATCCCGTCATCTTCACCTCCCTTTCCTCTCACGCATCATCCGCGTCCTCATATTTATAACAACCACCGCGCCCATTCCATTTAGGCCCATGCCACAGGATGTTTTTGTACCATCGTACATGTAAAAGCGTTTTCATAACCGGGTTTGGCCGATATGTTGACGGTGTGTGCGTACACGTGCATCACAGCATGACATATCGGGCCCGCACGTTGCCACGGCTCAGAGCCACGCTTATCGAGTCGGGTCAGATCCACGCTCAACTTGAGCCACGGATCAGACCACAGTCCCAGCCACGCTCAGCAGTTCCGTCAGCCGAGCCCCGGGCCGAACCACTCGCTCGCTCGCTCGTCTTCGTAAGCGTCCGAGCGGCTGAACCAAGCCAGCGCCGAGCCACGACTAAGAGCACGGGCCCCATTCTAGTCGACGGCAACCCGCGATACTCCGCGTGCCGATTTAATTTAGCCGTTCTCAGTCTGGTCTGGTGTTTCGCAACCTGTTGCCAGGGACTGTGGGCTGCTGCCAACGCGGCTATACACGGCGCCCCACTCTTGTTTGCATCGCCGCGATGAGATGGGCGCGTCGCGCGAGCCGTGCACCCACCCCATGACGACCCAGGGCTCCGCCTGCTGGTCCGAGATGCCGAAGAGTCTCACTCCCAGCTTCTCCAGCTCCTCCAAGCGACGTTCCTTGGCCAGGAGGTACCCGTAGAGGTCTAAGCCTGGACGCGTGCACACACGCGCACACACACACGCACGCACACACACACGCACGCACACACGCAACGACGGCCGTCATTCGAACACTTAATGGCGGTTGACGTCACTGCCGTGGTTGTACCGGAGGACTGAGATTGCCTTTAACACCAACCGTCACAGCAAAATTGCTGTGACGGTTCCACGTGAAGACGGAAGCTTGTGTCGCCTCCGAAACGTCGTGATTTAATTTATTTGAATTTTCTACCCACCTGACTTTACCGAAAAAACCAAAGAGTATCGGAAGAGAGCGTTCCTGAACGAGAGCGCAAGAGGCGCTTCTGAAATCGCGCGATGCGCCCACCGTCTTTGTCCGACGGTTCGCCAATGGCACGATGGTCGAGATGGGAGCGCCGGAGAGGAATATCCACCGTGGCGATATGAGCGATGAAATTGGTCCGAGCGCGCAGTTTGATTGGTGGTTCGCTGCTACGCCGCAGGCCAGCGAGAGACGGCGTGGGGACGACGCGGCAGAGGTCGCAAACGGGTTTTGATTCCTTACCCGTACCCGTACCCGGCCGCACCCGTACCCTACCCTTACCCGGCCAGTTACGTGTAGGTTACCGTTATCGCGTACCTGATTGCGACCTCTGGGATGAAGCCATGTTGCAGGCGCGGGTGGGTTGATTCTATGAACTTGAATTGTGAGAAGAGACAAGACGTTGGAAATGAGTGACAAACAGTTACTCACCAGTGACTCACGGTCTACCCGTACCGGCCGCACCAGGGTCGCAAACGGGTACCCGTACCTGGCCGGGTACGGGTAGCCGGGTATCGGGTAGGGTACGGGTATCGGGTACCCGGTTGCAAGCTCTGCGACGCGGGAGCCGACGCCGCCAGTGGGGCAGGCTCACTTTTGATGAGGTACGGGTCGAGGATCTGCGCTTGTTGGAACCGCGTGATGGCGTTCTTCCTGTCACCGCTGCGGAAGTACGTGCGCGCCAGACTCGTGAGCAGATCCACGTTGTCCTTGAGAAGCATGCGCTTGTCCAGAGAGCTTGCGGGTCAGGCGAGACACAAAAAACAAAGACAAATATCCCCCATTTAGCCTCAAGAGACTTCTAGATTTGAAGCTTTCGTGATTCATATTCTTAGGTTTTTTCAGTAAGGTCACGTAGGTAAAACATTAAAATTAATAAAAGTAAAATTAAATTAAAATAAAAATCACAACGGTTCCACCTGAAGACGGAAGCTTGTGTTGCCTCCGAAACGTCGTGATTTTTATTTTATTAATTTTAATTTTTACCGATGTGACTTTACCGAAAAAACCTAAGAATACCTCAACAAAGACAAAGATCCCCGTATAGCCTCAACAGACTGTTGGAGCAAGTGCTGTTAGAGAGAACCAAAGACAAGATCCCCGTATAGCCTGCATAGACTGCTTACCCAGCTTAAATGTACGCTGCCAAGCTTGATGGTGTTCATTCAGACGCTGTCTTTCGACAGACCTGTTCTTCACCTGAGGACGGCTGCTTGCGTTGTGGCCGAAACGTCGTGAGAATGTTTTACTTATTATGTTTTATTTTTCTTATTTTATTATTTCCCTTCTACGTTACTTCACTGAAAGAAACCATGAAGATGAATCCCTGCAGTTACGAAAGTTTTAAATCGAAAAAAAAATCCTGCACAAACTGTTGGGGCAAGTGCCATTAGCAGGCACCTATGAAGGCAGGAACAGCACACGAGGGGGTGAGTGGCCAACACCACGCCCGGCCGCCTTTGTCTTCCCAGTGGCGACGTTTACACACCGCAACAGGTACTATTTTTTAAGCCGAGTCGACTTAGGGGAGGCCCAGGACTGGTTCGGATAATCATCACCGGTGTTGGCCGTGAGCGGGAATCGAACTCGTGTGGCCGGGTTCACAGCGCACACGCTGGCCGTAATACTACCGCACGTACACACACATGTGCGTGTACGAGTGCTTGTGCGTGCACGCGTGAACATGCATGCGTGGACGCGTGTGGACGTGCGAGCGCGAGAGCAGGCACCAGAAGGTGGTGATGGCTCGTGGGTAGTCGCGCGCGTAGGCGAACGCGTACGCCTTGATCCACATGGACAGCCACTCGAGCAAGGGCATGGCCTGCAGCGTGTTGACCGTGAGAGACGCCACCCTCCGCCCCTTCACCGACAGCGACAGCAGGCCTGCTCCACGCACACACGCACGGCAGAGGAGATGACGGCGTCACCGATGAACCCCCCCCCCCTTGGGCAGAGGTCGCAACCGGGTACCCGATACCCGTCCCTACCCGATACCCGGCTACCCGTTTGCGACCCTGGTGCGGCCGGGTACGGGAAGGCCGTGAGTCACTGGTGAGTCACCGTTTGTCACTCATTTCCCAACGTCTCGTCTCTTCTCACAATTCAAGTTCCTAGAATCAACCCACCCACGCCTGCAACGTGGCTTCATCCCAGAGGTCGCAATCAGGTACCCGATACCCGTACGTATGGCCGGGCACGGTACGGGTACCCGTTTGCGACCCTGGTGCGGCCGGTACGGGTAAGGAATCAAAACCCGTTTGCGACCTCTGCCCTTGGGTTCTCGACCTTCTCATTGCGGTGGCCACCGATCCCAGCGTCCGTCCGTCCGCCTACCGGCGCCACGCTTGCGTGCCGGTATGCTTCGTCGCCACGACATGGACCCCCCGTTTCCCACACGCTCAATTTGTGTTTCCTGCACGGCGTCCGCGCCGCAGCCTTACCCATGGCCGCCTACCGTCCCGTCAAGCGTTACTCGATAACGGCAACCCCAACGTCGCGACTCCACTCGCCCTACGTCGGTACACAATGCCGCCCCCCTCCCCCATCCACAGCAACGCTACGAAGACGAAGATCACCCCCCCCGTGTAGCCTGAACAGACTGTTGAGGCAAGTGCTGTTAGCGAGTCGCAGCACCTATGAAGGCCGGCACGGCACACGAGGGTGTGGGTGGCCAGCACCACGCCCGGCCGCTTTGTCTCCCCAGTGGCGACGTTTACACACCGCACCAGGTACTCATTTGAGGCCGAGTCGACTTAGGGGTGGCCTCAGGACTGGTTCAGATAATCGCCACTGGAGTCGGCCGTGAGCGAGAATCAAATTCGAGTTTTGCCGGGTTCGTAGTGCGGCGCGCTACCTGCTACACCAACTCTTACAACACACACACAGGATGACACCCCAAACATCAGTCTGATGGTTGCGTAACTCCGCAACCAACAATCATCTACCGCAAAGTCAGACGCGCGCACGCACGCACCGCCACTGCGACCCACCACCTACTCATCAACGCCCCCACGCTCGCTCTCGGCCACTCTGCAACGCGAATCTCCCCCGCCGCCTGGAGCGTCGCTAGCTTGTGTGTTCCAACGCCTGGAACGTCGCTAGCTTGCGTGTTCCAACGTCGTCGACGCCGACCGTCACGTGCGTTCAAGTGTGCCCACCGCGCAATGCGAAGGCCCCTTTCGGCACTTGGAGACCTGCTGCGCAAGTGCGAGGCGCGACGGAAACAACAAACGACGGCGGAGATTTGACGAATCAAAGCACGCCGCGTAGCGTGGACAGTCGCACGCAACCCCACATGGCACCACCCAGGATGGCCTCCAGGGCTAACGGACACTGCCGCAGCACCTCCTTGTAGCAGGTGATGGCCGAACGCTCCTGCCCGGTCTTGCGATACAGCCCCGCGAGGGTCATGTTGATCTGAGCACACGGGGTTAAAGCACACGACAGACAAAGATCCCCCACCGTGTAACCGCAACAGACTTTTGGGGCAAGCGCTGCAGTACGCGAGCAGCGCCTGTGAAGGCCGGCACGGCGCACGAGGCGGCTGCTGGGGCCAGGACCACGCCCGGCCGACTTTTGTCTCCCCAGTGCTGATGTTCAGACGCCGCACCAGGTACTCATTTGACGCAGTCGACCTAAAGGAGGCCCAGAATCAGTTCAGATATTCGTCACTGATGTTGCCTGCGAGTGGGGAATGGAACACGGGTCGCCGGGTCCGTAGCGCAGCGCGCTAACGAACGTGAACAGACCCGGCACCGCACACTTGTGCATCGTCACGGTCAATCGGCGTACGTCTGTTGCGAATCGGAGGTACGGTGAACGTGCCGAGCCCATAACACAGCCGCGAACGGCAACACAAAAACAAAGTTGGGATTGTAAATTAACGTTGACGAGCTTCTTAAATTGATTAGGAGAGTGTTGTATACGCAACTATTTAACTATTTTTACTTTACCAGGTAAGGCCTACTGAGCTATATTGCTCTTATTAGAAGCGACTGGGCCACAAATGACAGCTCAATGAAGTGGATTATCATCATGTGGAGGGAAAAACTGGAGGACCTGGAGAAAAATCCACGCGACCACGGGGAGAATATGCAAACTCGAAATATACAGGCAGCAGGCGCGGGATCGAACCCACGACCTCCTGTATACCAGGCAAGGTCGTTAACATCTGGTCAACATACACGTGTATGTGTGGGGGCGCCACGCGACAATTGGCACAGTGGGGGGCACGGTCATCTCGGCAACCAACCCACAATGCCTTGGGTCTGTTCTGGAACTTCCTACCAGCAGCCAGCATTCCACACTTCACACGAAAGCCTCAACGTGCACCTAGCCTGCCACAAGCTCCGCCACTTGGTGGCAAATTGCGGCCGTTCTTGATGATGTGCGTGTGCGCGTGTTCGAGTGTATGTGCATGAGCGTGAGCGAATGCGTGCGTGGTGTGTGCGCGGTTTGTGTGTTGGTGTGTGCACGGTGTGTGCACGGTGTGTGCACGGTGTGTGCACGGTGTGTGCACGGTGCGTGTGTGGTGCGTGTGTGGTGTGCGTGTGTGATGCGCTCATGCCTTGGGCGTGCGCTGCTTGGCAGGCACCGTGTCCAGCACAGCGATGGCATCCTTATCTTGACGCAGGTTCATGTAGCAATCGGCCAGCTTGTATTTCACCTCCAGCTCCGACGGCAGCCCCTACACACACACAGCACGCACAACTATAGCGCACCCAAAGACAAATATTCCCCGTGTAGCCTGAACAAACTGTGGGGCAAGTGCTGTTAGCGAGCACCTATGAAGACCGGCATGGCACACGAAAGGGGTGGGTGGCCAGCACCACGCCTGGCCGCCTTTGTCTCCCCACCGCACCAGGTACTCATCTGAGGCCGAGTCAACCTAGCGGAGGCCCAGAACCGACTCGGATAATCGTCACTGGTGGTGGCTGTGAGCGGGAATCGAACTCGGGTCGCCGTGTATACAGGCGGTCCCCGCTTTTACGACACAATCCGTACCTGGAAACCCCGTCGTCGCAAATCGAATTGTCGTGAATCGGACCCTCTTTAACGGGGATTCATCGGTAAAATCCACAAGATCACTTGTGAATAACAACATCTCCAAGTCAAAGTCGCATCGTAACCAAACCGACGCTGTCCAAGTGTGTTGCGAGTCGTGTCGGAAGATGCGTCGTAAACCAAGTTTCTGCTTCGCAAATCATCCATGGTGTCGTTATACAAACGTCGCCGGAGACCGCCTGTGCACCCATACACACAAAGTACAAAGACATAGAATCCGCGCCCCCCCAGCCCCGTTTCAGCCTTAACAGACTGTCCGGGCAAGTGCTGTTAACGAAATAATAAAATAATAAAATAAAACATGATAAAATAATTATCACGACGTTTCGGCCACAACGCAAGTAGCCGTCTTCAGGTGAACGGCTGCTTGCGTTGTAGTCGAAACGTCGTGACTTTACCGAAAGAACCAAGAAAATGAATCCCTGCAGTCACGAAAGCTTAAAATCGAAACACACAAACAACTTGAATGTGTGCATGTGTGTAGATAAGCGGCCCCTACACACACAGCACACAGTGGCAGCAGCAGTGGTGCAGACTGAGGTCGAGGTGGTAGCATAGACATCAGCTGGTGGTATTTCACCTTTCCTTGGGGTACAGCGCTAGCAATGGTGGGGATATGATGATGGGAGCCGGTAGTAGAGCGGCATTAATGTTAGGGTGGATGTCTGGTGGAGAGAGTTCTCCTGTGGCGGGGGGTGCGGTGGCGGTGCCGATGGGGGTGGTGGTATTTTATCCGTGGTGGTGGTGATGGGGGAGATGGTGAGCGGAAGGTGATATCCGCTGGCGATCTCTCACCTGTGGCGGCGGGGGAGCGGCGGCCCCGGCCCCGGATCGAACGCGTACACACTTGCCGAGGAACTTCTTCTGCTGCAGCGCCTGGCGGTACGTGGCCTCCGCCTTGCGGAACTCGCGCTCGGCGTGCAGCGCATCCGCGTGGTACACCAGCAGCTGGTAGTGCGCGCCGGGGGACAGCAGCTCGCTGCGGTGGGGACACACAGAGACGCGGGGTGACCCGGGGTCACACGCGGAGACACGGGGTGACACGGACACACACACAGACAGGCAACCACGTTGTACACCAGCAGCTGGCAGTGCACGCCAGGGAACAGCAACTCCTTGCGGTGGGGACACACGCGGAGACACGGGGTGACACGGACACACACGGAGACAGGCAACCACGTGGTACACGAGCAGCTGGTAGTGCACGCCGGGGGACAGCAGCTCGCTGTGTGGGGACACACAGAGACGCGGGGTGACACAGGGTCACACACACGGAGACACGGGTGACACACACGGACACACAGAGACGCGGGGTGACACAGGGTCACACACACAGAGACACGGAGTGACACAGGGACACACACACGGAGACACGGGGTGACACACACGGACACACAGAGACAGGCAACCACGTGGTGCACCAGCAGCTGGTAGTGCACGCCGGGGGACAGCAGCTCGCTGGGTGGGGACACACGGAGACACGGGTGACACAGGGACACACACACGGAGACACGGGTGACACACGGACACACACGCGGAGACACGGGGTGACACGGGCACACACACACGGAGACAGGCAACCGCGTAGTACACCAGCATCTGGCAGTGCACGCCGGGAGACAGCAGCTCCCTGTGGTAGGGACACACGCAGAGACACGGGGTGACACACAGACACACATGCAGAGACACGGGGTGACACACGGACAAAGACAAAGATCCCCCGTATAGTCTTGAACAGACTGGGGGCAAGTGCTGTTAGCGAGTAGCACCTACTAAGGCCGGAACGGTACACGAGGGGGTGGGTGGCCAGCACCACGCCCGACCGCCTTTGTCTCCCCATGGCGATGTTTACTACACACCGCACCAGGTACTCATTTGAGGCCGAGATGACACATTCAAAGTGGACACAATCACGTGGTCTACGGGAAGGTTTGAGCTAAATTAGAAATAGATTTGATCAACTTTGTTTTTGGTATATTGTACAAGTATTGTTTTACATAGCCGTAGAATAATCGTAGACGAGCATTGGCTGTGTGCAGTACACGTGTCATGTAGTACAATGTTCACACAGTATGTAGTGGTGTGTGTGAGTGTAGATGTTGTTGTTGCTGAACGTGATTAGCAGGCTGTGTGCAGTACACGTGTCCTGTAGTACAACGTTGACACAGTATGTAGTGGCGTGTGTGTGTTAGTAGATATTGTTGTTACTGAACGTGATTAGCAGGCTGTGTGCAGTACACGTGTCCTGTAGTACAACGTTGACACAGTATGTAGTGGTGTGTGTGTGTAGANGTTGTTGTTGTTGCTGAACGTGTTTAGCAAGCTGTGTGCAGTACACGTGTCATGTAGTACAACGTTGACACAGTATGTAGTGGCGTGTGTGAGTGTTAGTAGATGTTATTGCTGAACGTGATTAGCAAGCTGCGTGCAGTACACGTGTCCTGTAGTACAACGTTGACACAGTATGTAGTGGCGTGTGTTAGTAGTTGTTGTTGAACGTGATTAGCAGGCTGTGTGCATCACACGTGTACAACGTTCACACAGTATGTAGTAGTAGTGTGTGTGTTAGTAGANGTTGTTGTTGTTGAACGTGATTAGCAGTACACGTGTACAACGTTCACACAGTATGTAGTAGTAGTGTGTGTGTGTTAGTAGATGTTGTTGCTGAACGTGATTAGCAGTACACGTGTACAACGTTCACACAGTATGTAGTAGTAGTGTGTGTGTGTTAGTAGATGTTGTTGAACGTGATTAGCAGTACACGTGTACAACGTTCACACAGTATGTAGTAGTATTAGTGTGTGTGTGTGTTANTAGATGTTGTTGTCGCTGAACGTGATTAGCAGGCTGTGTGCAGTACACGTGTCCTGTAGTACAACGTTCACACAGTATGTAGTGTAGTGTGTGTGTTAGTAGTTGTTGTTGAACGTGATTAGCAGGCTGTGTGCAGTACACGTGTCCTGTAGTACAACGTTCACACAGTATGTAGTAGTATGTAGTAGTAGTGTGTGTGTGTTAACAGAGGCACTTNCGGGTTGTTTTCGCTGAACGTGATTAGCAGGCTGGGTGCATCACACGTGTACAACGTTCACACAGTATGTAGTAGGTAGTGTGTGTGTTAGTAGATGTTGTTTTCGCTGAACGTGATTAGCAGACTGTGTGCTGTACACGTGTCCTGTAGTACAACGTTCACACAGTATGTAGTAGTGTGTGTGTGTTAGTAGANGTTGTTGTTGTTGAACGTGATTAGCAGTACACGTGTACAACGTTCACACAGTATGTAGTAGTATGTAGTAGTAGTGTGTGTGTGTTATAGAGGCACGTACGGGTTGTTGTCGCTGAACGTGATTAGCAGGCTGCTCATGAGCCGCACACGAGTAGAGACCCGCCGAGTGCATCTCTCGCACGTAGTCGATCACGCTCATGATGATGATGATGCTGCTTCTCCTCGTGTGCCGCGGCGATAAGAGGGATCGATACGTGCGCGTCTATAACTCGAAGTTGATTGACGCCCGTGTTCTAATTGTCGAGACGTCGTGGAAGGAAGTGGGGGAGGACTCAGACGACGCCGCGACTCGTCCAGTGGCGTCTCTCTCTCACTCACACCCTACCCAAGATGGCGGCTCTCACGGCTGGAGGGTCCTTCACCACCCCTCACCCCCCCCACCCACTCACCCCTCACCCCCCCACCCACTCACCCTCACCCCCCACCCACTCANCCCCACCACTCACCCCTCACCCCCACCGCCCCCCCATTCACCCCCCCACCCACTCACCCCCACCCCCCACCCACTCACTCACCCCACCCCCCCATTCACCCCCCCCACCCACCACTCACCAACCGCTCCCCCCCCCCCACTCACCGCCCCCACCCACTCACCACCCCACCGCCCCCCCATTCACCGCCCCCCCACCCACTCACCCCCCACCCACTCACCAACCGCCCCCCCACTCACCGCCCCCCGCCACTCACCGCCCCCCCACCGCCCCACCCCATTCANCCCCCACCCACTCACCCCCCACCCACTCACCAACCGCCCCCCACTCACCGCCCCCCGCCCACTCACCCCCCCCACCCCCCCACCCACTCACCCCTCCCCCACCGCCCCCCCCATTCACCACCGCCCCCCCACCCACTCACCCACCGCCCCCCACCCACTCACACACCGCCCCCCCACCCACTCACCCACCGCCCCCCACCCACTCACCGCCCCCCCACCCACTCACCACCGCCCCCCCACCCACTCACACACCGCCCCCCCACCCACTCACCACCGCCCCCCCACCCACTCACCCACCGNCCCCCCCACCCACTCACCCACCGCCCCTCCCACCCACTCACCCACCGGCCCCCCCACCCACTCACCAACCGCCCCCCGCCACTCACCGCCCCCCCACCGCCCCACCCATTCACCCCCCCCACCCACTCACCCCTCCCCACCGCCCCCACCGGCCCCCCCCCCATTCACCCACCGCCCCCCCACCCACTCACCAACCGCCCTCCCACCCACTCACCCACCGCCCCCCCCCATTCACCCACCGCCCCCCCACCCACTCACCCACCGCCCCCCCACCCACTCACCCACCGCCCCTCCCACCCACTCACCCACCGGCCCCCCCACCCACTCACCAACCGCCCCCCGCCACTCANCCCCCCCACCCCATTCACCCCCCCACCCACTCACCCTCCCCACCGCCCCACCGCCCCACCGCCCCCCCCCCATTCACCCACCGCCCCCCCACCCACTCACCAACCGCCCCTCCCACCCACTCACCCACGCCCCCCCACCCACTCACCCACCGGCCCCCCACCCACTCACCAACCGCCCCCCGCCCACTCACCGNCCCCCCCACCCATTCANCCCCCCCACCCACTCACCCCCCCCACCGCCCCACCGCCCCACCGCCCCCCCCCATTCACCCACCGCCCCCCCACCCACTCACCAACCGCCCTCCCACCCACTCACCACCGCCCCCCCCACCCACTCACCCACCGGCCCCCTCACCACTCACCAACCGCCCCCCGCCCACTCACCGCCCCCCCACCCACTCACCCCTCCCCACCGCCCCACCGCCCCACCGCCCCCCCCCCATTCACCACCGCCCCCCCACCCACTCACCGCCCCCCACCCACTCACCAACCGGCCCCCCATCCACTCACCCACCGGNCCCCCCACCCACTCACCAACCGCCCCCCCCACCCACTCACCCACCGGCCCCCACCCACTCACCACCGCCCCCCACCCACTCACCCACCGGCCCCCCACCCACTCACCGGCCCCCCATCCACTCACCCACCGGCCCCCCACCCACTCACCCACCGGCCCCCCACCCACTCACCAACCGCCCCCACCACTCACCACCGGCCCCCCACCCACTCACCAACCGCCCCCCACCCACTCACCCACCGGCCCCCCACCCACTCACTCACCTGCCCCCCACCCACTCACCACCGGCCCCCACCCACTTACCAACCGCCCCCCCTCCCATTACCAACCGCCCCTCCCACCCATCAACCTCTACCCCCACTGCCCCCCGATCCAAGTCCCACCGCCCCCACCGCTATCCCCAGACCCCCACCGCCCCACCGCTCGCCACCCCGAGGTTCAATTAATCGGCGTGTTTTAGGTGTCCATTTCGCACAAGTGCCTGCGTGGTTTTATTGTTGTTGAAAATTACGTTTACAGGGACTCCTCTACTTACGAACGAGGCCAAACGTGAATTGTACTATTAAACAAATTAAATTATATTCACTTTACTCTTTGGTTTTGTCGGTAAAGTCACGTAGGTAAAACAAATAAACCCGTAAAAACAAAGTTTTTCACTATAAATCATTTATATGCGTGGCGGCTAGAGTCCTCTCGTCCTCTGGCTTGAGATGGCTGCCACCTATGGGTCAGATGTTTGTCTGCCAGTATTAAGAAATTGGTAATTAAATTAATTAAAAATTCCCTAAAAAGTGTAACATTTTGGAAAAAAAATTCACGAAAATAAATTGTCACGCACAACGAGTCTGTGTGCAAAATGTCAGCTCGATTGGATCACGGGAAGTGGGTTAAAAAACGACTGAAAGATTTGCACGGTCGTAAGCGCGCAAGCAAGCAAGCAAGTGAACTTAATATAAAGGATTTAAAAAGAAAACAATTAAATTAAATCACGACGTTTCGGAGGCAACACAAGCTTCCGTCTTCAGGTGGCACCGTCCAGCAAAATTACGGTATCTAAGAGACACGATATATGATATACTGGTTGTCTTGCAGTATACTGCAGTAAACTATAAGGCTGCTATTAGTGTACAGCCATTTCCATTTCTTTCAGTTATATATTCCAGCTTGATTAGCCCCTATTTTAACCAACTTAAACCAACTTCTTGGTTCTTTCGGTAAAGTCACGTAGAATGGAAATAATAAAATAATNAAAATAAAACATAATAAATATATTGTTTTAAATAAGAAAAATAAACATAATAAAGTATATCATTTTATTATTTACATTCTACGTGACTTTATTGAAAGATCCAAGAATACGTTCAGTTTCGATTTAAAGCTTTCCTGACTGCAGGGATTCATCTTCTTGGTTCTTTCGGTAAAGTCACGTAGAATGGAAATAATAAAATAATAAAATTAAACATAAGAGTCCGAATGACACACCCAGGCTTGGAGCGACTATGTAAGCTGGGATGGAGGGGAGAAGAGCGCCTTGACAAAATAATTTGCATATCAAGAGGAATTTAGCATTTTTATGGGAAGTGCAGATATGCGATTAGTACTACTTGTGAAATACGTAGGAGGTTTGGCGGGGGGTTTAAAGTCATTATGCCGTGCATTATGCAGGATTAGCAGCATCAAAGGGCGGGGATAGGGGTAACATTAATAAAGGGAAGGAATATTAATAGTTCAGTTTTCAGTTTCATTTATTAGCTATAGCCCTGTGAGCCATTCGGCTCTTGAATTGGGTGCAACCGCAACAAACAAAAACGTGAACAAGAAACATCTTAAAATGACTTCGCGCAAACAGAAAAATCCAGGAAAAACAGCAGTCTTCCAGAAAAAGCAACGCATATTCAAGTTCAAGTTCTGTTATTTGGCATAGCCCTGTGAGCCATTCGGCTCTTGAATCGGGTGCAACCGCAACAAACAAAAAACATGAACAAGAAACATCTTAAAGTGACTATGTGACTAAGTGCAAACAGAAATCCAAGAAAAGACAGAAAACTATTGCAGAAAAAGCACCGTACACCAACGCTGTGTGCAAAAATCCCAGTGGGATGCCAAAAGGTGGGTTAACTTAGCCCTCCCCACGGCCCATCCTGGCTCTTCCCCACCTTAACCAGTATATAATCTCGTGTCTCTTAGAGCTATCTTCACTTGATACAGCAATTTTGCTGTGACGGTGCCACCTGAAGACGGAAGCTTGTGTTGCCTCCGAAACGTCGTGATTTAATTTAATTGATTTATTTTCTGTTTTTACCTACGTGACTTTACCGAAAAAACCAAAGAGTATGGACCCTTGCAGTCACGAAAACTTCAAATCTAGATATTCACTTTATCGATAAGCACACTTTAAAGATATTACTAGAATAGCAAAAAGTGGCGCTGTGCTCTCATTGTATGCAATAAAAAAAACCCCAACTAACTTTAGCACTCTGATTTTTTTTAATATATAAGAACACCAAAATGTACATGTGCGACCCTTTGTCAATCCGATTTGTAATCTTTTTTTAAACCACCCATTCTCGAAAGTTTGACATCGAAGTAAAGTGTGCAATTCATCCATAATACAGTTTTTGTTGGGTTAGATCGCGTAAATGTGTCGTGAAACCCGCCACCACCCGACACAGCCAATTTGTTTGTCACCTAAACAGAATAGCACACCGGTTGTGTGTTGGAGAGCAAAGCCACAACATTTACCATCCGAGTACGACGTTTTGCCAGTAATTACAACTAGCTTCATCAGGCGACAGCCAGATTTGTGGAGAAATCATCTTGTTTCGTTCCTTAAATAGAGGGGTAGGTATGATAACATCACATCTACCCCTCTATTACTAATTGGCTGTGTAGGGTGGTGGAGGAGTTAACGACACATTTATATATTTACGTGATCTAACCCAAAAAAAAACTTTATTATGGATATTGGTCGCGAAAGCCTACGTGTCAAATTGTGCAGTTCATACCTGTCCACCCCTTATCAGTGCCCTACCTTATTACAGACCAATTCACACCGTATTGGTCACCCCGTGCCCTTATAAATATCAAAGTTCATCCCACAAAGTCCCATCACAAGAGACAAACACAAAAAATTGACAAAAACACATTTTTTTCCCGCTCGCATTGAAAAAGCTGTTACGCCATACGGACCTGAAAAACTCAATTTCCCTGTATAGGAATACGGGTAAACCGTATGGGTTGACACTACTATACACTACATTATACACTACTATACACTACTATACACTACACTATACACTACACTATACACTACTATACACTACTATACACTACATTGTACACTACTATACACTACACTATACACTACTATACACTACACTATACACTACTATACACTACACTATACACTACATTATACACTACTATACACATTATACACTATTATACACTACACTATACACTACTATACTCTACATTATTCACTTCTATACACTACACTATACACTACTATAATTACATATCTATCAACCCCTTATCAGTGCCCTACCTTATTACAGACCAATTCACACCGTATTGGTCACCCCGTGCCCTTATAAATATCAAAGTTCATCCCACAAAGTCCCATCACAAGAGACAAACACAAACAAATTGACAAAAACACATTTTTTTCCCGCTCGCATTGAAAAAGCTGTTACGCCATACGGACCTGAAAAACTCAATTTCCCTGTATAGGAATACGGGTAAACCGTATGGGTTGACACTACAATACACTACATTATACACTACTATACACTACTATACACTACACTATACACTACACTATACACTACTATACACTACTATACACTACATTGTACACTACTATACACTACACTATACACTACTATACACTACACTATACACTACTATACACTACACTATACACTACATTATACACTACTATACACATTATACACTATTATACACTACACTATACACTACTATACTCTACATTATTCACTTTTATACACTACACTATACACTACTATAATTACATATCTATCAACCCCTTATCAGTGCCCTACCTTATTACAGACCAATTCACACCGTATTGGTGCCCTTAGAAATCTCAACGTTCATCCCACAAAGTCCCATCACAAGAGAGAAACACAAACAAATCGACAAAAACACATTTTTAAATCCTTTATATTAAGTTTGCTTGCTTGCTTAGGACCGTGCAAATCTTTCGGTCGTTTTTTAACCCACTTCCCGTGATCCAATCGAGCTGACATTTTGAACACAGGCTCGTTGTGCGTGACAATTAATGTTCGTGAAAAATGTTTTCCAAAATTTTACACTTTTTGGACAAAAATATTATATTTAATTACAATTGCTTAATGGTGCAATTCAATCATCTGACCCATAGGTGGCAGCCATCTCAAGCCAGAGGACGAGATGACTCTAGCCGCCACGCATATAAAGGATTAGAGTGAAAAACTTTGTTTTTACGGGTTATACTTATTTCCCCGCTCGCATTGAAACAGCTGTTACGCCCTCCGGACCTGAAGAACTCAATTTCCTGTACAAGAATACGAGGATATTTGTTTGTTGTAGTACAGAGTTAGACTGGTAACTTTAATCTAAATTGTCTTATGGTTGTTATTGTGTTTGACTTGCATCCCACTGGGATTTTTGCACACAGCATTGGTGTACGGTGATTTTTCTGCAATATTTGCTGTTTTTTCCAGGATTTTTCTGTTTGCGCCAAGTCACTTTCAGATGTTTGTTTGTTGCAGTTGCACCCGATTCAAGAGCCGAATGGCTCACAGGGCTGTACCAAATCAATGAAATTGAAACTGATACTAACCGTATTCTTAGGTTTTTCGGTAAAGTCACGTAGGTAAACATCAAAATTAATAAAAAATAAAATAAAGATCACGACGTTGCCTCCGAAACGTCGTGATCTTTTTTTTTTATTAATTTTGATGTTTTACCTACGTGACTTTACCGAAAAAACCTAAGAATATGAATCCTTGCAGTCACGAAAGCTTCAAATCTAGAATTGATACTAACCGGCTTGGCAAATTTACTCCGGAAGTCTGAAAACACAGGCTTCTGTCCGGCGCTGCTTACACGCAGAGGGATTTGTTAACCGGCGGCGGCGCGCGCGCGAGATTTGAATTAAAAAAATAATTCAAACTTTTGTGTGCGCCACGTGACCGGCGATCGCACCAATAGGAGCGCGCGACGGCTCAACAGCTGCTCGTGACGTCGTCCGTTCAAACAGCGAACTGCGCGGGAGAGATGGAGACGCTCGGCTCGGGAGCGGAGGAGGACGGTGAGGGTGGTGGTGGTGGTGGTGAGGGTGTGAGGGTGGTGGTGGTGAGGGTGGTGGTGAGGGTGGTGGTGGTGAGGGTGGTGGGTGAGGGTNGTGGGAGGGTGGTGGTGAGGGTGGTGAGGGTGGTGGTGAGGGTGGGTGAGGGTGGTGGTGGTGTGGTNGTGGTGGTGGTGGTGAGGTGGGGTGGTGGTGGTGGGGGTGGTGGTGGTGGTGGTGGTGGTGAGGGTGGTGGTGGTGGTGGTGGTGGTGAGGGTGGTGGTGGTGGTGGGGGAGGGTGGTGGTGGTGGTGAGGGTGGTGGTGGTGGTGGTGAGGGTGGTTGGGGGTGGTGGTGAGGGTGGTGGTGGTGAGGGTGGTGGTGGTGGTGGTGAGNGTGGTGGTGGTGGTGGTGAGGGTGGTGGTGGGGTNGGGTGGTGGTGAGGTGGTGGTGAGGGTGGTGAGTGGTGGTGGTGGTGGTGGTGAGGGTGGTGGTGTGGTGAGGTGGGGTGGTGGTGGTGGTGGTGGTGGTGAGGGTGGTGGTGGTGGTGGTGGTGGTGGTGGTGGTGAGGGGGTGGTGAGGGTGGTGGTGGTGGTGGGGGAGTGGGGGGTGGTNAGGGTGTGGTGGTGGTGAGGTGGTGGTGANGGTGGTGGTGGTGGTGGTGGTGGTATGGTGGTGAGGGTGGGGTGGTGGTTGAGTGGTGGTGGTGATGGTGGTGAGGTAGGGCGGTGGTGTGGTGGTGGTGGTGGTGGTGGTGTGGGGTGGTGAGGGTGGTGTGAGGGTGGTGTGGTGGTGGTNGTGGTGGTGGTGGTGGTGGTGGTGGGGGTGGTGGTGGTGGTGAGNGTGTGGTGGTGGGGGTGGTGGTGAGTGTGGTGGTGGTGGTGTGGTGAGGGTGGTGGTGATGGTGGTGGTNGNNGTGGTGGTGGTGGTGGTGAGGGTGGTGGTGGTGTGAGNGTGGTGGTGANGTGTGGTGGTGGTGATGGTGGTGGTGGTGGTGGTGGTGGTGGTGGTGAGGGGTGGTGGTGGTGGTGAGGGTGGTGGTGAGGGTGGTGAGGGTGGGTGGGAGGGTGGTGGTGGTGGTGAGGGTGGTGGTCGGGGGGGGGTGGGGTGGTGAATGGGTGGTGGTGGTNGGGTGGTGGTGGTGTGGTGGTNGGGGTGGTGGTGGTGGTTGGTGGTGGTGGTAGCGGTGGTGGTGAGGGTGGTGGTGGTGGNGTGGTGNGNTGGTGGTGAGGGTGGTGGTGGTGGGGTTGGTGGTGGTGGTGGTGGTGGTNGTGGTGGTGAGGGTGGTGGGTGGAGGTGGTGGTNGTGGTGGTGGGGTGGTGGTGGTGGTGGTGTGAGGGTGGTGGTGAGTGTGGTGAGGGTGGTGGTGAGGGGGTGGTGGTGAGNGTGGTGGTGTGAGTGGTGGGGGTGGTGGTGAGGGTGGTGTGGTGGTGAGGGTGGTNGTGGTGGTGGTGGTGAGTGGTGGTGGTGTGAGCGGTGGTGGTGGTGGTGAGGGTGGTGGTGGTGAGGTGGTGGTGGTGTGAGGGTGGTGGTGGTGAGGGTGGTGGTGGTGGTGAGGGTGGTGGTGGTGAGGGTGGTGGTGAGGGTGGTGGGGGGTGGTGGTGAGGGTGGTGGTGAGGGTGAGGGTGGTGAGNGTGGTGGTGGTGGTGGTGAGGGTGGTGGTGGTGGTGGTGGTGTGAGGGTGGTGGTGGTGGTGGTGAGTGGTGGTGGTGGTGGAGGNTGGTGGTGGTGGGGTGGTGGTGGTGGTGTGGTGGTGGTGGTGGTGGTGAGGGTGGTGGTGAGGGTGGTGGTGAGAGTGGTGGTGGTGAGGTGGTGGTGGTAGTGGTGCTGGTGGGGTGGTGGTGAGNGTGGTGGTGGTGGTGGTGGTGAGGGTGGTAAGAGGGTATGGGTGGTGGTGGTGANGGTGGTGGTGAGTGGTGTGAGTGGTGGTGTGGNGGTGGTGGTGGTGGTGAGGGTGGTGGTGGTGGTGAGGGTGGTNGTGGTGAGGGTGGTGGTGGTGGTGAGGGTGGTGGTGGTGGTGGTGTGAGGGTGGTGGTGGTGAGGTGGTGGTGGTGGTGAGGGTGGTGGTGAGGGTGGTGGTGTGGTGGTGGTGGTGAGGGTGGTGGTGAGGGTGGTGGTGGTGTTGAGGGTGGTGGTGGTGGTGGTGTGGGGTGGTGAGTGAGGGTGGTGGTGGTGAGGGTGGTGGTGGTGAGGGTGGTGGTGGTGGTGAGGGGGTGTGGTGGTGAGGGTGGTGGTGANGGTGGTGGTGGTGGTGGTGGTGGTGAGGGTGGTGGTGGTGAGGGTGGTGGTGGGGGTGGTGGTGAGGGTGGTGGTGAGGGTGGTGGTGGTGGTGGTGATGATTAGATGGGGGTGGTGGTGGTGGTGGTGAGGGTGGTGGTGGGGGTGGTGGTGAGATGGTGGTGGTGATGGTGGTGGTGAGGGTGGTGATGGTGAGGGTCGTGGTGGTGAGGGTGGTGAGGGTGGTGGTGGTGAGGGTGGGGTCGGTGGTGAGGGTGGTGGTGGTGNGTTGTGGTGANGGTGGTGGNGAGGGTGGTGTTTGTGGTGGTGGTGGTGGTTGGTGGTGGTNGTGGTGGTGGTGGTGGTGAGGGTGGTGGTGGGGGTGGGGGTGGTGGGGTGGTGGATTATGGTGGTGGTGGTGAGGGTGGTGGTGAGGGTGGTGGTGGGGTGGTGGTGATGATTATGGTGGTGGTGATGGTGGTGGTGAGGGTGGTGTGAGGGTGGTGGTGGTGGTAGTGGGGTGGTGGTGAGGGTGGTGGTGATGGTGGTGATGGTGGTGATGGTGAGGGTGGTGGTGAGGGTGGTGGTGGTGGTGGGGTGGTGGTGATGGTGGTGAGGGTGGTGGTGGTGGTGAGGTGGTGGTGAGGGTGGTGGGGGGTGGTGGTGAGGGTGGTGGTGGTGAGGGTGGTGAGGGTGGTGGTGAGGGTGGTGGGGGTGGTGGTGAGGGTGGTGGTGAGGGTGGTGGTGAGGGTGGTGAGGGTGGTGGTGAGGGTGGTGGTGGTGAAGGTGGTTGCTGATGGTGGTGGTGGGGGTGCTGATGGTGGTGATTATGGGGGTAGTGGGGTTGTGATGATGGTGATGGATGTGATAATGGTGATGGTAAGGGTGGTGATGGTAGGGGTGGTAATGGTGGTGATGGTGATGATGGAGTTGGTGATGAGGGGGGTGAGTGTTAATGGTGGGTAGTGTTGAGGGTGTGGTGATGGGGTGGTGGTGAGGGTGGTGAGGGTGGTGGTGAGGGTGGTGGTGGTGAGGGTGGTGGTTGTGGGGGTGGTNGTGAGGGTGGTGGTGGTGGTGGTGGTGAGGGTGAGGGTGGTGGTGGTGGTGGTGGTGGTGGTGGTGAAGGTGGTGGTGGTGGTGAGGGTGGTGGTGGTGGTGAGGGTGGGGGTGGTGGTGAGGGTGGTGGTGGTGGTGGTGGTGAGGGTGGTGGTGAGGGTGGTGGTGAGGGTGGTGGTGGTGAGAGTGGTGGTGGTGGTGGTGAGCGTGGTGGTGGTGGTGAGGGTGGTGGTGTTGGTGGTGGTGGTGAGGGTGGTGGTGGTGAGGGTGGTGAGGGTGGTGGTGGTGGTGGTGAGGTGGGGTTGGTGGTAGTGAGGGTGGTGGTGGTGAGGGTGGTGGTGGTGGAGGGTGGTGGTGGTGAGNGTGGTGGTGGTGAGTGTGGTGGTGTGGGGGGTGGTGGTGGTGGTGAGGGTGGTGGTGGTCGGTGGGTGANGGGGGGTGAGTGCGGTGGTGGTGAGTGGTCGAGGTGGTGGTGAGTGGTGGTGGTGGTGGTGGTGAGGGTGGTGGTGGGTGGTGGTGGTGAGGGTGGTGGTGAGGGTGGTGGTGAGGGTGGTGGTGGGGTGGTGGTGATGANTATGATGGTGGTGGTGGTGAGGGTGGTGGTGAGGGTGGTGGTGAGGGTGGTGGTGGGGTGGTGGTGATGATGGTGGTGGTGATGGTGGTGGTGGTGAGGGTGGTGATGGTCGTGGTGGTGAGGGTGGTGAGGGTGGTGGTGGTGAGGGTGGGGTGGTGTGGTGAGGGTGGTGGTGGTGAGGGTGGTGGTGGGTGGTGGAGGTGGTGGTGGTGAGTGGTGGTGGTGAGGTGTGGTGGTGTGGTGGGTGGTGGTGGTGGTGGTGGTGGTGGTGGTGGTGGTGGTGGTGATGGTGAGGGTGGTGGTGGNGGGGATGGTGAGGGGGGTGGTGTTTGTGGTGGTGGTGGTGGTGGTGGTGGGGTGGGGTGGTGGTGGTGGTGAGGGTGGTGGTGGTGGGGTGGTGATGATTATGGTGGTGGTGGTGAGGGTGGTGGTGGGGTGGTGGTGATGATTATGGTGGTGGTGATGGTGGTGATGGTGAGGGTGGTGGTGGTGGTGAGGGTGGTGGTGAGTGAGTGAGGGTGGTGGTGATGATTATGGTGGTGGTGATGGTGGTGATGGTGGTGATGGTGAGGGTGGTGGTGAGGGTGGTGGTGGTGGTGGGGGTGGTGGTGATGGTGGTGAGGGTGGTGGTGGTGGTGAGGGTGGTGGTGAGGGTGGTGNGTGGGGTGGTGGTGAGGGTGGTGGTGGTGAGGGTGGTGGTGAGGGTGGTGAGGGTGGTGATGGGGTGGTGGTGAGGTGGTGGTGAGGGTGGTGATGGTGGTGAGGGTGGTGGTGGTGGTGTTGTTGNTGATGGTGGTGGTGGGGGTGTGAGTATGGTGATTATGGGGGTAGTGGGGTTGTGATGATGGTGATGATAATGGTGATGGTAAGGGTGGTGATGGTAGGGGTGGTAATGGTGGTTGATGGTGATGATGGAGTTGGTGATGATGGGGGTAGTGTTAATGGGTGGGTAGTGTTGATGGGGATGGTGATAGTGATGGGGGTGGTGTTGATGGGTGGTTAGTGTTGATGGGGGTAGTGGTGATAATGGTAGTCGTTGTAAAGTTAGTGTTGATGGGCGTGGTGCTATTCATGTGTGTGAATGAAAATCGCTGATGCGTGCCAGAATCAAAATCTGTATTTAGTCTGCACGAATCCTATGAGCCATGAAGCTCTTTTGCGCAGATGCTCAGCAGTTCACGAATGTCCAGTGTGACCGCAGCATGTGCATCCGTCCCCGCAAAGCGTGCATTGCGTATTCTTAGGTTTTTTCGGTAAAGTCACGTAGGTAAAAATTAAATTAATAAAAGTAAAATAAAATAAAATCACGACGTTTCGGAGGCAACACAAGCTTCCGTCTTCAGGTGGAACCGTCACAGCACGATAGCTGTATCAAGTAAATCGTGCTGTGATACAGCAATCGTGCTGTGACGGTTCCACCTGAAGACAGAAGCTTGTGTTGCCTCCGAAACGTCGTGATTTTAATGTTTTTATTTTATTTTTATTTTACTTTTATTAATTTTAATTTTTTACCTACGTGACTTTACCGAAAAACCTAAGAATATGAATACTTGCAGTCACGAAAGCTTCAAATCTAGAAGAAAAATAAAATTAACCCGTAAAGACTAAGTTTTTCACTATAAATCCTTTATATGCGTGGCGGCTAGAGTCCTCTCGTCCTCTGGCTTGAGATGGCTGCCACCTATGGGTCAGATGATTGTCTGCCAGTATTAAGCAATTGGTAATTAAATATTTAATTAGTTTTCCTTAAACAGTGTAAAATTTTGGAAAAAAATTTCACGAACATTAATTGTCTCTCACAACGAGTCTGTGTGCAAAATGTCAGCTCGATTGGATCACGGGAAGTGGGTTAAAAAACGACCGAAAGATTTGCACGGTCGTAAGCAAGCAAGCACGCAAGTGAACTTAATATAAAGGATTTAAAAACGTGCACTGCGTGTCTTGGTGAATCCACGTCTCACTCTCTCTCCGTCTCCCTGCAGGTTTCACCGCACACGCCAAGGACAAGCGAAGCTATGTCATCGCGAGCCAGGAGGAGCTGGTCCGCCAACTCGAGCGCCTGCCCTCCTCGGGCTGCGTGGAGTTCCCGGACGTATTCCACTCCCCGCACCTCTCGTACTACGAGCGCTTCAAGGTGTACCAGGACTACATACTAGGTGACCTGCGGCGTTAGCGTGCGCGCTGTGACTCTCAGACACAGCTGGGAACCCTGAATAGCAATCTCTTCTCCTTGCCCATTCTTGGAAACTACTCTCTGCCCCCGCCCTCGCCCCCCAGCTAGGATCAGGTCTCGCCCAGACACCTATCACTACCCTAACTCCTATCACTACTCCAACCCTATTACTANCCCTATCACGACCCCAACCCTATCACTACCCAACCTCTATCACTACCCCAACCCCTATCACTACCCCAACCCTATCACCACCCAACCCCTATCACTACCCAACCCTATCACTACCCCAACCCTATCACTACCCAACCCTATCACTACCCAACCCTTATCACTACCCCAACCCCTATCACTACCCCAACCCTATCACTACCCCATCACTACCCAACCCTATCACTACCCAACCCCTATCACTACCCCAACCCTATCACTACCCCAACCCTATCACACCCCAACCCCTATCACTACCCCAACCCCTATCAACCCTAACCCCTATCACTACCCAACCTCTATCACTACCCCAACCCCTATCACTACCCAACCCCTATCACACCCAACCCTATCACTACCCCAACCCTTATCACTACCCATCACTACCCAACCCTATCACTACCCAACCCCTATCACTACCCCAACCCTATCACTACCCAACCCTATCACTACCCCAACCCTATCAACCCAACCCTATCACTACCCAACCCTATCACTACCCAACCCTATCACTACCCAACCCTATCACTACCCAACCCTACCACTACCCAACCCTATCACTACCCAACCCCTATCACTACCCAACCCTATCACTACCCTATCACTACCCCTATCACTACCCCAACCCTATCACTACCCCTATCACTACCCAGCCCCTATCACTACCCAGCCCCTATCACTACCCCTATCACTANCCCAGCCCCTATCACTACTATCACTACCCCAGCCCCTATCACTACCCAGCCCTCCTTAACCACTCCCACCTCTACCTCCTGTCACCATAACTACACCACCACTTTTCATAACCCCACTCTTTATTTTAAACATTGTCATCTCCCGTACAATTGTATAGCCTTCTATTAAGGCCGTATGTCCACATAATACATGTGTGTATGTACACATACTTGTGTGTATGTACACATACTTGTGTGTATGTACACATACTTGTGTGTATGTACACATACATGTGTGTATGTACACATATATGTATGTATGTACACATATATAATGTGGAGTTTCCCGCTTCCAGGTTGTGAGAGGCACCAACTGCACAGCAAGAGATTACAACTCACTGACAAAACAGCGAGCGGTGCAATAAACTTTACAGCACGGTAGCGTCATCGCGTGGTTCTAGAACAAGTTTCAACGTGAATCCCATTCGCGCTGTTTGTTCACTAAGCCCGTGCATCACGTCCGATTGGTATGGTTGGCTATGTACGGGGCGAAAGAAGTTCCAACATGGATACGTACTGCACATAGACTACCAAGACTGCACCTCCGATGAGCAGTTGGCTGCGTATGGTGCAAAAGAAGCTCAAGTTGAAAATTAATTTCTGTTTATTTCTCCGTTCGCACTCTTCCAATGGAGTTGTAAATCTTCCAGTTTATACTCGTAGATGAAAACACACACACACGGTGTAACTGATATTGACCAAAGCTCCCACTACTGAAAAATTACCTGCAGATTCCTCAATTGGGATCACGCATAGCAGCAAGTCACTTCTGAATAAGAGCTGTTTGGCTCAGTGGGCCTTGCCTGATAAAATAAAAAAACGCTTCGGCTTATTAACCGTTTCGGCCTGACGGACGACGTGTTTGCGACAGGCGACTGCCGTCCGTCCGAGGTGCGGGTTTCATGGGCGAGTACCTGGAGGAGACGGTGGAGTCATGCGGGTGGAGCGCCGTGTGGAGGACCGAGCTTTCGACGTCCTCGTGGAGGTGAGGAGGGTNGGGGGGGGGGCCGAACGAAGCCCGAACGAAGCAACTTAATTGCCCGCAACCGCTTTGTCCGCATCGGAGCGAGCGGTTGCTCAACAAGGACGTGTCTGGAACGGCCAAGAGGCCACGGGCCGCTCTTGACATTTCGGGGCAGTCGTTCAAGTTTCAAGTTCAAGTTTCATTTATTTGGTGTAGCCCTGTGAGCCATTCGGCTCTTGAATCGGGTGCAACTGCAACAAACAAAAACATGAGCAAGAAAACATCTTAAAAATCCAAGAAAGGACAGCAAAATATTGCAGAAAAAGCACCGTACACCGATTGTCACCGGAAATGCATTCACCGTGAGAAACTGTGACGGCTTGGGCGGGCAAGGGAATGGAGTTCTCTTACCAATCAAATCAAGCCTTGATGTATGCTGAACAATGATTGGTCTACAGCAGAGGTCGCAAACGGGTTTTGATTCTTTACCCGTACCCGGCCGCACCAGGGTCGCAAATGGGTACCCGTACCCGTACCAGGGTCGCAAACGGGTACCGTTCCCTACCCGTACCCTACCCGAAATGAGTGACAAACGGTGACTCACCAGTGACTCACGGCCTACCCGTACCCGGCCGCACCAGGGTCGCAAACGGCTACCCGTACCCGTACCCGGCTGGGTACGGGTAGCCGGGTATCGGGTAGGGTATTAAGACAATAAAGTGTGTGCCATAAAGAAGTTTATAAGTCCGTCCTTTAAAACACTACATAGGTATAAAGCTGGAGACCTTGAAAAATAGCTCTGTGGCACACGATAGCAATTTAACAACTCGTCCTTGATGTGATGGGGGAGGTAATTCAAGGTTTTTATCTTAGCTGTGGAAGCCATACGTCCTCACCTAACACCACGGACAGCACCTGACAGGTTGTACGTGTGCACGTTGAACCTCTTTCGCGCCGTACGTAGCCAAGCGCGCTCATCGGAGGTTGCGTTTGGTTTGACGCCGCTGCAGCTGAGGCGTTCTATTGGCCTGGGAGTTTGGTGAATCGCAGAGACGCATCCCCTCCACGCCCTCTCTCACAGGTGCAGGCAGTCTACTTTGACGACCTCAAGGCGCTGGTGACTCTGGCCGAGCCGTTGCTGTTCGAGTACTCCGCCGCGGTGGCGGCGTCGGCGGCGTCGTCGTCGTCGGCGTGCGATTCCCCGTGCCGTGTCGGCACCCCGGAGGCCACGGCTGCCGCTCCCCGCCGTGTCGCGGCGAGGCAGAGCAGATCCTGGAGCGGTCTGGCGGGCGCGTGGACCTGCGCGACCTCTGGGTGGTGTACGACGATTCGGGCCGGCTGGACCGCACGGCGCTCGCCATCGAGCACGTCCGGTGAGCGCTCCACGCAACGGGCCTCGATGAACCCTTTCCCGTTGCGATGACGTACGCGTGCCTCGGCGGTTTATCTTGCGATTCCGCTACGATGCTGTGTGCGTACGTCTTCGAAACGAAATCGGAAGAAGAAATCGACTAACTTTATCGATACCGAAGCTCCCACAATGCCATGCGGGAGGGCGTGTGGCAGAGATCGCAAACGGGTTTTGATTCCTTACCCGTACCCGGCCGCACCAGGGTCGCAAATGGGTTCCCTACCCGTACCCTACCCGAAATGAGTGACAAACGGTGACTCACCAGTGACTCACGGCCTACCCTACCCGGCCGCACCAGGGTCGCCGGGTATCAGGTAGGGTACGGGTATCGGGTACCCGGTTGCGACCTCTGCCGTTCGACCTCCGAATTTTCGTTCGGTGTCCGGGGCAAAAAATGTTCGTAAATATCGTTAGAACACCGATTTGTTCGAGTTCTGGTGCGTCCGATCTCCCAGGTTCTACTGTACTTACAAAATATATATACAAATAAAACAAGTGTTTTTTTATTATCCTACCAGATAAAACCCCACTGAGCCGTTGGCTTATTTTTCAGAAGCGCCCTGGCCACAATGGTGGCTCAACGAAGTGGCGGCCGTGCCATGGTCTTGTGGAAACAGCCGGGGATGCCGGAGGGTTCCCCACCATTCAAACGAGGGGTAACATTGGGCCGTGGCCTGACCTCACGTCCCCCAAAAATAGAATGTGCAATTATTCTTCTTCTTATTCTCGGCCCAATGGGCTTTTTACTCGGGAAATAAACGTCTGATTCATCTTCTTGGTTCTTTCGTAAAGTCACGTAGAATGGAAATAATGAAATAATAATAAAACATAATAAAAATTTCACGACGTTTCGCCACAACAGAGCCGTCTCATGAAACGTCGTGAGAATTTTTATAATGTTTTTTTTTATTTCCCTTCTACGTGACTTTACCGAAAGAACCAAGAAGAAAAATAATTTTCACTTATTTTATTCTGTTTTATTTTTATTATTTATTATTTCCATTCTACTTGACTTTACCGAAAGAACCAAGAAGATGAATCCCTGCAGTCATGAAAGCTTTAAATCGAAATTTAAACGTCTGATTTGAAACACGTTCCTTCGGAGTGGGCAGGTAGGAACTTGGTTGGACAGCGCATTCGTGCAGTCACGCGGCTCACTTCAGCGAGACCGGAAGCGTACAAATGAGGGCGTGGCTATGCACGACAGACAAATAATCCCTGGTGGGCAGTGTGGAACTGTTGTTCCTTCCTGTATTAACCCCGTAATTATATTTGCCCATTGATCAGTCACTCGGTGTTTTTGTATTGTTTGCAGTTGTAACTTGCTGACCCGCCAATACCTGACATCTTTGATAAAGAGCTTTGTAGCTCATCGGATTGATCCTCCAGTCTAAATAAAGATTCTGATTCGGTATGAGCTACGAAATAAGCTTCTTCATGCCCGAGCCATCCACATCACACTCGCTCACTTACTTGAGCCACCATTTTTCAATGAAGGGAGCGTGACGCCCGGCAGTCACGTGACCTCCGTCTGCGATCTGATTGGAAGTTGCCGTCCGAGTCGAGAGAGTCACATGATGGTGTATGTGTGTGTCTCTGTTCATGATTATGTGGGGAGCGGTGGTGCAGCGGTCAGCGCGCTGCGCTACAAACCCGGCGACCCGAGTTCGATTCCCGCTCATAGCCAACAACAGTGACGATAATTTGAACCGGTCCTAGGCCTCTCCTAGGTCGACTCAGCCTCAAATGAGTACCTGGTGCAGTGTGATTATGTGGGGAGCGGTGGTGCAGCGGTTAGCACGCTGCGCTACAAACCCGGCGACCCGAGTTCGATTCCCGCTCATGGCCAACACCAGTGACGATTATCTGAACCAGTCCTAGGCCTCCCCTCGGTCGACGCAGCCTCAAAGGAGTAGCTGGTGCGGTGTGTAAACATCACCACAGGGCAGATAAAGGCTGGGCATTGTGTTGGCCACCCACCCCCTCGTGTGCTGTGCCGGCCTTCATAGGTGCTGCTCGCTAACAGCACTTGCCCCGACAGTCTGTTAAGGCTACGCGGCGGATCTTTGTCTTTGTTCCGAATCACTATTTTTATTACACCGCTTATTTACGTAGGAAATGCCTCGCTGATCGTCGAACTTTATTTCGCGGAAGTGTACTCCTAAGTTTGTGTTCACCGCTCGGAACTCCCAACAGAGATGAGCCTCTCTCCCCATTGCTCGTAAGACGCTGTCTTCCCGACAGACCTGTTCTTCACCTGAGGACGGCTGCTTGCGTTGTGGCCGAAACGTCGTGAGAATGATTTTATTATGTTTTATAAGTCACGTAGAATGGAAATAATAGAATAATAAAATACAACATAAAATATATTTCATTATATTATTATATTATTCTTATGTTTTATTTTTATACTCTATTATTTCATTATATTGTTATATTATTATATTATTTTCTGATGTTTTATTTTTATTATTTTATTATTTCCCTTCTACGTGACTTTACCGAAAGAACCAACAAGATGAACCGGGAGACACTTTGCCTTTCGCGCGTAATCACGTGACACGTCTCGCGTTCCGTTTGATCGCTTGTTGTGATCACTGTAATTGGCACGCGTTGGTGATTGACCGGGGCGTGCGTTTTGTCTTTTAGTTTCTTCCTGGGGCACATCTGGAGGGCGTGGGACGAGGAAGATGACGACGATTACGATTACTTTGTGAGATGCGTCGATCCAAGACTCAAACTGTAAGGACGAATATCTTTGCGTTTAACTCACGTGACGTGCTGATGGTGATGACGTGGCTGTAGGTTCTATGGCGTGCTGATGATGATGATGTGACTAGGTACTATGGCGTGCTGATGATGATGACGATGACATGGCTGCAGATATTACGACGTGCTGATGATGATGACCACGACGTGGTGACTGCAGCTACTACGACGTGCTGATGATGACGACGACGTGGTGGCTGCAGGTACTACGACGTGCTGATGATGATGATGATGACGTGGTGGCTGCGGGTATGACGACGTGCTGATGATGATGATGACGATGACATGGCTGCAGATATTACGACGTGCTGATGATGACGACGACGACATGGTGGCTGCAGGTACTACGACGTGCTGATGATGATGATGACCACGACGTGGTGACTGCAGCTACTACGACGTGCTGATGATGATGATGATGACGTGGTGGCTGTAGATATTACGACGTGCTGATGATGATGATGACGATGACAACGACGTGGTGGCTGTAGGTACTACAATGTGCTGATGATGATGATGATGACATGGCTGCAGGTACTATGACATGCTGATGATGATGACAACGACATGGTGGCTGCAGGTACTACGACGTGCTGATGATGATGACGTGGTGGCTGTAGATATTACGACGTGCTGATGATGATGACGATGACATGGCTGCAGATATTACGATGTGCTGATGATGATGATGACGATGTGGTGACTGCAGGTACTACGACGTGCTGGAGGGGCGCCTCCGGCGGGGCTGGTGAGCGAGTACGCCCGCCTGCGCTCGCACTTCGACGCCACCTACGCCGAGTTCTGCCTCCTGCGCGGCTCCATCACGGAGGGGACCGACGCCGAGGAGATGGAGCAGGACGGAGCCAAGGTGGCCCGCGGCGTGGAGCTCTACGAGAATCTGGAGACCGCCAAGCGCAAGCTCCAGATCATGGAGAACCCAGTGCTTCGGTGAGAAGGGCTGCGACTTGTGACTGCTGTTTGTATATCTAAAAATATAGAAGGGAAATGTGTGTGTGTTGTTGTCTGTTCGAAATGTTTAGCGTACTTCCCGACATGCAACAAATTTTAAATTTGGCATGTGGGTAGCTTCCAGACTGTACACAATGCCGAAAGTATAAAAATAGGCTTTTGTATTTTGGGGGAGGGCGCAATAATGGATATATTTTGCACGGCAAGTGAGCGGTGACATCTGTGATGTGCTTTGTCTGCCTAGCGTCACGAGCGCTTTGGATTACAAACATGTTTCCGGAACGAATTATGTCGCAATCCAAGGTTTTACTGTAAAACTAAACTATTTTTTTTATCTTCTTGGTTCTTTCGGTAAGTCACGTAGAATGGAAATAATAAAATAATAAAAAGAAACATAATAAAATAGTTTTTTATTTTTATTATTTTATTATTCCCTTCTACATGACTTTACCGAAAGAACCAAGAAGATGAATCCCTGCAGTCACGAAAGCTTTAAATCTAAATTTTATAATGTTTTATTTTTATTATTTTATTATTTCCCTTCTACGTGACTTTACCGAAAGAACCAAGAAGATGAATCCCTGCAGTCACGAAAGCTTTAAATTGAAATTTTATAATGTTTTATTTTTATTATTTTATTATTTCCCTTCTACGTGACTTTACCGAAAGAGCCAAGAAGATGAATCCCTGCAGTCACGAAACAAGCTTTAAATCGAAATTCTTTCTTGTATCTTGTCCTGCTGCTGCTGTCTCCGCCGCCCCTGCTCAGCTTCGTGCTGGGATACCAGGCGAGTGCGGGGGGAGAGGCGCGAGTGGCGCGCGGACCCCGGTCCGACGGCGCCGTGACGGCGCACGTGGTGGTGCGCTCCGTGTCGTTCGCCACGCTCGGCGCGCTCACCGCTCGCTCGCCGAATCGCTCGGCGCCGGCGTCGGCGACGAGCAGATGATACACGTGAGTGTTGGACTGGGGGCGGGGTGTGGCGGTGGTGACGTGGCCCTCCGCGGTTCAGATCCGGCAGGTCTCCCCAGTTAATGCCGCGGTGTGTATTTTGACCGTGGAAATTAGAGCGTAGTAGTGCTACGTACATCGCCCCACGCCGAGTCTCAGAGATTGTAGTGGTAAGCACGGTACAAGCAATACAGTAACTTTTTACATCTGTCTGTACGTTTATTTATGCAAATTTCACACAGTAAACAAATTTAAAACGCCAAACCCCCCCCACCCCCCAAAAAACATACACGCAACAGCTAAAAATGTAACATCAAGCGAGAAGGTGCAAAAATAAGCTGTTTAAAATAATGACGGCGAGTGATTATCCGACTTTTTTGAAAATCCGGCGCTCTCCTACCGAAGTCGCCGGATAACACTGGTCAACACACTTTTTCTGGCATGAGGTATTCCAACGGGTTGAAGGTAATTTTGGGGTGCTTTTTCCAAATCTGGAATCGGTTTTTGTCTATCAACATCTCCTAGCCACCGTGATGATGATGATGAGAGAGAGACACGCAAACTCCAAATATACAGCAGCAGGCGTCAGTCGGTATCGAACCATGGCCTCCTGCACACCAGGCGAGGTAGTTAACATCTCCTAGCCACCGTGATGATGATGAGAGAGAGAGACACGCAAACTCCAAATACACTGGTCAACACACTTTTTCTGGAATGAGGTATTCCAACGGGTTGAAGGTAATTTTGGGGTGCTGATTCCAAATCTGGAATCGGTTTTTGTCTATCAAACATCTCCTAGCCACCGTGATGATGATGATGAGAGAGAGACACGCAAACTCCAAATATACAGCAGCAGGCGTCAGTCGGTATCGAACCCATGGCCTCCTGCACACCAGGCGAGGTAGTTAACATCTCCTAGCCACCGTGATGATGATGAGAGAGAGAGACACGCAAACTCCAAATACACTGGTCAACACACTTTTTCTGGCATGAGGTATTCCAACGGGTTGAAGGTAATGGGGTGCTGATTCCAAATCTGGCATCAGTTTGTGTCTATCACATCAGTTTTAGAATCAAATATTGCATTTTCTAAAACTGCAGAAAAAGTAAAGGCTAATAAAATGATATTATTATCCTTGACCTATTTTAACACTAAGCGACTGTGCAACAACTGCTCATAATGACAGTAATTGGTTCAATGAAATGGGGTATGCCGATAGCATAAAAATGGATGTTAAAATCTGAATCAGTTGGAATAGCACTGACATTAGTCTCAGCTCAAAAGTCCAGGCCAGAAAAAATGATTTTTTTTTTGTTGACCTGTGTAAGATGATCGACTGTGCGGAACGCTCTTAACGACATAATTGGTTCCACGAAACCGGTCATGAAGCGAGTATAGGAAATGCACGTTAAAGGCTTAATTCGTTCCAATACATTGAACGTTACCCTGGGCTCTGGAGGCCCGTCGTTAAGCGATTAGTCGTTTAAAGAGGTGGTCTTTAAGATGGGTTCTACTCTACGCTACACTATATACTACACATTGGGATCCATGGAGGCCTGTTGTTAAGCGATTAGTCATATAAAGTGGTGGTCTTTAAGAGGGGTTCTACTGTACGCTACACTATACACTACACATTGGGATCTATGGAGGCCTGTTGTTAAGCGATTAGTCGTTTAAAGGGGTGGTCTTTAAGATGGGTTCTACTCTATGCTACACTATACACTACACATTGGGATCCATGGAGGCCCGTCGTTAAGCGATTAGTCGTTTAAAGGGGTGGTCTTTAAGAGGAGTTCTACTTTACACTACACTATACACTACGCATTGGGATCCATGGAGGCCCGTCGTTAAGCATTAGTCGTATAAAGGGGTGGTCTTTAAGAGGGGTTCCTCTACGTACTATACCTACGCTTGGGATCCATGGAGGCCTGTTGTTAAGCGATTAGTCGTTTAAAGGGTGGTCTAAGATGGGTTCTACTCTATGCTACACTATACACTTTCTCTCTTCCCCTGCCNCCCCCCCCATGGACACGCATGCAGTTCCACAGAGCCTGCAGGGAGCGCTGGACGCGCGGGGAGACCGCATCGTGCTGTGCCCAGGCGTCTACTCCGAGGAGGGTTCTGCAGCATCGCGGAGTCGTCAGCATCGAGGGTGGGTGGTGAGCCGGCGCCCTCCCCCCCTGACGGCCCCCCCCCCGCACGGCCGCCCCCCCCGCACGGCTGCCCCCGTGTGGGCGTCCGGAATGTAGAGTGCCATGGCCGGCTACGGGGGCGGTGGAAGCGCGGGGGGTCGGCAACGCGGCTGCCTCAATGTAGAGGTGGGATGGGAGGCCACGGGGCGTCCTCAATGTAGAGATGAGATGGGAGGTCACGGGGCGACCTCAATGTAGAGATGGGATGGGAGGTCACGGGGCGTCCTCAATGTAGAGATGGGATGGGAGGTCACGGGGCGTCCTCAATGTAGAGATGGGAGGTCACGGGGCGTCCTCAATGTAGAGAGTCACGGGGCTTCCTCAATGTAGAGATGGGAGGTCACGGGGCTTCCTCAGTGTAGAGATGGGAGGTCACGGGGCGTCCTCAATGTAGAGAGTCACGGGGCTTCCTCAATGTAGAGATGGGAGGTCACGGGGCGTCCTCAATGTAGAGAGTCACGGGGCTTCCTCAGTGTAGAGATGGGAGGTCACGGGGCTTCCTCAGTGTAGAGATGGGAGGTCACGGGCGTCCTCAGTGTAGAGATGGGATGGGAGGTCACGGGGCGTCCTCAGTGTAGAGATGGGATGGGAGGTCACGGGGCGTCCTCAGTGTAGAGATGGGATGGGAGGTCACGGGGCGTCTTCAATGTAGAGATGGGAGGTCACGGGGCGTCCTCAGTGTAGAGATGGGAGGTCACGGGGCTTCCTCAGTGTAGAGATGGGAGGCCACGGGGCTTCCTTAGTGTAGAGATGGGAGGCACGGGGCTTCCTCAGTGTAGAGATGGGAGGTCACGGGGCTTCCTCAGTGTAGAGATGGGAGGTCACGGGGCTTCCTCAGTGTAGAGATGGGAGGTCACGGGGCTTCCTCAGTGTAGAGATGGGAGGTCACGGGGCTTCCTCAGTGTAGAGATGGGAGGTCACGGGGCTTCCTCAGTGTAGAGATGGGAGGTCACGGGGCTTCCTCAATGTAGAGATGGGAGGTCACGGGCTTCCTCAGTGTAGAGAGTCACGGGGCTTCCTCAATGTAGAGATGGGAGGTCACGGGGCTTCCTCAGTGTAGAGATGGGAGGTCACGGGGCTTCCTCAGTGTAGAGATGGGAGGTCACGGGGCTTCCTCAATGTAGAGATGGGAGGTCACGGGGCTTCCTCAGTGTAGAGATGGGAGGTCACGGGGCTTCCTCAGTGTAGAGATGGGAGGTCACGGGCTTCCTCAGTGTAGAGATGGGAGGTCACGGGGCTTCCTCAATGTAGAGATGGGAGGTCACGGGGCTTCCTCAGTGTAGAGAGTCACGGGGCTTCCTCAATGTAGAGATGGGAGGTCACGGGGCTTCCTCAGTGTAGAGATGGGAGGTCACGGGGCTTCCTCAATGTAGAGATGGGAGGTGGAGCGCCGGTCATCCTGGCTGGAAGGGTTGGGGGACCCTTGCCGCGGCGTCCTCCTCTCTCAGGGTTCGGCGTCGCCGACGACGTGGTGTCGAGATGCGCGGGCGGGGCGACGTGTTCGTGGAGTGCAGCGCGCGGCACGTGACGATCTCCAACATCAAGTTCATCCAGCACGACGCCACCGAGGGCATCCTGCGTGAGTGAGCGACACTCTCCGTTCATCATCGGCATCATCAGCGTAGCAGCAGCTGAATCGGCAGCAGCAATAACATCATCAGCGGCAAGTGATATCATCAGCAGCAGCAGCATCGTCATCAGCAGGAACACCAGCAGCATCAACAGCATTATCAGTAGCAGTAATATCTGCAGCAACAGCAACATCATCATCAGCTGCAGCAGAATCATCATCAGTCGCAACAGTAGATATGTCGACAGCAAGAGCAGCAGCAGAACTAATGTTATCAGCAGCAACAGTTGTAGCATAGCAGTGGCAGCTGCTAAATAATAATTATTTAGCAGCTCCGATTAGCACTGCCGGCTACATACAGTGCGAAAGGATTTCAACATTCATTAATTCGCAGCAGTCGCATAGTTATCACCACGAGCAAACGCTGTCATTAGCAGCAACGGCGGTGAAATGCGCGTGCCCCATGTGACCGTCCCGCCCCTAGGTGTGCTCCGTGGAGAGACGGAGCTGCACGAATGCGTGCTGCAGTGCGAGACCTCCGGGTCACGGTGAGGCCCAAAGCCCACCTGACCTTAAAGAACTGTGACCTCTACGGGGCAAGGTGAGCGTTCATGCCACAACCTTCTTGTTCCAGCTCAAGGTCAAGGGTCGTTGCGGCCGGCCAATGCTGCTGATCAGAAACGGAATTGTTTATCCTGGAGAAATCCGATGGGCTTACGAAGCTCCCATGGACATGGTGAACTGGACTCCCATGGTAAACTGGACTGCCATGGTAAACTGAACTCCCACGGTAAACTAAACATTTATGGTGAGATGGTTTCCGAAAGAGACCTGTCCTCTGATGTTCATCTGGTGTCGCATGAGGAGCGATAGTGCAGCGGTCAGCCGCTCTACCCCGGTATCCCGCTCTCCCACGGTAAACTGGCCTCCCTAGGTCGACTGGCCTCAAAGAGTACCCTAGTGCGGTGGTAAGCATCCCCCGAGGGAGACGCGGCGCACAGTGCTGACCACCCATCTGTGTGATCAGATGGTTACCCGTAACAGCACTTGCCCAACAGATAGTACATGTCTTTGTCTTTGCGCGTGTGCAGGGAGCGGGAGTGGAGCGGGCAGCCCTGTACCCTGCGGCAATGGGATTCACCACTGCCGTGAGGGCGTTCTCATCATGGTGAGACTCCGGTAGGGCGATTGTGTGTGAGCCTAGTTTCTTGGTTCTTTGGTAAAGTCCGTAGAAGGGAGAAAAAAACTAATATTTTTTATTTTTTATTTTATTATGTTTTATTGNTTTATATCTATATTATTTATTATTTCCCTTCTACGTGACTTTACCGAAAGAACCAAGAATATTAATCCCTGCAGTCACGAAAGCTTTAAATCAAGATTTGTTAATGTTACTGTTAATGCTAAGTGTTGGTGTGTGTGCGAGTGTTAATGGTAGCGTATGGGCTTGTGTGTTAGCGTTACTGGTTTAAGCATTAGCAAAATCTCAAGGTCTTAATTTCGAGACAAAGCCTACTAATTCTAGATTTGAAGTTTTTGTGACTGCAAGGATCCATACTCTTTGGTTCTTTCGGTAAAGTCACGTAGGTGAAAAATAACAAAACATGAACTAAAATCTAGTTATTTTTAAATCCTTTATATTAAGTTTGCTTGCTTGCTTGCACGCGTGCAAATCTTTCGCTCGTTTTTTAACCCACTTCCCGTGATCCAATCGAGCTGACATTTTGCACACAGACTCGTTGTGCGAGACAATTAATGTTCGTGAAAAATGTTTTCCTAAATTTTACACTGTTTAGGGAAAACAATTAAATATTTAATTACCAATTGCTTAATACTGGCAGACAATTATCTGACCCATAGGTGGCAGCCATCTCAAGCCAGAGGACGAGAGGACTCTAGCCGCCACGCATATAAGGATTTATAGTGAAAAACTTTGTTTTTACGGGTTATACTTGTTAAATCCTTTATATTAAGTTCACTTGCTTGCTTGCGCGCTTACGACCGTGCAAATTTTTCGGTCGTTTTTTAACCCACTTCCCGTGATCCAATCGAGCTGACATTTTGCACACACTCGTTGTGCGTGACAATTTATTTTCGTGAAATTTTTTTCCAAAATTATCTACTTTTTAGGAAAAATTTTTTTTCATATTTAATTTAAAATACCAATGTGATAAAAATGAAACGCTTACTCAAGAAAAACAGAAATGAATAATAAAATAAAACCGATGCCACGCATATAAAGGATTTATAGTGAAAAACTTTGTTTTTACGGGTTAATTTTTTATTTTCTCCGACGTGTCTTTACCGAAAGAACCAAAGAGTAAAGTCTACCTATTCCACCAGGTGGCGCTATTTGCCTTTAGTCTGAGCTATTGGGTTAAAAAAAAATTAACTCGTAAAACAAAGTTTTTCACTATAAATCCTTTATATGCGTGGCGGCTAGAGTCCTCTCGTCCTCTGGCTTGAGATCGCTGCCACCTATGGGTCAGATGATTGCCTGCACCATTAAGCAATGGTAATTAAATATATTTTTTTCCTAAAAAGTGTAAATTTGGAAATTTTTTTCACGAAAAATTGTCACGCAAACGAGTCTGTGTGCAAAATGTCAGCTCGATTGGATCACGGGAAGTGGGTTAAAAACGACCGAAAGATTTGCACGGTCGTAAGCGCGCAAGCAAGCAAGCAAGTGAACTTAATATAAAGGATTTTAAAATAAGTTGTACGTACTACTTCTATATTCCACCAGGATCGGAATCTTGACGATTGGGTTTCAGGAATAGCGCCTTTTAGCCTCGGCTCGAAGAGATCGTGATCCCAGGTTTTCACCTCCCCACCTCCCCCACCCCTTCTCTGCCACAGGACTTCATGGAGTCTCTCTATGACATGCCCAAGCTGTCCATGAGGAACAACCTCATCAGCAAGAACGACGGCCACGCCGTCAGCCTCGTGAAACCAGAAGCCTCGAAGCCCCCCGGCTGCCACGCGGAGAAGCACGGACAATTCACGCTCAACAACAACAACGCAGCCGGTAGGTTCCGCGTTTCTTTATAAAACATTCTTTTTGTTAATCCAATCTGCCCCCCGGCTATGCCGTGATGTGGTCGGAGCGATTGACGCACGGGCGAAGGGGTTAAGAGTTCAAATCCTGGACGGGGTTCGATATTTCTCCAACTTCGTTATCGTCGTCGTCAATATCAGCAGCAGCAGCGGCGGTCGTATGAACGATATTGTTGTTAACGACGCGTGTAACCAGGTCACCTACCCCCCCCTCCACTGGCAGAGGTCACAACCGGGTACCCGATACTCGTACCCTACCCGATACCCGGCCAGGTACGGGTACGGGTACCCATTTGCGACCGTGGTACGGCCGGGTACGGGTACGGATAGGCGCGTGAGTCACCGGTGAGTAACCGTTTGTCACTCATTTTGGGTAGGGTACGGGTACGGGTAGCCGAGTAGGGTACGGGTACCCGTTTACGACCCTGGTGCGGCCGGGTACGGGTAAGGAATCAAAACCCGTTTGCGACCTCTGCCACTGGGGCACGTGCACCCCCCCCCTCTTCACCCCTCTTGCGTAACCTCCCACTACCACCATCACCACCAAAGCCAGGGCCGACTCCATGTCCGGAGGGAGTGGCTGGGCCTAAACAAAGATAGGCGGGTGCTAAAGAAGAAGAAGGGGGTGGAGCCTAAAGGAAAACAGGCGTGGCCTAAAAAAGAAGGGGCGGAGCCTAAAGGAGAAGGGGCGGAGCCTAAAGGAAAACAGGCGTGTCCTAAAGAAGAAGGGCGGAGCCTAACGAAGAAGGGGTTGGGCCTAAAGGAAAGAGGTGGGGCCTAAAGGAGAAGGGGCGGGGCCTAAAGGAAAGAGGCGGGGCCTAAAAAGAAGGGGCGGAGCCTAAAGGAAACAGGCGTGGCCTAACGTAAGGGGCGGAGCTTAAAAAGAAAAATTTCAGAGGCGCAATCAGGAAGGGGGTGGGTGAGGTGGGGCCTATATAGGAAAGGGCTGGAGCCCACAGATGTTGACCTTCCCGGTGATTTGAGGTTGAGGGGTATAAACCATCATGACGCGAACTCCGGTCATGCTCGCAACAGCAGCGGCTTTTGGCTGCTGACCGTCGAACAAAGACTTTCAAATGCGCCGCTGTTTCTGCGGCCGTCTGGAACGCTCTTCCTTCCGATTTCAGGAAGCCAATGGAGCTATGCAATTTGAAATCATCTAGATTGAAAACTGATTTCTTTAGAACGGCTTCTTGTTTAGTCTGTTGTCATTNCCCTCCCCCCCCTACTACCGATTATACGGTTGGCTACGTCGGTGAGAAAAAAGTTGAACAGCATGTGTACGTGACGGTGGTGTAATGATGATGGTGTTGATGGTGGTGAGGAGGTACACGCATGATGAGGAAGTGGGGATGGTGGTGATGGTGGGTGATGTTGATGACGGGGCCGTCTGGAACGCTCTTCCCTCCGATATTAGGAATCCAATGGGAGCTTTGCACTTTAAAATCGTCATCGAGATTGACGAACACAAGTAGATCTTCTTGGTTCTTTCAGTAAAGTCACGTAGAAGGGGAATAATAAAATAAAAAAACATAATAAAATTCTCACGACGTTTCGGCCACAACACAAGCAGCCGTTTACATATCAACACTGGAATTAAGCATATTAATGGATAATTCAGATATGTAAACTCCTTTGTCAAGGCGCTCTCCTCCCCCGACCCAGCTTAAATATACGATGCCAAGCTTGGCGGTGTTCATTGGGACGCTGTCTTTCCGACAACTCTGTGTCTTCACCTGAGGACGGCTGCTTGTGTTGTGGCCGAAACATCGTGAGAATTTTTAATTTTATCATGTTTTATTTTATAATTTTATCAAGTTTTATTTTTATTATTTTATTTTATTATTTTATCATGTTTTATTTTATTATGTTTAATTTTTATTATTTTATTATTTCCCTTCTACGCGACTCTACCGAAAGAACCAAGAAGATGAATCCCTGCAGTCGCGAAAGCTTTAAATCGAAACACAAGTGTACAGTACATAACAGGGTAGTAGTAGTAGAAGCGTAAACACTCAAATACGTGCAGCGCAGGCTGCTCCAGCAGCAGCAGCAGAGCTTCAGGGCCGCAGACGTGCCCACAGGCCAACGCGTCACGCGAAATGCGTGCGACCTTGTCAGATGTGGGGGGCTAAGCGCGGCCCAGCCTGGATATTGCTCGGACAGGTGACCACCGTTGCCATATGCCGGCATTTGCGGGGCCACGTGGCGGGTAGCAGCAGATGGCAGCGGAACGAATCCACTTCCCGTAAAGCCTGCCTGCGCGCGGTCCCATGTGTACGCTCGCAGCTTTCGCCAACTCGCACTGAGCCGGCGTGGCGAAGTGTGGTCGTTAAGCCCTCCTTAGCTTTGCACGGCGTTGGCAGGCCCTCGTTCCAGGAGTGGAAACTCAACGCGTTCGTCATCAACACTTGGCGCGTGTGTGCGCTTAAATGGGGGGGGAAATTATATATATAATAGGCGACGTTTCGGGCAACGGCCCTACTTCATGGCACACGAAAAAGATGCGTTTGGCAGTGGATTGACAAATGGCGCCGTGCAGCAGCGGCGTGTTGACCTGTCACCAGCTGGCGCTCGTTTTGTCGACCACGGAGAGATGATGATGATGATGATTATAATGATGGTCATCGTCCGCGTCGATGGCCGAGCGTGATTCGAACTCGCGACCCCTTCTCCGGCTCTTCGATCCGAACGGCCCCGCACCGCAGCGGAAAGAAGCAGCGCGTCATAATCATCTTCTTATGAAGTGCAAAAAAAACCAAATGTATTGTAAAAAATATTCTACGAGAATAGACATTGGGAGTGGGACGGCGGCTGTGGCGGCTTTATTATTGGACGCCGATTGCTGTTTATCGACCACGGAGAGATGATGATGACGACGATTGTAATGACGGTCATCGTCCGGGTCGACGGACGAGCGGTGATTCGAACTCGGGACCCCCTCCGGCTTGCGATCCGTGCGCCCCGCAGCGTGGTAGGTAATCATATTCCGTGTGAAGAAAAAAATATGATGAGAATAGACATTGCAAGTGGGACGGCGGTGGCTTTATTATTGGACACCACCAGCTGTTATCTAGTTAAGCCGCCACGGCAATATTGATGTAGTCGGAGTAAGAGGGATTATTCTGTTGGAAATTATAATGAATTACACGGCGAGCCTTGCCGGCCCCGCTTCCACAGCTCGGTAATGATTGCGCTCGGCCGGTTCCTTCCCTTAATTCGAGTGGGTTTCAAGACGCGTCAAATTAGCGCGCGCTCTTCCGTTGATTTCTATCGGCGCACGTCTTCGTGTGTCGGGGGGGGGGGGGGGGGGGGGATCGTGTCAAGGTCAGTCTAGGCCGGTGCCATTCGGTGCCACAACCACCAGCCCAGAGGTCGCAACCGGGTACCTGATACCCGTACCCTACCCGATACCTGGCTACCCGGCCGGGTACGGTACGGGTAGCCGTTTGCGACCTGGTTGCGGCCGGGTACGGGTACGGGTAGGCCGTGAGTCACTGGTGAGTATTTGTCACTCATTTCCCAACGTCTTGTCTCTTCTCACAATTCAAGTTCCTAGAATCAACCCACCCACGCCTGCAACATGGCTTCATCTCAGAGGTCGCAATCGGGTACCCGATACCCATGCCCTACCCGATACCTGGCTACCCGTACCGGCCGGGTACGGGTACCCGTTTGCGACCCTGGTGCGGCCGGTACGGTTAAGGAATCAAAACCCGTTTGCGACCTCTGCCACAGCCTCGCCATCGCTTCCTTTCCGTTTGGCCAGGTCCACCGAGCTGTGGAACAGTTGACACCCGGTTTTTTTCCCCCCCGGGTCTGCCCTCATCACCTCGCCACCGCGCTTGGCTTTAGGTCTTTTCTTGCCCATCTCGACGACCTGCCCTCCACCGCCCTGCACAACCGTGCGTCCCACCCATCGCTAGCGCCTCACAATAACATCTCCAGCACCTACCTGCCACGCCCGTCGTCCCAGCCTCCAAAGTTGCTTGCCCTATCCATCCTCCTGCACCACTGCAAGTGCTTCCCAACCATCACAACCTCCTCCTGCCACGTTGCGGTGCCGTGGTGGCAGGAGATGCTGCTGTTGATGATGCTGCTGCTGCTGCTGCTGATATGATGATGCTGCGTGTCTCTCTGATGATGATGGGCTCTGATGCTGCTGTGATGATGATGCTGCTGATATCTGGATGATGCTGTCTACTGCTGCTACTGATGATGCTGCTGCTACTGCTATGCTGCTGCTGATGATGTGCTACTGAATGATGATGCTGCTACTACTGCTGCTGCTGCTGCTGATGATGATGATGCTGCTGCTGATGCTACTACTGATAATGATGATGCTGCTCTGATGATGCTGCTGCTACTGATATCTGCTGTTTGATGCTTCTCTTGATGATGATGCTGCTGATGATGATGATGCTGATGTTGCAGTGTAGGTGTTAGCGCAACGCTGACTACTGGTTTTGTTGATTAGGATGTGGAATTCGAGCTGATCTTGATCATCACAATGTATTTTAGTTGTTTGTTACGAAGCCGATTGGAGGTTAAGGTGCAAAACATGACGCCTGCTGCTGTATATTTGGAATTTGCGTGTCTCTCTCTCCCCCGTGGTGAGATGTTAACTCTCTCGCCTGGTGTACAGGAGGTCGTGGGTTTGATCCCGACCCTGACGCCTGCTGTGTATTTGGAGTTTGCGTGTCTCTCTCTCTCATCATCACGGTGGCTAGGAGATGTTAACTACCTCGCCTGGTGTGCAGGAGGTCGTGGGTTTGATCCCGACCCTGACGCCTGCTGTATATTTGGAGTTTGCGTGTCTCTCTCTCATCATCATCACGGTGGCTAGGAGATGTTAACTACCTCGCCTGGTGTGCAGGAGGTCGTNGGTTTGATCCCTACCCTGACGCCTGCTGTATATTGGAGTTTGCGTGTCTCTCTCTCATCATCATCACGGTGGCTAGGAGATGTTAACTACCTCGCCTGGTGTGCAGGAGTCGTGGGTTGATCCGACCCTGACGCCTGCTGTATATTTGGAGTTTGCGTGTCTCTCTTCATCATCATCACGGTGGCGAGGAGATGTTAACTACCTCGCCTGGTGTGCAGGAGGTCGTNGGTTGATCCCGACCCTGACGCTGCTGCTGTATTGGAGTTTGCGTGTCTCTCTCTCATCATCATCACGGTGGCTAGGAGATGTTAACTACCTCGCCTGGTGTGCAGGAGGTCGTGGGTTGATCCCGACCCTGATGCTGCTGCTGTATTGGAGTTTGCGTGNCTCTCTCATCTCATCATCACGGTGGCTAGGAGATGTTAACTACCTCGCCTGGTGTGCAGGAGGTCGTGGGTTTGATCCCGACCCTGACGCTGCTGCTGTGTATTTGGAGTTTGCGTGTCTCTCTCTCTCATCATCACGGTGGCTAGGAGATGTTAACTACCTCGCCTGGTGTGCAGGAGGTCGTGGGTTTGATCCCGACCCTGACGNCTGCTGCTGTGTATTTGGAGTTTGCGTGTCTCTCTCTCATCATCATCACGGTGGGGCTAGGAGATGTTAACTACCTCGCCTGGTGTGCAGGAGGTCGTGGGTTGATCCGACCCTGACGCGCTGCTGCTGTATTTGGAGTTTGCGTGTCTCTCTCTCATCATCATCACGGTGGCTAGGAGATGTTAACTACCTCGCCTGGTGTGCAGGAGGTCGTGGGTGATCCCGACCCTGACGTTGCTGCTGTGTATTTGGAGTTTGCGTGTCTCTCTCTCTCATCATCATCACGGTGGCTAGGATATGTTAACTACCTCGCCTGGTGTGCAGGAGGTCGTGGGTTTGATCCCGACCCTGACGCTGCTGCTGTATTTGGAGTTTGCGTGTCTCTCCTCATCATCATCACGGTGGCTAGGAGATGTTAACTACCTCGCCTGGTGTGCAGGATCGTGGGTTGATCCGACCCTGACGCCTGCTGTGTATTTGGAGTTTGCGTGNCTCTCTCTCTCTCATCATCACGGTGGCTAGGAGATGTTAACTACCTCGCCTGGTGTGCAGGAGGTCGTGGGGTTGATCCCGACCCTGACGCTTATTTGGAGTTTGCGTGTCTCTCTCTCATCATCATCACGGTGGCTAGGAGATGTTAACTACCTCGCCTGGTGTGCAGGAGGTCGTGGGTTTGATCCCGACCCTGACGCTTGCTGCTGTATATTTGGAGTTTGCGTGTCTCTCTCTCATCATCATCACGGTGGCTAGGAGATGTTAACTACCTCGCCTGGTGTGCAGGAGGTCGTGGTTCGATCCNCCATCCCGATGCGGCCGTGTATTTACAGTTTGCCTCTTCTCCCGTGGTCGTGTGAATTTTTTTCGTGGTTCCTCTTGATTCTCTTACCTTCACATGTAGCAAGGTGCTTTTAAAGTATTTGGCTGCTATAAATGTCCACGCGATAAGCCACTTCGTTGAGACTTAAACTAAATTATTATACAATGTCTAACGTATTTTATATAATTTAATAAACATAAATCTAAGTGAAAGTTAGTGATATTTCCTTAGACTCAGAGGCACGGGATATACCACAGATTTAACAATTGCCCGAGTTCTGTGATCCTATTTTTGTGATGTTTATCCAANCCCCACTAACGAGTGATTACACTGGTTAACACACTTTTTCTGGCATAAGGTATTCCAACGGGTTGAAGGTAATTTTAAGGTGCTGATTCCAAATCTGGCATCAGTTGTTGTCTATCACATCAGGTTTTGAGATATCAAATATTGCATTTTCAATAAAAACTGCAGAAGAAAAAAATGAAATAAATGTGGATATCTACATAAATGACATTATAAACACACTATCCAAAAATACAGCACCATATTTTAATACTAAAGCAGTCACTGACTCGCAACAACTTGCAATCATAAGTACAGTTAATTTCGGGTGAAATCAATGAAAATGGGTATGCTGATAGCATAAAATGAGAAGTGATAGAGCAAATCTGAGATCAGATTTGGAATCAGCACCCTGAAATTAGTCTAGAACAGCTGCAAAAGTCCAGGCCAGAACAAAATGTTTATTTTTGTTGACCAGTGTTATTCATGTGATATACATGTGATATGCATGTGACATACATGTGGGGTGTGGGAACACTGGTGTACCCGCAGTACAACCCACGCGTGCGAGTAACGGTCATGTCACTGCGGGTGCGAAGACCAAGGGGGGGGGGGGGGGTTAATGTCGTTGCGTAAGTTGCAATGCATCATGTTAATCCGAGAATATGCACCACCTCTTATTGGTTGGGTTATTCGCATCGAATCAACATGCTGCCTTCTGGCAAGCCGGGGAATATGTTCGTGCGGCGAACGACCAACCTTCGCTGCCTCCGTACTGCAGGATTGCAGAGGACATGTGCATAGCCACCACCACCACCGCCACCACCACCGCCACCACCACCACCACCGCCACCACCACTACCATAACATCACGTGGCAACCAGCGGCATTTGTTTATGTCACGGTTGACTCTTCCGCGAATGAGAGCGGGAAGGGTGAAAATGGTATAATTGACGGAGGAATTTGATGCGCATCTCTGCAGCAAAAAAACGAGATCCGTTTTTGCCAGGGATCGCGCCGTTTTTGCAGATGAACGACGCCGCATTTCACGAAGTCGGAGCGGTGTCCTTTGCAGCGTGGGCACAGGGAACGCTTCCGCACCAGATGGAATGGCTGCGAGTGAACATGAAGGAAGCGGGACCAATTGTTGGAGCGCAATTGGCCAAGCTATTTGACTAAATGCCTACGCGGAAATGGAATTCATCAATCGTGAAGTGACGCCTAAATCATTCTCCTGTCCGAACGGAGAGACAAACCGACTCGAAGGACTTGCGAGGCCCCATTTGTCCCGCTTCGCGCACGTAATTCGTTTTGCGGGAGATCGTTGCGAAGCAAACTAATGGACAATTCAGAGGCCACCCCGACCACGTGACCAAAGGTGGATTCACAAAAATTGAATTCTCCCATCGACCGCATACATTCAGTCGATCGGATTCCGGACAAAAAAGATAATGAATATCAAAGATCATTGTGTACGGCTCGGCTAGACTCTGAAATCGCCGTCGCTCCGGTGGAACGGCCCGCGCGAGGTGACGGCACGGAGCCCGTCGGCAACGGCAGCCTCTTCATCAAGAGGAGCCTCTCGCCAGCCACTAGAGGCCGCTCTTCCTCCGTGCCGCTGCGCCCAGAGCGGCTCGTCCCCGCGTGGATTCGTGTCGCCGCGACAGACGCACAAGCGGAGAGCCATTACCGCTGAGAGCCTGTGATGAACAGAGCCTGGGTTCGAATTCGAGTCTCAGCTCCCGTGATGAACCCAGACTGAGAGGCTGGGTTTGAGTCCGGGTCTCAGCTACCGTGATGAACCAGACTGAGAGGCTGGGTTTGAGTCCGGGTCTCAGCTCCCCGTGATGCACACAGACTGAGAGGCTGGGTTTGAGTCCGGGTCTCAGCTCCCCGTGATGAACTCAGACTGAGAGGCTGGGTTTGAGTCCGGGTCTCAGCTACCCGTGATGAACCCAGACTGAGAGGCTGGGTTTGAGTCCGGGTCTCAGCTACCCGTGATGAACACAGACTGAGACCCTGTGTTGCGAGTTTCTCAGCCCGGTCACCAGTGATGCACCTTCCCAGCTCTCACAAACCCGAGGGTTGAAGTAAAACCATCGAGGTACATTAAGCAAACCCTTTGCGAGGATGGAAAAGCTGCATTGAGATCGCATTAAGAACGCGCGGAGTATACGTGGCAGAAGGGGGGGAGGCAGGGGTTAAGCTCGTAAGAGTTATGATAAAAATAAGTCGTACGTTTGGTGTTGGCGCCATTCGCACAGTGTGAAGCCTTTGCGAAGGCGCTACGTTTCACAGACGGGTACATTCGCCGTGGCGCGGCGGCGGCGAGATGTTAACTACCTCGCTGGATATGCAGAAGGTTGTGGGTTTAACCTCGACTCTGATGCCTGCTTGTGTATTTGGAGTTTCCGTGTCCCCTCTCCCTGTGGTCGTCGTGAATTTTTCCCTCCGATTAGAATCAACGTCACGCGTTTTGGCTGCCGCTCTACATTTCCACGCGACGATGATAGGCCACTCCGTTGAGCTACAATTGGTGGTCAGGCCGCGTCTGAGAAAGCGCTACGTAGCGAGTGGGCCTTACCTGATTATTTGTTTTAAGAGTAAATAGCTGATCTAGCAATCGAGGCCAATGTTGCTCAAGTGGTTTTAACCATCTTCTTGGTTCTTTCGGTAAAGTCACGTAGAAGGGAAGTAATAAAATAATAAAAATAAAACATAATAAAATAATTCTCACGACGTTTCGGCCACAATGCAAGCAGCCGTCCTCAGGTGGAGAACAGGTCCGTCAAGTAGACTTGAATGGTTTTAACCAATTTAAAACAACGCAATTAGCAGATTGTGTCCTTCACGTATATCCGACTCTCCAGTTAAAAGAAATAAAAGTACGTCCTGCACAACTCATCGGCACTGCACGGCTTGTCTGGCTGGTGGAGTGCATCGTGATTTTCGGCAGCATTGTTTCAACACGGAGCAAACTGTGGACTTGGGCGGGGACGTGGGGAATGGCAGACCACGGTCGGGATTTGAACTCGGCGGCTCTGACCAGCCCTTCCCCCCCCACCCCCCACTACGTGCTTGCGAACCTGAGCGAGCGCTTTGGAGAGATTTATTCTGTTGATCGGCGAGATCGCGATCGGTGCCGCTTGTAACATTTTCTCGCGTCGATCCGCGAGGTCGGCCCCGTTGACCCGTGTGTGCGCGGGGTTCATGTCGGCGGGAGTTTATTTTTACGAATTGAAAAAAAAATGAAATTACCTATCGTTGGCTGCAAAAGCAGCGGGGCTTTCGATGAATATTCATCGGTGGGAGTTGACTTGGGGCAAATGCGGCGGGTTTATTTAGTACGGCCGGCCGGAACACCTCATTGTCCCCCGGAGAAAATGGATTAAGAAACGACGGCCCCCCCCCCCCCCCCCCCCCGTGGAGGGAGACGCGACGTCGAGCCTGTAGACGGATCTGCTAGGAAGCCCTTAGACAGTGTTTCTGGGCGACACACAGAACCCCGTCTCGCGTCTGACGCGGCGGCAACGTGGCGCAATGCAGAGCAATTATACACCACGCAGGCTCGTCTCGTCCTATACAGAACCCTCATCTCATCCCATACAGAACNCTCANCNCATCCCATACGGAACCCTCATCCCATACAGAACCCTCATCCCATACAGAACCCTCATNCCATCCCATACAGAACCCTCATCCCATACAGAACCTCATCTCATCCCATACAGAACCCTCAACCCATACAGAACCCTCATCTCATCCATACAGAACCCTCATCTCATCCCATACAGAACCCTCATNCCATACAGAACCCATCTCATCCCATACAGAACCCCATCTCATCCCATACAGAACCCTCATCCCATACAGAACCCTCATCCCATACAGAACCCTCGTCTCATCCCATACAGAACCCTCATCCCATACAGAACCCTCATCCCATACAGAACCCTCGTCCCATACAGAACCNCGTCTCACCCATACAAACCCTCATCCCATACAGAACCCTCATCTCATCCCATACAGAACCCTCATCTCATCCCATACAGAACCCTCATCCCATACAGAACCTATCTCATCCCATACAGAACCNTTATCTCATCCCATACAGAACCTTATCTCATCCATACAGAACCCCATCTCATCCCATACAGAACCCTCATCTCATCCCATACAGAACCCTCAACTCATCCCATACAGAACCTTTATCTCATCCCATACAGAACCTTTATCTCATCCCATACAGAACCGTATCATCCCATACAGAACCCATACAGAACCCTCGTCTCGTCCCATACAGAACCCTTGTCTCATCCATACAGAACCCTCATCCCATACAGAACCCTCGTCTCATCCCATACAGGACCACCGTATCATCCCACACACTGCCTACGTACCAACGCAAACAGAAATTACATCTTTTTTAAAACACAACCCTGGGAGCATTCCGTAAGGTTCCGTGATCTCTTCCCATCCGGAACCTTGTATCTCCTCACTTGATAACCCCCTTCACATCCCATCCTCTGCCTTTGTGTTGTTGTTGCGGAACCGCTCGCTNCATCCCATAGAGAACTTTTATTCCTTACCGTACCCGGCCGCACCATCGCAAACGGTACCCTACCCTCCCGTACAGTACGAGTATCGGGTACCATACAGAAGCTATGTTGCAGCGCATTCAGAACTGAATAGAGAACGTTAATGGTTGCAAACGGTACCCTNGTGACTCATCCCGTACTGTACCCCCATCGCAAACGGTACCCGTATCCGGCCGGACCATAGCCGGGTACGGGGTACGTAACCAACGGAAACATTTGCGCGCGTTGATTCAGAACTTTTTGTAAGAACAAGACGTTGGGAAATGAGTTGCAAACGGTTTCACCGTGAACGGCCTACACGTACCCGTACCCGGCCGCACGTCGGGTCTGTACCCATCCCGGCCACGGGTAGCGTATCGGGTAGGGTACGGGTATCGGGTACCCGGGGACCTCCCCCTCATCTTGAAAACACGATCATCGGATTTTACCTCCCACACGGATGCCGGTAGCAGAGGTTTTGCCGTACCACCCTCGCCCCCTGCCCACTGGAGGAATCCGATGAGCTATGAAGCTCTTTGCACGCAGACGCCCAAGGCGCCGAGCGGGGATTAGCAACGATGCGATTTAGTGCGGCGCACGTAGGTGCGTGGGTTGAACTTCTTTCGCACCGTACGTAGCCAACCGATTCGTTGAGCTGTCGTCTGCGATGGTGGTCAGGTCGCTTCTGAAGAAGAGGCCAATCGGCTCGGCGGGCTTTACCTTATTCTTGGTTTCGATTTAAAGCTTTCGTGACTGCAGGGATTCATCTTCTTGGTTCTTTCGGTAAAGTCATGTAGAAGGGAAGTAATAAAAATAAAACATAATAAAATGCAATTCTCACGACGTTTAGGCCACAACGCAAGCAGCCGTCCTCAGGTGAAGAACAGGTTTGTCGGAAAGACAGCATCTGAATGAGCACCACCAGGCTTGGCAGCGTATATTTAAGCTGGGTTGGAGGGGGAAGAGCGCCTTGACAAAGGAATTTGCATATCAAGAGGAATTTAGCATATTTCTGGGAAATGCAGATATGGGATTAGTCACTACTTGTGGAATGCGTAGGAGGTGGGCGGGGGCTTTCAAAGTCATATTATGCCCGTGCATTATGCAGGATTAGCAGCATCAAAGGGAGGGAGTAGGGTTAGCATTAATAAAGGGAAGAAAGTCACGTAGAAGGGAAATAATAAAATAATAAAAATAAACATAATAAAATTAGCTCTGCTATCCGGCACGTTGCCATCCAGAACGCTCTATTAACCGGGAGCTGTCATAGACAGCAATGGAAATTTCGATTTAGATTAATCTTCAGATGAATCCCTGCAGTCACGAAAGCTTTAAATCGAAAGTTCCATTGCTTTTATGACAGCTCCCGGTTACTCGAGCATTCTGGATGGCAAAGTGCCGGATAGCAGAGCCTTTGCTCGCTGTGCATACTGTAAATATAACGACGCGTGAAATAACACGATGGGGCATGAATGCCTCCAAAAACTATCAACAAAGCTAAATACGAAGATTCCTAATGACTCCGACCGCCCTTCTCGCCCGGCCCTGCGTTTACCCCCCCCCCCCCCCCGTCCCGTTGCAACCGCAGGCGACCTCGGACAGAGCCCGTCGCTACCGTCTCGCGAGGGCGCTGCGGAGGAGAAGGGGGGCGACTATGGCGGCGGCGCTACGACGACAGATTTGTTGGAGCCGGAGGAGGCGATCGCGGTGGAGCTGGTGAACTCGTCGCAGACGAAGAGGGAGTGGAGGGAAAGCGCCGCCGCCGCCGTCGCCGCCGCCGGCAACCCTGAGCAGCCGATGGAAACGCAGGTGACTAACGGGAAACGGTGGCGGGATGTTATCGCCCTCGCCTGGTGCGCGGGAGGTCGTGGGTTCGAGCAAGCCCGTTCTGTCTCTCTCTCTCTTTCCCCCGTGGTGCTGCTTGCTAACAAGCACTTGCCCCAACAGTCTGTTCAGGCTGTACGGGGGATCTACATCATTCCTTGCACGTTTTGTTGCCAGAAAAAAGGGGAGAAACCCTATTAGTGTATTTTGGTACTGGCAAAGGAGGCCTCGTGATGTAGATGTTCACCCCGAGCTCTCATTACTCTGATGGTGCGTTGTCTTTTTGGTTCTTTCGGCAAAGTCACGTAGAAGGGAAGTAATAAAATAATAAAAATAAAACATAATAAAACAATTCTCACGACGTTTCGGTCACAACGCAAGCAGCCGTCCTCAGGTGAAAACCAGGTCTGTCGTGGCGACAGCGTCTGAATGAAACAGCACACGTGCTTGGAGCATATATATAAGCTGGGTTGGAAGTGGGGAAAAGAGCGCCTTGACAAAAGAATATGCATATCAAGAGGCATTTAGCATATTTATGGGAAATGCAGGTATGTGATTAGTACTACTCATGCCCGTGCATTATGCAGGATTAGCAGCATGAAAGGGAAGGGATATGGGAAATGCGCCTTTTGGCATCATCTGGTCGAACACCGTATGAGACTAGGCTCTAAGGAAAGCTGTCTCTGGTGTGGATCAATGAGTTTCAAGGACAATGCATCAATTATTAAGAGTATAGTTTTTTGTTTGCATTTTGACTGCAAGTTTTGTGGTTAATGTTAACGTGATTCCTTGCAAAAGGTGTCAGTTTTGTTGCCAGAAAAAAGGGGAAACACCCTATTAGTATACTGGGGATCTTTGTTTTTGGAGAGGTCATGGGGGGGGGCAGGGTGGTTTCAGTGGGGGGGGGGTCACAGCGATAGGCTCGCACATCGCACTGATTAAGTGAAACTTTAGATTCGTAAACTGCGGTCGCGTGTTCCTAAGGATCTCTCTGACCCACGCGTGTTGCTTACTCGCAATGGAATAATTGATAATTGTTTTTTTACCCTTTTATCTGACAACAAAACTGACACCTTGTTTTTACAAGGAGTCATGTTTACATAGACCACAATACCTGCAGTCATAATGCAAACAAAAAACAGTGCACATTATCAAAGTTATGTTTTTTGTTTGCATTATGACTGCAGGTATTGTGGTCTATGTAAACATGACTCCTTGTAAAAACAAGGTGTCAGTTTTGTTGCCAGATAGAAGGGTAAAAAAACAATTATCATATTTTTTACTGGCAAATGAGGTTCCAATGGAATGGAATAATTCACAACCACTTTCAATTCACCGCTGGATAGTGGCCTGCCGCCCCATGCCGTGTTGATGACGGCGACTGCTTGACCATAAATTTCGATTTAAAGCTTTCGTGACTGCAGGGATTCATCTTCTTGGTTCTTTCGGTAAAGTCACGTAGAAGGGAAGTAATAAAATAATAAAAAATAAAACATGATAAAATAATTCTCACGTCCTCAGGTGAAGAACAGGTCTGTCGGAAAGACAGCGTCTGAATGAACACCAACTCAGCTTAAATATACGCTGCCAAACCTGGTGGTGTTCATTCAGACGCTGTCTTTCCGACAGACCTGTTCTTCACCTGAGGACGGCTGCTTGCGTTGTGGCCGAAACGTCGTGAGAATTGTAATGTATTATGTTTAATTTTATTATTTTATTATTTCCCTTCTACGTGATGACTTTACCCAAAGAATCCCTGCAGTCACGAAAGCTTTAAATCAAAAATCAAAATGTTTCTGTTCGTGTTTTTATCATCTCGACACAATAATTTTACTGCCAGCAAGGGTCAAACGTATTCTCATAATCGAACTGGAATCGCTGGGCCCACAGTGCCGTGTACTAGTCGCCCGCACCGCCGCTCTCCGCAACGGAACGCCGTTTCCCCAAAGACGCAATCGTCGCGTTTGACGCGCTCGCTCGCCCGCTCACTCGCTCACTCGCTCGCTCACTCACGTGTGGTTTTGTTTCCTGCCTCCCTCCCCCGTCACGTCGCTGCAGGCGTGCGGGGGAGACGCGGCGACGACGGGAGACCTTCCCGCCGAGATGTTCATCTCCATCGTGGGCAACTCGTTCCGCCACAACGGAAAGGGCAGTTTCGGAATCCTCTACTACTGACCGACTCCTGCGCGGCGCGGGGGCGGGGGGTCGTCCGGCGTTGTCGNCCCCCCCCACCCCCTCCCCCCTCGGTCGACGCGGCCGCCGCACGTCGGAGGACTTGGAGGACCTCACCAACTCCAGATCGCGGCATGATTGACGTTGGTGCCGCTATGCATCGCCCCTCCTTCCCTCCTACCAGATCCCGCGGCCGTTGCTCGGTCGACACCCGACCTCTTGCAAACTCGCCGCCACTACCATCTGACGTTTGGGGGCTTCTCCTTGTCTACACAAGTTGGCACGTGCTACAGTCTCCATCATCACCGCCACCACCACCACCTTGGTCGCTGGCCCCTGGGCACCACTCCGGCGTCCGTCGCGGTCACCTGACCTCCAGCACCCCCGCGCACACGCTTCCCACCCATCAGCATCCACCAGCATCCACCTACTCTTCCTGGTGGCATCTACGCCGCTCTCATGCCACGCTCCGGTCTCGACCTATCCTCCTCCATCTTTCGCGCGCGTCCACATCCATACCAACCTCCTCCTCTCCCTGATGGCACCTGCAGCTCTTTCCTGCCACGCTCTCGTGTGTCGGAGCCCCGGGGGCGTCGTCGCGCTTCCGTGGCAGCCGCCCTCTTCAGCTGCCGGAGCCCCCTCGGCAGCCGCTAGAGGCCACCGCTCCTCCCCTCCCGATGCACGAAACACACGGCGGGTCCCCACCGCCTGCGGATTTCACGTCGCTGCGATGAACCAGCCTCTCGGTCTGGGTTCATCGCGGTCGGTCCACACACGGACTCTAACCCAGCCTCCAGTCCTGGGTTCATGAGGACGCCTAGACCCGGACTCTAACCCAGCCTCCCAGTCTGGGTTCACTGAGGACAGCCGAGACCCGGACTCTAACCCAGCCTCAGTCCTGGGTTCACTGAGGACAGCCTAGACCCGGACTCTCTCCAGTCCTGGGTTCATGAGGACAGCCGAGACCCGGACTCTAACCCAGCCCTCCAGTCCTGGGTTCACTGAGGACAGCCGAGACCCGGACTCTAACCCAGCCTCCCAGTCCTGGGTTCACTGAGGACAGCCGAGACCCGGACTCTAACCCAGCCCTCCCAGTCCTGGGTTCACTGAGGACGCCTAGACCCGGACTCTAACCCAGCCCCAGTCCTGGGTTCACTGAGGACAGCCTAGACCCGGACTCTAACCCAGCTCTCAGTCCTGGGTTCACTGAGGACAGCCGAGACCCGGACTCTAACCCAGCCTCTCAGTCCTGGGTTCACTGAGGACAGCCGAGACCCGGACTCTAACCCAGCACTCCCAGTCCTGGGTTCACTGAGGACAGCCTAGACCCGGACTCTAACCCCCTCTCAGTCCTGGGTTCACTGAGGACGGCCTAGACCCGGACTCTAACCCAGCTCTCAGTCCTGGGTTCACTGAGGACAGCCTAGACCCGGACTCTAACCCAGCTCTCAGTCCTGGGTTCACTGAGGACAGCCTAGACCCGGACTCTAACCCAGCCCTCACTCAGTCCTGGGTTCATGAGGACAGCCTAGACCCGGACTCTAACCCAGCNCTCCCAGTCTGGGTTCATTGAGGACAGCCTAGACCCGGACTCTAACCCAGCCTCCCAGTCTGGGTTCATGAGGACAGCCTAGACCCGGACTCTAACCCAGCCTCTCCCAGTCCTGGGTTCACTGAGGACAGCCGAGACCCGGACTCTAACCCAGCCTCTCAGTCCTGGGTTCAATGAGGACAGCCTAGACCCGGACTCTAACCCAGCCTCTCCAGTCCTGGGTTCACTGAGGACAGCCTAGACCCGGACTCTAACCAGCCTCTCCCAGTCCTGGGTTCACTGAGGACAGCCTAGACCCGGACTCTAACCCAGCCTCTCAGTCCTGGGTTCATTGAGGACAGCCTAGACCCAGACTCTAACCCAGCCTCTCAGTCCTGGGTTCACTGAGGACAGCCTAGACCCGGACTCTAACCCAGCCTCTCGGTCCGGGTTCATGTGGCGAGGTGACTCGCCATCTGTGTGGTGCAATGGCAGCGGAGGAGCGGCTGGCGAGGGAGGCCCCCCCAGCTGAAGAGGAGCCCCCCACGGAGCCCCCACAGAGCCCCCCACGGAGCCCCCACGGAGCAGGAGGGGGGCGACTCCTCGCCCGCTCGGCCTCCGCCGGCTCCCCGGCGGGAATTCTCTCCGATGGCGAAGTGCAAATAGATATGTTAACTATTTAAGAGCTTACGTCTGTTTGCCTTTAAGGTGACGTTTTTTTCGTTAATTAGCGGCAAAGGCGCAGCCCTGCAATTGCTCGCTGTCGCAGCTGCTGGCGTGAGGGCCCTCCGCTCGAGGAGCTCCAGAGAGAGAGAGATGTGTTTGCCTTGAGAGTAAAATGTTAATATATATTTCTTGTTCCGCCGATACACCTACCGAAAGCTTTGCGTACATGCGACTCGCGTGTTAATGTTATTCTCTTGAAGCACACTGCTGCTGCGACTACACAGGGACAGCCCCCGTCAGAATTGCAAGGTGGTAGTAGTAGCCTCTTGCGGCGTTACGTACGCGTGTGNACGCTCCTTTCGCGACGCAGCCAACGCGTTCGGCTAAAGCCGCGAAACCCCGGGAGACAGAGGTCGCAACCGGGTACCCGATACCCGTACCCTACCCGATACCCGGCTACCCGTTTGCGACCCTGGTGTGGCCGGGTACGGGTAGGCCGTGAGTCACTGGTGAGTAACCGTTTGTCACTCATTTCCCAACGTCTTGTCTCTTCTCACAATTCAGTTCCTAGAATCAACCCACCGCGCCTGCAACATGGCTTCATCCCAGAGGTCGCAATCAGGTACCCGATACCCGTACCCTACCCGTACCCGGCCGGGTACGGGTAGGGTACGGGTATAGGGCGATTGCGAGATCGGATGAAGCAGTTGCGGGTGGTTGATTCTATCAACTTGAATTGTGAGAAGAGACAAGACGTTGGGAAATGAGTGACAAACAGTTACTCACCAGTGACTCACGGCCTACCCGTACCCGCACCAGGGTCGCAAACGGGTACGTACGCGTACTCGTCCGGCCCTGGTACGCCGGGTAAGGAATCAAAACCCGTTTGCGACCTCTGCCGGGAGGTCCGTCATCGCGCTTACGCGGGCCGCGGGGCGAACGGAAGCCGCCTTCCCGACGGCTCGATGGATCCGCACGCGCTTCGTAGGAAGCTTCGGCAAGAGGCGCGCGCATCCGTCTTGCCGTCGAAGCTTTGCGCGCTGCGGCAATGGCCGCCGATGCCACGTGCAAGCCCCCGCGCGGCGCTAGGATCCGCGACCGTTTGCCAAAGCGTCGTCCGCGATCGCCCGTCGTCCGCTCCGACGGTTTCTTTAGTTTCGAAACGACTCGAACCGACGGTCGAAAGGTCGCTGAAAGGGTTCGCCGGTTCACCGTTAATTCAAATTGCTTCGTCGGGGTCAACCGACGCTGCGATGCTGACGTCGGCGTTATTTTTCGCAAGCCGTGTTATTTGTAATGATCTGTAAAGATTTGTAATGATTTGTAATGATCGTGGCAGGCTCACGCCGCAGAGTGTGAGCGCCCGTTTTAGATCACTTTCAAGCGGTCTTTATTTTGACTGCAGGAGGAATCCGATTATCTCTGAAGCTCTTTCACAGATGTCCACCAGCGTGCGGGGTGTTAGCGATTGCCTCGTAGCGGGCAGCACAGCAAATCTTTTTGGTAAAAATGTGAATTTCAGGGTTTTTATTGGGTGTTCGTCAGCTCGTGAAGCTCAGTGTGTACAATTTTAAAGCACAACGTGTAACAATAAACGATTACAATAACAAAGCCGTGTAACTTCGAAATGTGTATTTTTTTCTTCTTGGTTCTTTCGGTAAAGTCACGTAGAAGGGAAGTAATAAAATAATAAAAAAAAACATAATAAAATAATTCTCACGACGTTTCGGCTACAACGCAAGCAGTCGAAATGTGTGCGAAGAGATGCGCGGGCGCTGAGCTCGTCCGCCGATGGGGCGTCTCTCTTGGCGCCTGTGGTGAACTTTCCACGTTCCCATGGCAGGGCACGTCCACACCCACACCTCCGGTAAGCGCGGTGGGCTGTGTGCGGTGCGAAAAAAGTTCAACGTACATGCAAAGCGGTTGCTCGTTTTGATCAAGCCCGGGAGGGGATGTTGGTGGTGACTTGGACTTGAAACTTGGGCCTAGAGAAACTTGTGAGTGGTACATTGTAAGCCGGCGCATGCACAGGCCACCTCGAATGCACGAAGAACTTATTTCGCACCGCCGTACGACGCCACCCACGCTCATCGGGAGCTGACCCTGTCCCTGGAGCAATGCGCCACAGCATTTGCCCAAAAGACTTTTTGGGTTTTCTTGGTTCTTTCGGTAAATCGCGTAGATAGAAAATAAAATAATAAAAAAAATTTTTTTGAAAATAATAAAAGCTTTTCTTTTCAAGGTATTGTTTTTATTTTATTTCATTCTTTTTATTTTCTACTACGTGACTTTACCGAAAGAATCAAGAATATGAGTTCATGCAGTCGCGAAAGTTTCAAGTTTAAAATTTTTACTTTTTGGGGATTCATCTTCTTGGTTCTTTCGGTAAAGTCACGTAGAAGGGAAATAATAAAATAATAAAACATAATAAAATAATTCTCATGACGTTTCGGCCACAACGCAAGCAGCAGTCCTCAGGTTGGTGGTGCTCATTCAGACGCTGTCTTTCCGACAGACCTGTTCTTCACCTGAGGACGGCTGCTTGCGTTGTGGCTGAAACGTCGTGAGAATTATTTTATTATGTTTTATTATTTTATTATTTCCCTTCTACGTGACTTTACGAAAGGTGGTAGGCTGGGAACATCACAGCCAGCTACGACTGAAACTGGTTGATAACGTCCTTCCAATGATTGCTCAGTGTGTACCCATCTTTCTCGGTTGAATTGTGTCTGTGTTTATATATCTGGATGGCTTCATGAACGAATCTTTGCTGATAGCCAGTAGCTTTGCAGAGTACCTTCGTCTTGAAAAAAACTATTTCGTGTGTGCCACAGCGTTAAAACAATGACCAGTCCAGGGTTGAGGTATTGGTCCTACCGTGTTTTTTTTCTGTCTACGTGGCTTTACCGATAGATCCAAAGAATATGAAATCCTTCAGCTAAGAGAGCTTTAAGTAAGGATTGTCATCGATTGATCCTGGCTGCAGACATTGGTAGCTCACAAATAATAATGAAGATAAGAGAGCAGTTACACTGTGTCATGCATCCCGTGATGACAAATAAAGGACTCAAGTCATATAGACAGTTTGAGCAGCTTTGGATAAATAAGACTTATTATGATCCTGCCCATGCCCGAGCATGAAGTGCAGCATTCGCTTGTTCAGCTCTTCTGCGCATTCGTCCTCGCTGCTGCGGCGCTTGGACACGACACGACAGAATGGTCCGTGGTGTGTGAACATCGCCACTGGGGAGACAAAGGCGGCCGGGCGTGGTGGATCCAAATCCTGGGCGAAGCTGGGTGGTAAAGCTCGTACCTAATAAAAAAAAATACTTTAAAAAATCACGCTTTAATGAAATGTACTGTCCGAGCTGCCCCTGCCCCCTTCCCCCATCGCCCCTCCCCCTCCTTCCACACCCCCGCCCCTGGGCGTGGCTCCCGAGGCTTGCTGTGACGTCAGGGACCACGTGGTGATTTTACAGCCAACGTGAGCCGTAAAAAAGATTGTTTAAAATATTTATTTTAAATTTTCAATGATAGAATATAGTATTGTCATCAGTATGACATAACTATGCGAAGTTTGCAAGTCGATACGACATTGGGAAGACGGTTGAAATTGAATTACAAGATTTTTGGATACGACACACACACACAGTAAGTTAAATAAAGGCGTGTAAAAAGTTTAAAAATAAATGTTTTGGATTTTTTTTTATGATAGAAAATCGTGTTGTCATCAGCATGACATACCTATACCAAGTTTGCAGTCGATGGCACATTGGGAAGTGTGCACAAATTGAGTTACATTTTCTTTTTCGAGGATACAACAGACGAAGTGAGTTACATAAAAGCGTGTGAATAAAAAGTAAACCAGTAAAAACAAAGTTTTTCACTATAAATTCTTAATATGCGTGGCGGCTAGAGTCCTCTCGTCCTCTGGCTTGAGATGGCTGCCACCTATGGGTCAGATGATTGCATTGCACCATTAAGCAATTGGTAATTAAATATAATATTTGTCCTAAAAAGTGTAAAATTTTGGAAAAAAATTTCGCGAACATTAATTGTCACGCACAACGAGTCTGTGTGCAAAATGTCAGCTCGATTGGATCACGGGAAGTGGGTTAAAAACGACCGAAAGATTTGCACGGTCCTAAGCAAGCAAGCGAACTTAATATGAAGGATTTAAAAATAAGTGAGCTGACGAACGTCCAGGATGTTTGCTGGCCCGTGATCCTGTCCGATTGCGAGCCCCAACACCGTTGCTGCAGCCAACGGGCGGAGTCTAGATTTGAAGCTTTCGTGACTGCAAGGATTCATACTCTTAGGCTTTTTCGGTAAAGTCACGTAGGTAAAAATTGAAATCAAAATTAATAAAAATAAATAATAAAAAGGGCCTCACTTGATGCAGCAAATCTGGCTGTGACGGTCCCACCTGATGACGGAGACTTGTGTTGCCTCCGAAACGTCGTGATTTTATTTTATTATTTTTATTATTTATTTTTATTATTTTATTTTTATTAATTTCATTTCATTTTTTTACCTACATGGTGACTTTACCGAAAAAACTAAGAGTATGTCTCGGATGTCGTTGGCTTCGGGGCCAGCGCATTGATGAGGAGTTGCGTGGTGCACGGAAGGTCACGGCTGGGAAACAGAAAGGAGATTGAAGTGAAGGAAAGAGAGAGAGAGACTCCGTTGATGGGGGAGGGGAGATTGGTAAAATAAAATTGCGCATGAAATATATAGATACTACACGGGCGTCAACATCATTGACATCATCATCAGCTGTTGTCACTCGCCGTCAAGCCGGTAACATCATCAACATCATGAACATCTACATCATTATCATCAACATCATTATCATCAACAATAACATCATCTGCATCATCATCAGCAATACCATCATCAACATCTACATCATCTACATCGTCAACAATAACATGATCAACATCTACATCATCAACATCATCTACATCATCAACAACAATAACATCTACATCATCAACATCTACAACAATAACATGATCAACATCATCATCAACAATAACATCATCAACATCATCAACAATAACATCATCAACATCTACATCATCATCAACAATAACATCAACAATAACAACATCTGCATCATCAACATCTACATCATCATCAACAATAACATCAACAATAACAACATCATCATCAACATCTACATCAACAATAACATCATCTACAATAACAATAACATCTGCATCATCAACAATAATATCATCAACATCTACATTATCAACAATAACATCATCAACATCTACATCATGAACAATAACATCATCAACATCTGCATCATCAACAATACCATCATCTCCATCATCAACAATAACAACATCTACATCATCAACAATGACAGCCTGGAGAAACCCAAACTCGTTGCGAGGGAGCAACGCGCTATCCGCTCAGGTGGAACATATGGAGTCCACGCTTTATCCTGCGCCGACTTCTCACGGGGCAGAGCCAAGGGGCACGAGAAGGGAGTTTCTCAATCCCATCCTTGTGTGTTCCACCGACCCTTGCCGTTGCTGCCTCTACAGCTGTAGCAGTCAACAGCAAACAGAGGACCTCTAAGGAGGGTCCACAACACGCGCGATAACCCGAGGCCCAGGCTATAGCGGCACTACGAAACTAAACCTTAAACCATTCTACTGGTAGGAACCTCCTAGTTACACCAGCCCACAGGGATTATTGTGTCCGTCCGTCGTGCAGGGAGGGGCTGGTAGGGAGGGTGGGCTGGGTGGGGAGGGGGTGGGTGGGGCTGCGTGATGATGATGATGAGAGACACGAAAACTCAAAATATACAGCAGGCGTCAGGGTCGGGTTCGAACCCACGACCTCCTGCACACCAGGCGAGGTAGTCAACATCTCCTAGCCACCGTGATGATGATGAGAGAGAGACGCAAACTCCAAATATACAGCAGGCGTCAGGGTCGGGATCGAACCCACGACCTCCTGCACACCAGGCGAGGTAGTCAACATCTCCTAGCCACCGAGGCATCCCCACGTGGTGCGTCACGTGGTACCGCTCCTCCGTCACAATGAGACGTCATCGACGTCGATCAACCACCACGCCCTCTCTCTCCNTTTTTTTACGATCAGTGGAAACAAGAAGATGCTCGGTGTAGTCGGCACTTTGCTTCGTTCATCATTTCGTTAAATTATTATTTTTAATTACTTTGCTTTATGTAAACCCCACCTCTCGCTCACTCTCTCGTTCACTCTCTCGCTCACTCTCTCACTCGCTCACTCTCTCGCTCACCCTCTCGGTCACTTCTCGCTCACTCTCTCGCTCACTCTCTCGCTCTCTCTCTCGTTCACTCTCTCGCTCACCCTCTCGGTCACTTTCTCGCTCACTCTCTCGCTCACTCTCTCGCTCACTCGCTCACTCTCTCGCTCACTCTCTCGCTCACCCTCTCGGTCACTTTCTCGCTCACTCGGTCACTCTCCCGCTCACTCTCTCGCTCACCTCTCGGTCACTTTCTCGCTCACTCTCTCGGTCACTCTCGCTCACTCTCTCGCTCACTCTCTCGCTCACTCTCTCGCTCTCTCGCTCACTCTCTCGCTCACTCTCTCGCTCACTTTCTCGCTCACTCTCTCGCTCACTCTCTCGCTCACTCTCTGGCTCACTCTCTCGCTCACTCGCTCACTCTCTGGCTCACTCTCTCGCTCACTCGCTCACTCTCTCGCTCACTCTCTCGCTCACTCTCTGGCTCACTCTCTCGCTCACTCTCTGGCTCACTCTCTCGCTCACTCTCTCGCTCACTTCTCGCTCACTCTCTCGCTCACTCTCTCGCTCACTCTCTCGCTCACTCTCTCGCTCACTCTCTCGCTCACTCTCGCTCACTGTCTCGCCACTCTCTCGCTCACTCTCTCGCTCACTGTCTCAGTCACTCTCGCTCACTCTCTCGCTCACCTCTCGGTCACTTTCTCGCTCACTCTCTGGCTCACTCTCTCGCTCACTCTCTCGCTCACTCTCGCTCACTCTCTCGCTCACTTTCTCGCTCACTCTCTCGCTCACCCTCTCGCTCTCTCGCTCACTCGCTCACTCTCTCGCTCACTCTCTCGCTCACCTCTCGCTCACTGTCTCGCCACTCTCTCGCTCACTCTCTCGGTCACTCTCTCGCTCACTCTCGCTCACTCTCTCGCTCACTCTCTCACTCACTCTCGCTCACTGCTCAGTCACTCTCTCGCTCACTCTCTCGCTCACTCTCGCTCACTTTCTCGCTCACTCTCTCGCTCACTCTCTCGCTCACTGTCTCAGTCACTCCCTCGCTCACTCACTCGCTCACTCTCTCGCTCACTGTCTCAGTCACTCTCTCGCTCACTCTCTCGCTCACTCTCTCGCTCACTCTCTCGCTCACTCTCGCTCACTTTCTCGCTCACTCTCTCGNTCACTCTCTCGCTCACTGTCTCNGTCACTCTCGCTCACTCTCTCGCTCACTCTCTCGCTCACTCTCTCGCTCACCCTCTCGCTCACTCTCTCGCTCTCTCTCCCGCTCACTCTCGCTCACTCTCTCGCACTCTCTCGCTCACTCTCTCGCTCACTCTCGCTCACTCTCGCTCACTCTCTCGCTCACTCTCTCGCTCACTCTCTCGCTCACTGTCTCAGTCACTCTCGCTCACTCTCTCGCTCACCCTCTCGGTCACCCTCTCGCTCACTCTCTGGCTCACTCTCTCGCTCACTCTCTCGCTCACTCTCGCTCACTCTCTCGCTCACTTTCTCGCTCACTCTCTCGCTCACCCTCTCGCTCACTCTCTCGCTCACTCTCTCGCTCACTCTCGCTCACTGTCTCGCCACTCTCTCGCTCACTCTCTCGCTCACTCTCTCGCTCGCTCACTCTCGCTCACTTTCTCGCTCTCTCGCTCACTCTCTCGCTCACCCTCTCGCTCACTCTCTCGCTCACTCTCTCGCTCACTCTCTCGCTCACTCTCTCGCTCACTGTCTCGCTCTCGCTCACTCTCTCGGTCACTCTCTCGCTCACTCTCTCCTCACTCTCTCGNTCTCTCTCTCTCGCTCACTCTCGCTCACTCTCTCGCTCACTTTCTCGCTCACTCTCTCGCTCACTCTCTCGCTCACTGTCTCTCACTCTCGCTCACTCTCTCGCTCACTTCTCGCCCACTCTCTCGCTCACTCTCTCGTCACTCTCTCGCTCACTCTCGCTCACTCTCCTCACTCTCTTGCTCACTCTCTCCTCACTCTCTCGCTCTCTCTCTCGCTCACTCTCTCCTCACTCTCGCTCACTCTCGCTCACTTTCTCGCTCACTCTCTCCTCACTCTCTCGCTCACTTTCTCGCTCACTCTCTCCTCACTCTCTCCTCACNGTCTCCACTCCCTCGCTCACTCTCTCGCTCACTCTCTCGCTCCTGTCTCAGTCACTCTCTCGCTCACTCTCTCGCTCACTCTCTCCTCACTCTCTCGCTCACTGTCGCTCACTCTCTCGCTCACTCTCTCGCTCACACTCTCTCANTCTCGCTCACTCTCTCGCTCACTCTCTCGCTCACTCTCTCGCTCACCCTCTCGCTCACTCTCTCGCTCTCTCTCCCGCTCACTCTCGCTCACTCTCTCGCCACTCTCTCGCTCACTCTCTCGCTCACTCTCTCGCTCACTCTCGCTCACTCTCTCGCTCACTCTCTCGCTCACTCTCTCGCTCACTGTCTCAGTCACTCTCGCTCACTCTCTCGCTCACCCTCTCGGTCACCCTCTCGCTCACTCTCTGGCTCACTCTCTCGCTCACTCTCTCGCTCACTCTCGCTCACTCTCTCGCTCACTTTCTCGCTCACTCTCTCGCTCACCCTCTCGCTCACTCTCTCGCTCACTCTCTCGCTCACTCTCGCTCACTGTCTCGCCACTCTCTCGCTCACTCTCTCGCTCACTCTCTCGCTCACTCTCGCTCACTCTCGCTCACTTTCTCGCTCACTCTCTCGCTCACTCTCTCGCTCACTCTCTCGCTCACTCTCTCGCTCACTCTCTCGCTCACTCTCTCGCTCACTCTCTCGCTCACTCTCTCGCTCACTCTCTCGCTCACTCTCTCGCTCACTTTCTCGCTCACTCTCTCGCTCACTTTCTCGCTCACTCTCTCGCTCACTCTCTCGCTCACTCTCTCGCTCTCTCTCCCGCTCACTCTCTCGCTCACTTTCTCGCTCAATCTCGTTCTACACGCAGCCCTTCTCGCAGTCCGACGGCCTCCGATTGGTAGCTCATAACTCGTCTCCAGCGACGACTGCCCCCTGGACATGAGCAACGATCTCCACCCGCCTCTCTTCTTTTTGTTCGTGTTCTTTAATCGTCCAATCCATTTTGGAATCTTTGGCTTGTGACGGCAAAATTCGTNGGGGGGGGGGGAGGGGCACTTCACGTGTCTCTGTCTTCTCTCTCGCTCTGTGTCTCTCTCTCTCTTTGTTTTACGATCAGAGGAAACAAGAAGATGCTCCGTGTAGTCGGCACTTTGCTTCGTTCATTATTTCGTTGTTTTTTGTTTTTTTTCAATGCTTTGCTTTATGTGCCCCCCCCCTTTTAAATGAAAGATTTCACAAAATATTTTACGCTCTGCTCTTCTACTTCTTACCTCTTCCCTCTCTCTCTACCCCCCCCCTCTCTACCCCCCTCTCTCTCCCCCCCCTCTCTCTCTCTACCCCCTCTCTCTACCCCCCCTCTCTCTACCCCTCTCTCTCTCTACCCCCCTCTCTCTACCCCCCTCTCTCTANCCCCCCCCTCTCTCTACCCCCCCTCTCTCTCTACCCCCCTCTCTCTCTCTNCCCCCTCTCTCTCTACCCCCCTCTCTCTACCCCCCTCTTTCTNCCCCCCCCTCTCTACCCCCTCTCTCTACCCCCTCTCTCTACCCCCTCTTTCTACCCCCCCCCCTCTCTACCCCCTCTCTCTACCCCCCTCTCTCTCCCCCCCTCNTCTACCCCCCCCTCCCCCCTCTCTCTACCCCCCTCTNCTCTACCCCCCTCTCTCTACCCCCTCTTTCTACCCCCCTCTCTACCCCCCTCTCTCCTACCCCCCCTCTCTCTCCCCCCTCTCTCTCTACCCCCTCTCTCTCCCCCTCTCTCTCTACCCCTCTCTCTACCCCCTCTCTCTNCCCCCCCCTCTCTCTCCCCCCTCTCTCTCTACCCCCTCTCTCTCTCCCCCCCCCCTCTCTCTACCCCCCCCTCTCTCTCTACCCCCCTCTCTCTCTACCCCCCCTCTCTCTACCTCTCTCTACCCCCTCTCTCTACCCCCCCTCTCTCTACCCCCCTCTCTCTCTACCCCCTCTCTCTCTACCCCCTCTCTCTCTACCCCCTCTCTCTACCCCCTCTTTCTACCCCCCCTCTCTACCCCCTCTCTCTNCCCCCCCTCTCTCTANCCCCCCTCTCTCTCCCCCCTCTCTCTCCCCCCTCTCTCTCCCCCTCTCTCTCTACCCCCTCTCTCTACCCCCTCTTTCTACCCCCCCCTCTCTACCCCCTCTCTCTACCCCCTCTCTCTACCCCCCCCCTCTCTACCCCCCTCTCTCTACCCCCTCTCTCTCTACCCCCTCTCTCTCTACCCCCCCTCTCTCTACCCCCTTTTTCTACCCCCCCCCTCTCTACCCTCTCTCTCTACCCCCCCTCTCTCTCTACCCCCTCTCTCTANCCCCCTCTTCTACCCCCCCTCTCTACCCCCCCCTCTCTCTACCCCCCTCTCTCTCTACCCCCTCTCTCTACCCCCCTCTCTNCCCCCTCCCCCCCCCTCCCCCCCCCCCCCCCCCTCCCCCCCCTCTCTCTACCCCTCTCTCTCTACCCCTCTCTCTCCCCCCTCCCTCTACCCCCTCTCTCTCTACCCCTCTCTCTACCCCCTCTCTCTACCCCCCCCCCTCTCTACCCCCTCTCTCTCACCCCCTCTCTACCCCTTCTCTCTCTACCCTCTCTCTCTACCCCCCTCTCTCTCTACCCTCTCTCTCTACCCCCTCTCTCTACCCCCCTCTCTACCCCCTCTCTCTCTACCCCCTCTCTCTAACCCCTCTCTTCCTACTCTATGTCTATGTCCCCACCTGTTTTCCATCCTCTCCATCTCCCGGGGCTCGGCAGGCCTCGACCGAGCACCTCTGACCCCAGCGGTCACCTCGCGGGGGGGGGGGGGTANGGGGGGGGCTTAGTTAAACAACGACAAGACGAAACGATTTTAGCAAAAAAAATTAAACGAAAAAATCTCCGTTCGCGGATGATCTCTCTACTTTCTGTAGGAGATGCCAGCGGCAAACCCCTTTCTTCTCACCACTCAAAGTTGGTTTTCTTTGCACTCCCACCACCACCTCCAGCCCCCCCCCCTCAAGCCCCCCCCCTCCTCCTCCTTTCTTATTTTTCAAAATTCTGAAAAAAGCTATTTTCGCGAGGCTCCGGTGCAAATAAAAATGCGAGCGGCCGGGCAGGGGGTCACGGAGGTTCAATCAGCCTCGGTGGCTTTGCATGCGGGGTGGTTTGATAAAAAATGATTTCCGATGAACGTTTGTGCTTAAGAGAATTTAATTGCTGAAAGGAATTGGGTCCAAAACCCCAAACCCAACCCAACCCCTTTGCTGATGGGCCGGCCTTGTGAGAGTGACGCACACCACACACCACACACACCACACACACCACACACACACACACACCACACACACACACACACACCACACACACACACACACACACACACACACACACCACTCACACACACTCACACACCACACACACANACCACACACCACACACACACACACACACACCACACACACCACCACACACACACACACACCACACACACACACACACACACACACACACACCACACACACACACACACACACACACACACACACANCACACACACACACACCACACAACACACNCACACACACACACACANACACACACACNCACCACANCACCAACACACACACACACANACCACACAACACACCACACAACACACACAACACACACANCACACACACACACACCACACCACACAAAACACACACACACCACACACCACACACACANCCACACACACACAACACACACACACACACACACACACACCACACACAAATACACACACACATACACACACCACACACACACACACCATACTCACACATCATTCACACACACACCACACACACCACACCACACACCACACACACACACACCACACACACACCATACTCACACATCATTCANACACACATCACACACACCACACACACACACACACACCACACACANCACACACACCACACACACACCACACAGAGAGACGCAAACTCACGCAAACTCCAAATATACAGCAGCAGGCGTCAGGTCGGGATCGGGATCGAACACACGACCTCCTGCACACCAGGCGAGGTAGTTAACATATCCTAGCCACCGTGATGATGATGAGAGAGAGACACGCAAACTCCAAATACACAGCAGCAGGCGTCAGGGTCGGGATCGAACCCACGACCTCCTGCACACCAGGCGAGGTAGTTAACATCTCCTAGCCACCGTGATGATGATGACAGAGAGACACGCAAACTCCAAATACACAGCAGCAGGCGTCAGGGTTGCCATCGAACCCACGACCTCCTGCACACCAGGCGAGGTAGTCAACATCTCCTAGCTCATGGATGAATGCCCTGGGGCTGGCACCGTTGAGATTCTGGGTTTAAATGTGGACGTCAGCGTGGCGGTGGTGGAGCGGTAATCCTCGTACCTCGCAGCAAGAACAGCCTCGGTTCAATTCCCGACCCGGGTGTCTTTCTGCGCGGACTTTGTGTGTCACCCCTACGCCCCCACACCTCATGTTCTGCATGGAGGGGTTTCTCCAGAGGTTATCGGCCGGTTCCTTTGAGAAGGAACACAACCACGTGAACACGCGCGCAAGATCCCCAATGGCGAAAGTGTAGGGACGCAAATGACTCTGGCTGTGACGGTCCCACCTGATGACGGAGACTTGTATTGCCTCCGAAACGTCGTGGTTTTTTTATTATTAATTTTAATTTCATTTTTTTACCTACGTGACTTTACCCAAAAAACTAAGAGTATGAATCCTTGCAGTCACAAAAACTTCAAATCTAGAATCAATTTGGTTTATTCACGGCAGCTGCAACAACAATAACAACAACACTAACAACAACAACAACAACACTAACAACAACAACAGTAACAACATGTCCTCCGCCTCCATACCGCGACATCTTGATAAAACCCGCTTGAAAAAAAACTAGTCTTAAAACTCAGATTTCCCTTGGTAAACAACAACAACAACGACAGCTATTAAATGCCCGAGTAAGATGTATTGTTCATTAACTTACCGCGTCGCAAAAGCGGAGTTCATGAAACAATTCAGCGCAAGGCGGCGCTTATCAATGTCTTTCGTTATCGTTTATTTTGGTATTCCTACACATTGCGAACGAGCTTGGCACAAACGTCGCTGGGAATGCACAAACGAGCGCCAATATCACCGCGCGTTGCCCGGCGGCTTAAGGCAAATTAATAATGAAGAAGCCGCTGATCCGGTGAGAATTTGACTAATCCCAGAGAACAAGGAGGCACTTTGCATTTTAAAATCCTGCAAACTCTACGAGACGGGAATGTCAGGAATAGAGCATTGAGGCTGGGCTCCACGAGACCGGGTCTCAGAGTTGGAGTCTCGGTTGAGACTCGGCTCCGGGAGACCGGGTCTCAGAGTTGGAGTCTCGGTTGAGACTCGGCCCCAGGAGACCGGGTCTCAGGGTCTGAGTCTCGGTTGAGACTCGGCTTCAGGAGACCGGGTCTCAGAGTTGGAGTCTCGGTTGAGACTCGGCTCCAGGAGACCGGGTCTCATAGTTGGAGTCTCGGTTGAGACTCGGCTCCACGAGACCGGGTCTCAGAGTTGGAGTCTCGGTTGAGACTCGGCTCCGGGAGACCGGGTCTCAGAGTTGGAGTCTCGGTTGAGACTCGGCCCAGGAGACCGGGTCTCAGGGTCTGAGTCTCGGTTGAGACTCGGCTTCAGGAGACCGGGTCTCAGAGTTGGAGTCTCGGTTGAGACTCGGCTCCAGGAGACCGGGTCTCATAGTTGGAGTCTCGGTTGAGACTCGGCTCCAGGAGACCGGGTCTCAGAGTTGGAGTCTCGGTTGAGACTCCAGGAGACCGGGTCTCAGAGTTGGAGTCTTGGTTGAGACTCCAGGAGACCGGGTCTCAGGGTCAGAGTTTCGGCTGAGGACTCGGTTCCAGGAGACCGGGTCTCAGGGTCTAATTCTCGGTTGAGGACTCAGACCCCAGTCTCGGGATCTTGATACTCGCAGAGTTGGAGGGGTAGGGGGAGGGTCACTCAGCCAATCATCACTCCGGGCAGGAACGTGCGGTCAGGGGAGGCAGGGGAGGCTGAGGCTCACCTGCCATACTCCAATGAAAATAGCTGTTACGAAAAAATTAAAATTAAATGTAAGATATTTCCACTGATCTGTGTTATAAATGTAATTTCTGTTTGATTCCAATCCTTACAGAGAAATAATAACAGGCACGAGCTGATTGCCCGCGCTCCATCCAGTTTCCGAGGGGTTGCGCAATCAGAGGGAGGCTGAGCTCGTCGCTGCCTCACTCTCGTCTCTCCCTGTGTTTGCAGCGGAGCTCCGCAAATTTGGCGATTTTGACGATGAAAATTATTGGAATCGTACAGAAATCAGATAACACAGATCAGTGAAAAAAAAAAAAAATCGGATTTATTTTTTATTTTTTTCCTAACAGCTATTTTCATTGGAGTATGATAGGTGAGGCTGTGCCTGCCCCTGCCTCCCCTGACCGCACGTCCCTGCCTCCGGGGGGGGGGCAATGAAACGAGTGGTGGTCGTTCATCACGTGGACACACACGCACACACACACACGCACACACACGCACACACACACGCACACACGCACACACACGCACACACACACGCACACACACGATACACACGCACGCACACACACACACACGCACACACACACACACACATACACGCACACGCACACACATACACGCACACACACGCACACACACACGCACACACACACGCACACACACACGCACACACACGCACGCGCACACACACACGCGCGCGCGCGGCACCCGACAAGAGAACGTGGAATTTCCACCACGTACCGACGACGAAGCTGCCGTGTGCTCGTGTGTTCGCAGGAGAGCGTGGAGGGGAGGGGGGGCTTGCAAGTGGGCTCCGCGTTGCATTTAAATTTGGACGCAATCTCAGAGGGCGTTTCGAGTAGTTGCCCTGAATTACGTTGTTTTTTTAACCATTTTATCTGGCAACAAAACTGACACCTTGGTGCGCCTTTTGGCGTCATCTGGTCCAACACCATGTGAGACTAGGCTCTAAGGAAAGCTGTCTTGGGTGTGGATCAATCAACTTCAAGCACAGTGCATACATTATCAGAGTTATATTTTTGTTTGTATTATGGCTGCAGGTATTGTGGTCTATGCAAACATGACTCCTTGTAAAAAAAGGTGTCAGTTTTGTTGCCAGATAAAAGGATAAAAAAAACAATTATCATTTTTTTACTGGCAAATGAGGTTCCAATGGTGTAGATGCTGAATTACGTTGTTTTAATCCCCCCCTCTCCCACCCCCCCCCCACTTTTAATTAACGCTTCGCCAATGTCACTCCAACCCACGGGTTCGACCTGGCCTCGTGCGGGGAAGCGAATGCATGTGAGCATTTCAGTCTGCGGAGGCTGGCAAGAACACAACAAGGAGGGGAGCTTTGATTTAAAGCTTTCGTGACTGAGGGATTCATCTTCTTGGTTCTTTCGGTAAAGCCATCACGTAGAAGGGAAATAATAAAATAATAAAAATAAAACATAACAAAATAATTCTCACGACGTTTCGGCCACACGCAAGCAGCCGTCCTCAGGTGAAGAACAGGTCTGTCGGAAAGACAGCGTCTGATATAAAAAAAAACATAATAAAATACAATTCTCACGACGTTTCGGCACAGCGCAAGCAGCCGTCCTCAGGTGAAGAACAGGTCTGTCGGGAAGACAGCGTCTGAATGAACACCACCAAGCTTGGCAGCGTATATTTAAGCTGGGTTGGAGGGGGAAGAGCGCCTTGACAAAGGCATTTGTCAAGAGACATTTGGCATATGTATGGTAAATGCAGATATGGGATTAGTCACTAAATTCCTATTGATATGCAAATTACTTTGTCAATTATTATTTTATTATTTCCCTTCTACGTGACTTTACCGAAAGAACCAAGAACAAGGACGGGAGTGATGGAGCTTCAGTCCCGCGAGCTCTTTAAACGTCTTAATGATGACGATGACTGTTGTTGTTGTTGCTGCTGCTGTTGTTGTGATGCATTGGATGCCTTTGTCGTCCTTAACACGGCCGTGTGTGCATTGCGTGATATATTGCGCCGGATAAATCACAGTGTTGTTATTATGATGGTGTTTAAAAAAAAAACATAAATCCTCCGCTAATTAATCTCAAGAGTGCGAATGAACGGCGAGAGATGAGCGTGGGAGGGAGGAGAGAGAGAATGTGTGGGAGACAGAGAGATTGAGTGATTGATTGATTCATACAGAGAGATTGGTTGATTGAGACAGAGATTGAATGATTGAGACAGATATTATTTGAGACAGAGACAGTGATTGATTGATTGAAACGGACAGACAGATTGAGACAGAGACCCATAGATTCACACAGAGACCCATAGACTCACACAGAGACCCATATACTCACACAGAGACCCATAGACTCACACAGAGACCCATATACTCACACAGAGACCCGTAGACTCACACAGAGACCCATAGAGTCATACAGACACCTACAGACTTCCAACGAGACCCATAGACTCACACAGAGACCCAGAGACTAACACAGAAACCCATAGAGTCACACAGAGACCCATAGACTCACACATAGACCCATAGACTCACACAGAGACCCATAGACTCACACAGAGACCCATAGACTCACACAGAGACCCAGACACTCACACAGAGACCTTCAGACTTACAAGGAGACCCATAGACTCACACAGACACCCATAGACTCACACAGAGACCCATAGACTCACACGAAACCCATAGACTTACAAGGAGACCCATAGCCTCGCGGAGACCCATAGACTCTCACACAGAGACCCATAGACTCACACAGAGCCCATAGACTCTCACACAGAGACCCATAGACTCACACACAGAGACCCATAGACTCACACAGAGACCCATAGACTCACAGAGACCCATAGACTCACACAGAGACCCATAGACTCACACACAGAGACCCATAGACTCACACACAGAGACCCATAGACTCACACACAGAGACCCATAGACTCACACACTGAGACCCATAGACTCACACACAGAGACCCATAGACTCACACAGAGACCCATAGACTCGGGGTGGGGAGGGGTCATACCAATGTTGGATACGGGGGGTCAGGGGGGTTCGTACCAATGATTTGGCGATCACTGCTGCGTTGGCAGTGGTGGACAAAATGCAACACGAAAATAGTGGATAACCATCGAGCAGAGACGGCGGTCACCGCGTCGTCATCGTGTCATCATCCTCGTCATCATCGTTGTCGTCATCATCGTCGTCATCATCATCGTCATCATCGTCGTCCGTATTAAACAATGGTTAGAAAATAATCCAAATTTCGTTGCGACGCAACTTGCTTTGTCGAAATCCGCATTTCGGGGTATTGTAATATTTCTTTTTGGTCACGGAAAATAGGACGTCGTCGTTTCAAACTTCAACAACAATAAACGATGTTTTACTTCATCAGGTGCAAGGCCCGCGCTAACCACTGCACCACCGCTCCCCACGTAGACAACAAAGGTCCCCGTGTAGCCTGCATCAGACTGCTGGGCAAGTGCTGTTAGCGAGCAGCACCTACGAAGGCCGGCACGGCACACGAGGGGAGGGGGGTGGGTGACCAGCACCACGCCCGGCCGCCTTTGTCTCCCCTCGTGGCGACATTAACGCACCGCACCAGATACTCATTTGAGGCCGAGTCGACCTAGGGGTGGGGTCGGTTCAGATCATCGTCAACGCAGTTGGCCGTGCGCGTGTATCCAAGTCGAGGGTAACGCTGCTGATCGGTTGGGGGCAGCAGTGCGCTAACCACTGCGCCACCGCTCCCCACGCGACATCCCTCACCTCGAACGAGGCCGTGAGATTCCTCATTTCGCATTCAGCTCACGGTGGGGGGGGGGGGAGAAGGGAAATCTGTTGGCCTGGTAACCTCACGTGGCAGCAGCAAATCTCGCCAAATAGTCTCACCCCCACCTCCTCCTACCCCCCCCCTATCTCCATTGTGTGTGGTGTGCGCTGTGTGTGTGTGGTGTGTGTGTGGTGTGCGTGGTGTGCGTGGCGTGTGTGCGTGTGTGTGGTGTGTGCGTGTGTGTGGTGTATGTGGTGTATGTGGTGTATGTGGTGTGTGTGTGGTGTGTGTGGTGTGTGTATGTGGTGTGTGTGGTTTGTGTGTGACGTGTGTGGTGTGTAGTTAACATCTCCTAGCCACCATGATGATGATGAGAGAGAGAGACACGCAAACTCCAAATACACAGCAGCAGGCGTCAGGGTCGGGATCGAACCCACGACCTCCTGCACACCAGGCGAGGTAGTTAACATCTCCTAGCCACTGATGATGAGAGACACGCAAACTCCAAATACACAGCAGCAGGCATCGTCAGGGTCGGGATCGAACCCACGACCTCCTGCACACCAGGCGAGGTAGTCAACATCTCCTAGCCACCGTGATGATGATGAGAGAGAGACACACAAACTCCAAATACACAGCAGCAGGCATCAGGGTCGGGATCGAACCCACGACCTCCTGCACACCAGGCGAGGTAGTCAACATCTCCTAGCCACCGTGATGATGATGGGATCTCACAACCCTCCAGCGCGCGCAGCACGAAGACTAATCCGCTTCATTATGTCATAATAAAATTGGCAACTTAATATGAATTGTCAGGTTTCTATTTTTGTACTTTATTTATTTAATACATCCTCCTCGGATTTAAATCACGTGAAGGATTGACATTTTAATAATTATCATGCGAAGCATAATTTTAGTTTAAATGAACCGTGCCAAGTCTGCCGTGTCCGTGACTCAAACTCTGTAAGTGTCCTCGCCGGATCGGATCACAGACCCGGGAGCTGTCAACCCTTCGTCCGGGTTTCCCCGTGTTCTCGTGGGCAGGGAAATTGAGCGTTCAGCTCCATACGGCGTAACAGCGGCTTCAAGACGGGCAACTTCAAACATGTTCTTGGTTCCACCATTGGAACCTCATTTTCCAGTAAAAAATTATGATAATTGTTTTTTACCCTTCTATCCGGCAACAAAACTGACACATTTTTTACAAGGAGTCATGCTTGCATAGACCACAATACCTGCAGTCATAATGCAAACAAAAAACATAACTCTGATAATGTATGCACTGTCCTTGAAGTTGATTGGTCCACACCCGAGACAGCTTTCCGAGACTCAATTACCTACTTACACAACCACTAACCCACTCACTTACCCACTCACACATCCACTCACTTACCAGTGAACTCGCTTGCCCACTCATTCATCCACTAACCCACTCACCCACTCCCTCACCCAGTCACTCACTCATCTACTAGCCCACTCACCCACTCACTCACCCACTCACCAACTCACTCAGCCTCTCACTCACTTTTCCACTCACCCACCCACTCACTCACACGCTCACTCACTCACCCACTCACTCACCAACTCACTTTTCCACTCACCCACCCACTCACTCACACTCTCACCTACTCACCCACTCACCCACTCACTCACCCACTCACCCACCCACTCACTCACCCACTCACCCACTCACTCACCCACTCACTCACCCACTCACTTTCCACTCACCCATCCACTCACTCACCCACTCACCCACCCACTCACTCACCCACTCACCACTCACCACTCACTTTTCCACTCACCCACTCACCCACCCACTCACTCACCCACTCACCCACTCACTTTTCCACTCACCCACTCACCCACTCACCCACTCACTTTTCCACTCACCCACTCACCCACCCACTCACTCACCCACTCACCCACCCACTCACTTTCCACTCACCCACTCACCCACTCACTCACCCACTCACTTTCCACTCACCCACCCACTCACTCACCCACTCACCCACTCACCCACTCACTCACCCACTCACTCACTCACCCACCACTCACTTTTCCACTCACCCACCCACTCACTCACCCACTCACCCACTCACCCACTCACTCACCCACTCACTTTTCCACTCACCCACCCACTCACTCACTCACCCACTCACCCACTCACCCACTCACTCACCCACTCACTTTTCCACTCACCCACCACTCACTCACCCACTCACCCACTCACTCACCCACTCACTTACTCACCCACCACTCACTCACTCACCCACTCACCCACTCACTCACCCACTCACTTTCCACTCACCCCACCCACTCACTCACCCACTCACCCACTCACCCACTCACTCACCCACTCACTTTTCCACTCACCCACCCACTCACTCACCCACTCACTCACCCACTCACCCACTCACCCACCCACTCACTCACTCACCCACTCACCCACTCACTCACCCACTCACTCACCCACTCACTCACCCACTCACTCACTCACCCANCCACTCACTCACCCACTCATCCACTCACCCACTCACTCACCCACTCACTCACCCACTCACTCACCCACTCACTCACTCACCCACCCACTCACTCACCTACTCACCCACTCACCCACTCACTCACCACTCACTTTTCCACTCACCACTCACTCACCCACTCACCCACTCACCCACTCACTCACCCACTCACTCACTCACCCACCCACTCACTCACCCACTCACCCACTCACCCACTCACCCACCCACTCACTCACTCACCCACTCACCCACCCACTCACCCACTCACTCACCCACTCACTCACCCACTCACNTTTCCACTCACCCATCCACTCACTCACCCACTCACCCACCCACTCACTCACCACTCACCCACTCACCCACTCACCCACTCACCCACTCACCCACTCACTTTTCCACTCACCCACTCACCCACCCACTCACTCACCCACTCACCCACTCACCCACTCACTCACTCACCCACTCACCCACCCACTCACTCACCCACTCACCCACTCACCCACTCACCCACTCACTCACCACTCACTTTTCCACTCACCCACCCACTCACTCACCCTACTCACCCACTCACCCACTCACTCACCCACTCACCACTCACCCACCCACTCACTCACCCACTCACCCACTCACCCACTCACTCACCCACTCACTCACCCACTCACTCACTCACCCACCCACTCACTCACCCACTCACCCACTCACCCACTCACTCACCCACTCACTTTTCCACTCACCCACCCACTCACTCACCCACTCACTCACCCACTCACTCACTCACCCACCCACTCACCACCCACTCACCCACTCACCCACTCACTCACCCACTCACTCACCACCCACTCACTCACCCACTCACCCACCACCCACTCACTCACCACTCACTCACCCACTCACTTTTCCACTCACCCATCCACTCACTCACCCACTCACCCACCCACTCACTCACCCACTCACCCACTCACCCACTCACTTTTCCACTCACCCACTCACCCACTCACCCACTCACTTTTCCACTCACCCACTCACCCACCCACTCACTCACCCACTCACCCACTCACCCACTCACTCACCCACTCACTCACCCACTCACTCACCCACTCACTTTTCCACTCACCCATCCACTCACTCACCCACTCACCCACCCCTCACCCACTCACCCACTCACCCACTCACTTCACTCACCCACTCACCCACTCACCCACTCACTTTTCCACTCACCCACTCACCCCCCACTCACTCACCCACTCACCCACTCACTTTTCCACTCACCCACCCACTCACTCACCCACCCACTCACCCACTCACTTTACTCACCCACTCACCCACCCACTCACTCACCCACTCACCCACTCACCCACTCACCCACCCCACTCACTCACCTACTCACCCACTCACCCACTCACCCACTCACTCACCCACTCACTTTTTCCACTCACCCACCCACTCACTCACCCACTCACCCACTCACCCACTCACTCACCCACTCACTTTTCCACTCACCCACCCACTCACTCACCCACTCACCCACTCACCCACCCACTCACTCACCCACTCACCCACTCACCCACTCACTCACCCACTCACCCACTCACCCACCCACTCACTCACTCACCCACTCACCCACTCACTCACCCACTCACTCACCCACTCATCCACTCACCCACCACTCACTCACCCACTCACCCACTCACCCACTCACTCACCCACTCACTTTTCCACTCACCCACCCACTCACTCACCTACTCACCCACTCACCCACTCACTCACCCACTCACTTTCCACTCACCCACCCACTCACTCACCCACTCACCCACTCACCCACTCACTCACCCACTCACTTTTCCACTCACCCACCCACTCACTCACCCACTACTCACCCACCACTCACCCACCCACTNACTCACTCACCCACTCACCCACTCACTCACCCACTCACTCACCCACTCACTCACCCACTCACNTTTCCACTCACCCANCCACTCACTCACCCACTCATCCACTCACCCACTCACTCACCCACTCACTCACCACTCACTCACCCACTCACTTTTCCACTCACCCACCCACTCACTCACCTACTCACCCACTCACCCACTCACTCACCCACCCACTCACCCACCCACTCACTCACCCACTCACCCACTCACCCACTCACTCACCCACTCACTTTTCCACTCACCCACCCACTCACTCACCCACTTACTCACCCACTCACTTTTCCACTCACCCACCCACTCACTCACTCACCCACTCACCCACCCACTCACCCACTCACTCACCCACTCACTCACCCACTCACCCACTCACCCATCCACTCACTCACCACTCACCCACCCACTCACTCACCCACTCACCCACTCACCCACTCACCCACTCACCCACTCACCCACTCACTCACTCACCCACTCACCCACCCACTCACTCACCCACTCACCCACTCACCCACTCACTTTTCCACTCACCCACTCACCCACCCACTCACTCACCCACTCACTTTTCCACTCACCCACTCACCCACTCACTCACCCACTCACTTCCACTCACCCACCCACTCACTCACACTCTCACCTACTCACCCACTCACCCACTCACTCANCCACTCACTCACCACTCACTCACCACCCACCCACTCACCCACTCAACCCCTCACTCACCACTNACCACCACTCACCCACTCACTTTCCACTCACCCATCCACTCACTCACCACTCACCCACCCACTCACTCACCCACTCANCCACTCACCCACTCACTTTCCACTCACCCACTCACCCACTCACCCACTCACGTCACTCACCCACTCACCACCACTCACTCANCCACTCACCCATCACCACTCATCACCCACTCATCACCACTCACTCACCCACTCACTCTACTCACCACCANTCATCACCATCACCACCCACTCACTCACCACTCACCCACTCACCCACTCACTTTTCCACTCACCCACTCACCCACTCACCCATCACTTTTCCACTCACCACTCACCACCACTCACTCACCCACTCACCCACTCACTTTTCCACTCACCCACCCACTCACTCACCTACTCACCACTCACCCACTCACTTTCCACTCACCCACTCACCCACCACTCACTCACCACTCACCCACTCACTTTTCCACTCACCCACCCACTCACTCACCTACTCACCACTCACCCACTCACCATCACTCACCCACTCACCCACTCACCCACCCACTCACTCACCCACTCACCCACTCACCCACTCACTCACCACTCACTTTCCACTCACCCACCCACTCATCACCCACTCACTCACTCACCCACCCACTCACTCACCACTCACCACTCACCCACTCACTCANCCACTCANNTTTCCACTCACCCACCCACTCATCACTCACCCACTCACCCACTCACTCACCCACTCACTCACCCACTCACTTTTCCACTCACCCACCCACTCACTCACCCACTCACCCACTCACCCACTCACTCACCCACTCANTTTTCCACTCACCCACCCACTCACTCACCTACTCACCCACTCACCCACTCACTCACCCACTCACTTTCCACTCACCCACCCACTCACTCACCCACTCACCCACTCACCCACTCACTCACCCACTCACTTTTCCACTCACCCACCCACTCACTCACCCACTCACTCACCCACTCACNCACTCACCCACCCACTCACTCACTCACCACTCACCCACTCACTCACCCACTCACTCACCCACTCACTCACCCACTCACTTTTCCACTCACCCATCCACTCACTCACCCACTCATCCACTCACCACTCACTCACCACTCACTCACCCACTCACTCACCCACTCACTTTTTCCACTCACCCACCCACTCACTCACCTACTCACCCACTCACCCACTCACTCACCCACTCACTTTCCACTCACCACTCACTCACCCACTCACCCACTCACCCACTCACTCACCCACTCACCCACTCACCCACCCACTCACTCACCCACTTACTCACCCACTCACTTTCCACTCACCCACCCACTCACTCACTCACCCACTCACCCACCCACTCACCCACTCACTCACCCACTCACTCACCCACTCACTTTTCCACTCACCCATCCACTCACTCACCCACTCACCCACCCACTCACTCACCCACTCACCCACTCACTTTCCACTCACCCACTCACCCACTCACCCACTCACTTTTCCACTCACCCACTCACCCACCCACTCACTCACCCACTCACCCACTCACCACTCACTTTTCCACTCACCCACTCACCCACCCACTCACTCACCCACTCACCCACTCACCCACTCACCCACTCACTCACCCACTCACTTTCCACTCACCCACCCACTCACTCACACTCTCACCTACTCACCCACTCACCCACTCACTCACCCACTCACCCACTCACCACTCACTCACCACTACTCACCCACCCACTCACCCACTCACTCACCCACTCACCCACTCACCCACCCACTCACTCACCCACTCACCCACTCACCCACTCACTCACCCACTCACTTTTCCACTCACCCACCCACTCACTCACCCACTCACTCACCCACTCACTTTTCCACTCACCCACCCACTCACTCACTCACCACTCACCCACTCACTCACCCACTCACTCACCCACTCACTCACCCACTCACTTTCCACTCACCCATCCACTCACTCACCCACTCATCCACTCACCCACTCACTCACCCACTCACTCACCCACTCACTCACCCACTCATCCACTCACCCACCCACTCACTCACCTACTCACCCACTCACCCACTCACTCACCCACTCACTTTTCCACTCACCCACCCACTCACTCACCCACTCACCCACTCACCCACTCACTCACCCACTCACTTTTCCACTCACCCACCCACTCACTCACCCACTACTCACCCACTCACTTTTCCACTCACCCACCCACTCACTCACTCACCCACTCACCCACCCACTCACCCACTCACTCACCCACTCACTCACCCACTCACTTTTCCACTCACCCATCCACTCACTCACCCACTCACCACCCACTCACTCACCCACTCACCCACTCACTTTTCCACTCACCCACTCACCCACTCACCCACTCACTTTTCCACTCACCCACTCACCCACCCACTCACTCACCCACTCACCCACTCACCCACTCACTTTTCCACTCACCCACTCACCCACCCACTCACTCACCCACTCACTTTTCCACTCACCCACTCACCCACTCACTCACCCACTCACTTTTCCACTCACCCACCCACTCACTCACACTCTCACCTACTCACCCACTCACCCACTCACTCACCCACTCACGTTTCCACTCACCCACCCACTCACTCACCACTCACCCACTCACCCACTCACTCACCCACTCACTCACCCACTCACTTTTCCACTCACCCACCCACTCACTCACCCACTCACCCACTCACCCACTCACTCACCCACTCATCCACTCACCCACCCACTCACTCACCCACTCACTCACCCACTCACTTTTCCACTCACCCACCCACTCACTCACCCACTCACCCACTCACCCACTCACTCACCCACTCACCCACTCACCCACCCACTCACTCACCCACTCAACTCACCCACTCACTCACCACTCACTCACCCACTCACTCACCCACTCACTTTTCCACTCACCCATCCACTCACTCACCCACTCACCCACCCACTCACTCACCCACTCACCCACTCACCCACTCACTTTTCCACTCACCCACTCACCCACTCACCCACTCACTTTTCCACTCACCCACTCACCACCCACTCACTCACCCACTCACCCACTCACCCACTCACTCACCCACTCACTCACCACTCACTCACCACTCACTTTTCCACTCACCCATCCACTCACTCACCCACTCACCCACCCACTCACTCACCACTCACCCACTCACCCACTCACTTTTCCACTCACCCACTCACCCACTCACCCACTCACTTTTCCACTCACCCACTCACCCACCCACTCACTCACCCACTCACCCACTCACTTTTCCACTCACCCACCCACTCACTCACCTACTCACCCACTCACCCACTCACTTTTCCACTCACCCACTCACCCACCCACTCACTCACCCACTCACCCACTCACTTTTCCACTCACCCACCCACTCACTCACCTACTCACCACTCACCCACTCACTCACCCACTCACTCACCCACTCACTCACCACTCACCACTCACCCACTCACTCACTTTTCCACTCACCCACCCACTCATCACTCACCACTCACCACTCACTTTTCCACTCACCACCACTCATCACCCACCCACCCACTCACTCACACGCTCACCTACTCACTGCACCACATGTTACCTCTATCTCTCTCTCTGCGTCTTTCCTCGCACTACTCCACTCTGGAATCTCCTCTCCCACCATCACCACCACCACCATCATCATCATCACTACACATCATCATCACCACCACCATCACCACCATCACCACCATCACCACCATCACCACCATCACTATCACCACCATCATCATCACCACCATCACCATCATCACCACCACCATCACCACCACCATCATCACCACCATCACCACCATCACCACCATCACCACTATCACCACTATCACCACCATGATCACCATCATCATCATCATCACCACTATCACCACCACGATCACCATTATCACTATCATCACCACAATCACCATCATCATCACCACCATCATCAGCACTATCACCACCATCACCACTACCACGATCACCACCACCACCATCACCACCACAATCACCACCACCATCACTACCACCACCACGATCATCATCACCACTATCATCACCACGATCATCACCACCACCACGATCACCATCATCATCGCCACCATCATCAGCACTATCACCATCATCAGCACTATCATCATCAGCATCATCACCATCACCACCATCATCACCATCACCACCATCATCACCATCACCACCATCACCACCACCATCACCACCATCATCACCATCATCGTATCTTTACCCCAAGCTCCTACAGCAACAATAGCTCTCTCAGTTCAAGAAACGCGTTGCACTCGCATCGATTATAACCTTCAACAGTGCTGTTTGTCGCTGGCCGCTTGGTGTTTCGGAGTCTTGGGCCCCGTACTCAGCAATCGTGGTGTAACAACACTGATATGTAATCTTTCGGTAAAGTCACGTAAAAGGGAAATAATAAAATAATGAAAATAAAACATAATAAAATACAAATTGTATTGTAAATACAATTGTATTGTAAATACAAATTGTATTAAAACATAATAAATACTAATTGTATTGTAAATACAATTGTATTGTAAATACAATAGTATTTTATTTTGCTTTATTTTATTATTTTATTATTTCCCTTCTACGTGACTTCACCGAAAGAACCAAGAAGATGAATCCCTGCAGTCACGAAAGCTTTAATCGAAATTTAATCGCACGTACATACACAGATGTCACATTTTCCTGGGACACATTAGTCCGACGCATTGAAATAAAAGACACGTGGCATTTGTCGGTCTGCAAAGACCGCTCAGATGTTCCAGGGAGAGACCTCCCAGTCGCTTAATTTGTTCAAGTCGCGTTAGAAGTCTCGGCGCCGCCTCGCTAATGGAACGTGAAATTAGGCACATTTATTAAAGTACATTTATATAAAAAGGGAACATTTTAAAAACGATCCTTAAAGAGCATCGCGAGCGGTTAGATCATCCGATGTCCCAGACCTCCCGCTGACGGTTTTATGATTATCATGAAAAGATTTATATAGTAAACTTAATATGAAAGATATATTTTTTTAATTGGAAAGATGATTTGAATGGCAAATCTTATTCTGTTTTGTAAAGAGACATTTTTATTTTTGTATTATGTAAAGATATATTTTTATGTAAAGATATGTTTTATTATCTAAAGAATTATTTTTATTTCGTTAAGTTATTTCTCATTATTATATTTCTAACGATATACACATTTCTAGCACGTAAAGATATTTTTTAATTACGTAAAGATAAATCGTATTATTCTTTAAAGATATAATTGTTTTGCTCATTCTGTACAGATATGTATCTTTAATGATGTAACGAAAACGTGAGCGCCTGAAATTGGCAAGTGCACTATATGGGCAATTTCAGCGTTTCGATTTAAAGCTTTCGTGACTGCAGGGATTCATCTTCTTGGTTCTTTCGGTAAAGTCACGTAGAAGGGAAGTAATACAATAATAAAATAAAACATATAAAATATTATGTTTAATTTTTATTATTTAATTACTTCCCTTCTACGTGACTTTACCGAACGAACCAAGAAGATACATTTCAGCGTTCTTACGTGGAAATCACTTTAGAAGAACATTCCTAGTTAATCCAACACATTGCGTTCTGTTGAAACGTAATTTTAAACGTGAACACCAGCGCAATGCGGCTGTTTCTATTCTACTCGTGAGCTTGAAATGTCGATCAATTGTACAGAGTTCATGAAGGCCGGTGTCACAATCAGCGAGCCGGCGCTGTTGAGGGCCTGGGTTCGAGCCCTGGGTCTGGGTGTCTCTCTCTCTTCTTGATGGGTTCATGAAGGCCGTGTCGCAATCACTGATGTAGCGAATTGACTCAACACTGCCCATACACTCAACACTGCCCATACACTCAACACTGCCCATAGACTCAACACTGCACCATAGACTCAACACTGCCCATAGACTCAACACTGCCCATAGACTCAACACTGCCCATAGACTCAACACTGCCCATAGACTCAACACTACCCATAGACTCAACACTGCCCATAGACTCAACACTGCCCATAGACTCAACACTACCCATAGACTCAACACTACCCATAGACTCAACACTGCCCATAGACTCAACACTGCCCATACACTCAACACTGCCATAGACTCAACACTGCACCATAGACTCAACACTGCCCACGACTCAACACTGCACCATAGACTCAACACTGCACCATAGACTCATCACTGCCCATACACTCAACACTGCCATACACTCAACACTGCCCATAGACTCAACACTGCCCATAGACTCAACACTGCCCATACACTCAACACTGCCCATAGACTCAACACTGCCCATACACTCAACACTGCCCATAGACTCAACACTGCCCATACACTCAACACTGCCATAGACTCAACACTGCCCATACACTTAACACTGCCCATACACTCAACACTGCCCATAGACTCAACACTGCCCATACACTCAACACTGCCCATAGACTCAACACTGCCCATAGACTCAACACTGCCCATACACTCAACACTGCCCATAGACTCAACACTGCCCATAGACTCAACACTGCCCATACACTCAACACTGCCCATAGACTCAACACTGNCCATACACTCAACACTGCCCATAGACTCAACACTGCACCATAGACTCAACACTGCCCATAGACTCAACACTGCCCATAGACTCAACACTGCCCATACACTCAACACTGCCATAGACTCACACTGCCATAGACGCAACACTGCCCATACACTCAACACTGCCATAGACTCAACACTGCCCATAGACTCAACACTGCCCATAGACTCAACACTGCCATAGACTCAACATGCCCATAGACTCAACACTGCCATAGACTCAACACTACCCATAGACTCAACACTACCCATAGACTCAACACTACCCATAGACTCAACACTGCCCATAGACTCAACACTGCCCATAGACTCAACACTGCCCAGAGACTAAACACTGCCCATAGACTCAACACTGCCCTAGACTTAACACTACCATAGACTCAACACTGCCCATAGACTCAACACTGCCCATATACTCAACACTGCCCATAGACTCAACACTCCCATAGACTCAACACTGCTCCATAGACTCAACACTGCCCTAGACTTAACACTACCCATAGACTCAACACTGCCCATAGACTCAACACTGCCCATAGACTTAACACTGCCCATAGACCAACACTGCCCATAGACTCAACACGGCCCATAGATTCAACACTGCCCATAGACTCAAGACTGCCCATGGACTCAACACTGCCCATAGACTCAACACTGCCATAGACTCAACACTGCCCATACACTCACACTGCCCATAGACTCAACACTGCACCATAGACTCAACACTGCCCATAGACTCAACACTGCCCATAGACTCAACACTGCCCATAGACTCAACACTGCCCATAGACTCAACACTGCCCTAGACTCAACACTGCCCAGAGACTCAACACTGCCCATAGACTCAACACTACCCATAGACTCAACACTTCCATAGACTTAACACTGCCCATAGACTCAACACTGCCATAGACTCAACACTGCCCACAGACTCAACACTGTCCATAGACTCAACACTGCCCATAGACTTAACACTGCCATAGACTTAACACTGCCCATAGACTCAACACTGCCACAAACTCAACCCTTCCCAAAGACTCACTCTGACTCTGTGTGAGTCTATTGGTCTCTGTGTGAGTCTATGGGTCTCTGTGTGAGTCTGTGGGTCTCTGTGTGAGTCTGTGGGTCTCTGTGTAAGTCTATAGTTCTCTGTGTGAGCTTGTGGGTCTCTGTGTGAATCTATGGGTCTCTAAGTCTATAGTTCTCTGTGTAAGTCTATGGGTCTCTGTGTGGGTGTATGGGCTGTGTGAGTCTATGGGTCTCTGTGTAAGTCTACATATGTATGTTGACCTTCTTTCGCACCGTAAGTAGCAAACCGTTCTAATCGAAGTTGCGAGAAAGGACAACAAACGAAACCCTAAAAGCAGTTCTGAAGAAATACGTTTTAAATGTAGATATAAAAGTGCTTTAGCTCCAGTGGCTTCCTTATCTCGGCTAGAAGAGCGTTCCAGACGGCCGCAGAATCAGCGCATCGGAACCGCCCGCGCGGCGATGCGGCGACCGCCCTCTTTGTCGACGGTTCGCGACAAGCCCCTGCCACAGCTGCTGCGGAGTTCGCGTGATGCCGCTCGACGCTTCCTTCAGCTGACGAGATTCGGCGGCGAGGTTTCACCATCGCCCCTGGGCTCACCCGTGCGGCGACCGATTTGCTTGTGTGTGACCGTCCGCATGAATGGGTCGTCTGGCCAGTCTGAGAGAGCCTTCCCCACCCATCACGGGCCACGCCGTGGCCGACTTAATTGAGACGTTCAGTGCCAGAGGCGACAATAAAAATGCGACCGCTCTCGATTTGAATTGGGGTTCGTGCAAAAAAGTAAGTGCTCTCACGTCACCAGATGTTTATTAGCTCGCTCGGCTCGCTCGCGATTACCGGCTAATTAAAGTGTGATCTTAATTACAAATCGTGTGACTCGGGGGGGGGGGGGCAGTGGGTAGGGTGGGAAGGGGGTGTTCATAACGGCCGTGTCGCACTCATTACACACAAAGAGTTGGGGCCAATGGCTGCAACGTGGATAGAATGACAACCCTTGGCATCACGTTCACTGTGGCGACTCCCCGATCCACTTTGAAACAACGCAGCTTTTGCTGGACCGATTAATGGACCTGGGATCGAACCTTGGGAATTATAGGTGCTGGCTCGGTGACTGATTCCGACATGGCTATTATGAACCTCCTGAGAGACACAGAGAAGTCCCATATTCAGGGCTTGAACTCGGGAACCTGAGTCAGAGGCCTTCTCTCTGTGATTGAGACACGGCTATTATGAACCTGCTTAGAGACACACACAGAGAGTCCATATTCTGGGCTTGAACTCAGGAACCTGAGTCAGAGGCTTCTCTCTGTGATTGAGACACGGCTATTATGAATCTGCTGAGAGACACACAGAGACCCATATTCTGGGCTTGAACTCAGGAACCTGAGTCAGAGGCCTTCTCTCTGTGATTGAGACACGGCTATTATGAACCTGCTTAGAGACACACACAGAGAGTCCATATTCTGGGCTTGAACTCAGGAACCTGAGTCAGAGGCCTTCTCTCTGTGATTGAGACACGGCTATTATGAACCTGCTTAGAGACACACACAGAGACCCATATTCTGGCTTGAACTCAGGAACCTGAGTCAGAGGCTTCTCTCTGTGATTGAGACACGGCTATTATGAACCTGCTTAGAGACACACACAGAGCCCATATTCAGGGCTTGAACTCAGGAACCTGAGTCAGAGGCCTCTCTCTGTGATTCAGACACGGACATTATGAACCTGCTTAGAGACACACACAGAGACCCAGTTTCTGGGCTTGAACTCAGGAACTTGAGTCAGATGCCCTCTCTTTGAGATTGAGACACGACCAGCAGCAGTAGTNAAAAAACATCATCATCATCATCAGCATGGAAATGATACATCGGCTGACTAAAGCGCCACCAGTCCGAGAATGGATCTGCTCCCGGCGCGTGAACGTGGAGTTTGCGGCACACTTCGCCCGCTCTCGCTGGTCACGTGTCTTGCGCCGTGGTGTTTAATTAATCGCATCCCGTGAGCCTTGCGGGAGGAATCCGAAATGTAATTAACGCCGCTGCTGCTGCCGCTGAATTAAAGTCCCATATAGATCGAGTGTGGCACGTATCGAATTAACTGACATGGGTGCTTCCTCTAAAGTACATCCGTGGCACCTGCCATGTGAATGTGGAATTGGTTGGGCCATCACTGCTTGTCCTGAAGGACTTCCTTGACCCCGCCATGTGAATGTGGAATTGGTTGGCCATCACTGCTTGTTCTGAAGGACACCCTTGGCCCCGCCATATGAACGTGGAATTGGTTGTCCATCTCTGCTTGTTCTGAAAGACATCCTTGACCCCGCCATGTGAATGTGGAATTGGTTGTCCATCTCTGCTTGTTCTGAAGGACACCCTTGGCCCCGCCATATGAACGTGGAATTGGTTGTCCATCTCTGCTTGTTCTCAAGGACATCCTTGACCCCGCCATGTGAATGTGGAATTGGTTGGGCCATCACTGCTTGTTCTGAAGGACATCCTTGGCCCGCCACATGAACGTGGAATTGGTTGTCCATCACTGCTTGTTCTCAAGGACATCCTTGGCCCCGCATGTGAACGTGGAATTGGTTGGACATCACTGCTTGTTCTGAAGGACACCTCTTGTCCCCCCATGTGAACGTGGAATGGTTGGACATCACTGCTTGTTCTCAAGGACATCCTTGACCCCCGCCATGTGAACGTGGAATTGGTTGTCCATCTCTGCTTGTTCTGAAAGACATCCTTGACCCCGCCATGTGAACGTGGAATTGGTTGTCCATCTCTGCTTGATCTGAAGGACATCCTTGACACAAGAACGTGATGTCATATTCCGTCGATGCTTAAGGACATCTTGAGTTATTCATTGTTGTCAATCAACGACGATATCCATGATGAGAGGTTTCTTTGGGGTAAGATCGCGTAGATGTATAAATGCGTCTTTAAAACCGCCAGCACCCTGCAGAGGCTAGTTAGGAAGGTTGTGTCACGTGAACAATAAACGTGGCTAATTCGTGACGAGTCCAGCGCCGTGGGTTATGTGTTGGGAGATTGAACCCACAACACGAATCGTGACCGTTGTGGGTTCACGCTCCAACGCATCGTCACGTTGAAGCACGTGACCACCGCCCGCCCCCCTCCCCCAAAGTGCGGGGCCCGGGCGGTCGCCCAGAATGGCCGTCTCACCCCGAGGGGACTGCTCTGCCCCTCGGGGTCACGTGTGCGAATGAGACGANCCCCCCCACGCCCTCCCCACCCCCACCCCCACCCAAACCCACCCACCCACCCACCCACCCCACCCACCCCCACCCACACCCACCCTCCCCATTCCCACACCCATCCACCCCCACCCACACGCACACACACCCACCCCACCCACTCCTACCCACACCCACCCACACCCACCCTCCCAACCAGCCCACTCTCACCCAAACCCACCCACCACACCCANCCCCACCCACACCCACCCACCCCCACCCACACACACCACCCCCACACCCACACCCACCCACCCACCCCACCCACTCCTACCCACACCCACCCACACCCACCCTCCCAACCACCCACTCTACCCACCCACCCACCCACACCCACCCCCACCCACACCCACCCACANCCCCCCACCCACCACACCCACCCCCACACCACACACCCACCACCACCCACCCCCCCACCCACTCCCACCCACACCCACCCACACCCACCACACTCACCCACCCACCCCTACCATCCCCACCCACACCCACCCACCACACCACCCCCCACCCACACCCCCACCCACCCACACACCCCACACCACACACACACCACCACCCANCCCCCCACCCACTCCCACCCACACCCACCCACACTCACCCACCCACCCCTACCCATCCCCACCCACACCCACCACCACACCCACCCCCACCCACACCCACCCCCACCCACACCCACCACCCCCCACCCACCACACCCACCCCACACCCACACACCCACCCACCCCCACCCCCCCACCCGCTCCCANCCACCCACACCCACCCACACCCACCCACCCACCCACCACCCCCTACCCACCCCCACCCACACTCACCCACCCACCCCTACCCCCCCCACCACACCCACCCACCCACACCCACCCCCCCCACACCCACCCCCACCCACACCCACCACACCCCCACCCACACCCACCCACCCACACCAACCCCCACCTCCCACGCACCCACCCACCCCTCCACCCCCACCCACCCCCACCCACTCCCCACGCACCCACCCGTATCGTGGTGTCTCACGAAGTTTTCCTCAACCGGGATGACTCAGGAGGTCGTGGGTTCGATCTCGACCCTGACGCCTGCTGCTGTGTATTTGGAGTTTGCGTGTCTCTCTCTCCTCTCATCATCACGGTGGCTAGGAGATGTTAACTACCTCGCCTGGTGTACAGGAGGTCGTGGGTTCGATCTCGACCCTGACGCCTGCTGCTGTATATGGAGTTTGCGTGTCTCTCTCTCTCTCATCATCATCACGGTGGCTAGGAGATGTTAACTACCTCGCCTGGTGTGCAGGAGGTCGTGGGTTCGATCCCGACCCTGACGCCTGCTGCTGTGTATTTGGAGTTTGCGTGTCTCTCTCTCGGTGGTCTCGTGGATGTGTCTCCGGGTCCTCTGGTGTTTGTCCATATTCACGGAACGTGATATAGCGAGTGGTTGGCTGCTATGAATGTCGTGATAGCCAGGTCGCTTCTGAGAAGGGAGCAAGAGTGGGCTGTTTGAGTGAGTGGAAGTGTGTGAGTGAGTGATTAGAGTGACAGAGTGAGTGAGAGAGGTGAGTGAGTGAGTTTGAGTGAGTGAAATTGTGTGTGTGTGTGTGAGTGATTCACTGACAGAGTGAGTGAGAGGGTGAGTGAGTGAGTGATTCANGACAGAGTGAGTGAGAAAGTGAGGAGTGAGTGAGTGAAAGTGTGTGTGTGAGTGTGATTATGAGAGTGAGTGAGAGGGTGAGTGAGTGAGTGAAGACAGAGTGAGTGAGAGAGGGTGAGTGAGTGAGTTTGAGTGAGTGAAATTGTGTGTGTGTGTGTGAGTGANTCAGAGAGTGAGTGAGAGGGTGAGTGAGTGAGTGAATGAGAGAGTGAGTGAGAGAGAGGGTGAGTGAGTGAAAGTGTGAATGAGAGTGTGAGTGTGAGAGAGAGAGGGTGAGTGAGTGAGTGTGAGTGAGTGAGTGAAGATGTGAGTGAGTGAGTGAGTGAGTGTGTGTGAGTGAGTGTGAGTGAGTGTGAGAGAGTGTGAGTGAGTGTGAGTGAGTGAGTGAGAGTAAGTGTGAGAGTATGTGAGTGTGAGTGAGTGAGTGAGTGAGTGTGAGTGAGTGAGAGTGAGTGAGTGAGTGAGTGAGTGAGAGTGAGTGAGAGTGAGTGAGTGTGAGTGAGTGAGTGAGTGAGTGAGTGAGTGAGAGTGAGTGAGTGAGTGTGAGTGAGTGAGTGAGTGAGAGTGAGTGAGTGAGTGAGAGTGTGAGAGTGAGTGAGAGTGAGTGAGAGTGAGTGAGTGAGTGAGCGTGAGTGAGTGAGTGAGTGAGTGAGAGTGAGTGAGTGAGAGTGAGTGAGAGTGAGTGAGTGAGTGAGTGAGTGAGTGAGTGAGTGAGAGTGAGTGAGAGAGAGTGAGTGAGTGAGTGAGTGAGTGAGTNAGACTGTGAGTCTGAGAGAGAGAGTGAGTGAGAGAGTGTGANTGAGAGAGAGTGAGTGAGAGTGTGAGTGAGTGAGAGTGAGTGAGAGAGTGTGAGTGAGTGTGAGTGAGTGTGAGTGAGAGAGTGTGAGTGAGAGAGTGANTGAGAGAGTGAGTAGAGAGTGAGTGAGTGAGAGTGAGTGAGAGAGTGTGTGAGTGAGAGTGAGAGTGGAGTGAGAGAGTGTGATNAGAGTGATGAGTGTNAGAGTGAGAGTGAGTGAGAGAGTGTGAGTGAGTGAGAGTGATGAGTGAGTGTAAGTGAGTGAGTGTGAGTGAGTGAGTGTGAGTGAGTGAGTGTGAGTGAGTGAGAGTGAGTGATAGTGACGTGAGAGAGTGAGTGAGAGTGAGTGAGTGAGTGAGAGTGAGTGAGTGAGTGTGAGTGAGTGAGTGANTGTGAGTGAGTGAGAGTGAGTGAGAGCGAGTGAGTGAGTGTGAGTGAGTGAGAGTGAGTGAGAGAGTGTGAGTGAGTGTGAGTGAGTGAGTGAGAATGAGTGAGTGAGAGTGAGGTGAGTGTGAGTGAGTGTGAGAGTGAGTGNGTGAGTGAGTGAGAGTGAGAGTGAGTGAGTGTGTGAGAGAGTGAGTGAGTGAGTGTAAGTGTGAGTGAGTGAGTGAGAGTGAGTGAGAGTGAGTGAGTGAGTGAGAGTGAGTGACGTGAGAGTGAGTGAGAGTGAGTGAGAGAGTGAGTGAGTGAGAGAGTGAGTGTGAGTGAGTGAGTGTGAGTGAGTGTGAGTGAGTGTGAGTGAGTGAGTGTGAGTGAGTGGAGTTTGTACTGTGACTCTGTNGAGAGTGAGTGAGTGTGAGTGAGTAAGTGAGTGTGAGAGTGAGTGAGTGAGTGAGAGTGAGTGAGAGTGAGTGAGTGAGTGAGTAAGTGAGTGAGTGTGAGTGAGTGAGTTTGACTGTGNTCTGAGAGAGTGAGTGAGTGAGAGTGAGTGAGTGAGTAAGTGAGTGAGTGAGTGTGAGTGAGTGAGAGTGAGTGAGTGAGTAAGTGAGTGTGAGTGTGAGTGAGTAAGTGAGTGATAGTGAGTGAGTGAGTAAGTGAGTGATAGTGAGTGATAGTGAGTGAGTGTGAGTGAGTGAGAGTGAGTAAGTGAGTGATAGTGAGTGATAGTGAGTGAGTGAGTGAGTGAGTGAGTGANCGAAAGTGAGTGATAGTGAGTGATAGTGAGTGAGTAAGTGAGTGAGTGAGTGAGAGAGTAAGTGAGTGATAGTGAGTGATAGTGAGTGAGTGTGAGTGAGTGAGAGAGTAAGTGAGTGATAGTGAGTGATAGTGAGTGAGTGTGAGTGAGTGAGAGTGAGAGTGAGTGAGTGAGTGATAGTGAGTGAGTNTGAGTGAGTGAGTGAGTGCGAGTGAGTAAGTGAGTGATAGTGAGTGATAGTGAGTGAGTAGTGAAAGTGAGTTAGTGAGTGGTGAGTGAGTGAGTGAGTAGTGAGTGAGTGAGTAAGTGAGTGANTAGTGAGTGAGTGAGTAGTGTGAGTGAGTAAGTGAGTGAGTGAGTAAGTGAGTAAGTGAGTNAGTGAGTGAGTGTGAGTGAGTAAGTGAGTGAGTGAGTGAGTGAGTNAGTGAGTGAGTAAGTGAGTCGAGTGAGTAAGTGAGTGAGTGAATGAGTGAGTAAGTGAGTGAGTAAGTGAGTGAATGCGAGTGAGTGAGTGAGTAAGCAAAGGAGTGAGTGAGTGAGTAGTGAGTGAGTGAGTNAGTAAGTGAGTGAGCGAGTGNGTGTGAGTGAGTAAGTTAGTAAGTGAGTGTGAGTGAGTGAGTGAGCGAGTGAGTAAGTGAGTGGAGTGAGTGTNAGTGAGTGAGTGAGTGANTGAGTGTGAGTGAGTGAGTGAGTGAGGGGTGAGGTGAGTAAGTGAGTGAGTGAGTGAGTAAGTGAGTAAGTGAGTGAGAGTGAGTGTGAGAGTAAGTGTGAGAGTAAGTGAGTGAGTAAGTGAGTGTGAGTGAGAGTGAGTGAGTAAGTGAGAGTGAGTNAGTGAGTGAGAGTGAGTGAGTAAAGTGAGTGAGTAAGTGAGTGAGTGAGTAAGTGAGTGAGTGAGTAAGTGAGTGATAGTGAGNTTGAGCGAGTGAGTNCAGAGTGAGTGAGTAAGTGAGTAAGTGAGTGAGTGAGTGTGAGTGAGTAAGTNAGAGTGAGTAAGTGAGTGTGAGTAAGTGAGTGTGAGTGAGTGAGTAAGTGAGTTAGTGAGTGTGAGCGAGTGAGTGAGAGTGAGTGAGTAAGTGAGTANGTGAGTGAGTGAGTAAGTGAGTGAGTGAGTGTGAGCGAGTGAGTAGAGAGTGAGTAAGTGAGTAAGTAAGTGAGTGAGTGAGTAAGTGAGTGAGTGAGTGTGAGCGAGTAAGTAGAGAGTGAGTGAGTAAGTGAGTAAGTGAGTGAGTGAGTAAGTGAGTAGAGTGAGTGTGAGCGAGTGAGTNGAGAGTGAGTGAGTAAGTGAGTAAGTGAGTGAGAGAGTGAGTAAGTGAGTGAGTAGAGAGTGTGCCCACACACACGCCACTCATGTCGCCACCGGCCGGATTCTTCCTGCAACGCGCTAATCGCAGCGCCACCGCTCCGCCGAGCCCCCACCGCCCCACCCAACGAACAGAGGAGCAGTGGGAGATCAATCGATAACGTACAAATTTTAATCCGAAATATCCATTGTGCTTCGCGACTCCAGTCTAGCAGGCAAACCACACGGGGTAGATTTTAAAGTAAATAATGATGTCGTTCAATTTGTTTTTAATCACTTGCTTCTTTTGTGCCCGCAAATGTATTCCTAATCCATTATACCGGTGAACTTCCTAGATTCAAATGGACGCCTCCCCCAACTCTGAAGGCACACGTTGAACAGTGCTTGAAACCGAGCCCTGGGTCTGGGTGTCTATCTACAGAGGGGTTCACACTTTCTGGATTGGAGCCCTGGGTCTGGGTGTCTATCTACAAAGGGTTCACACTCTCTGGATTGGAGCCCTGGGTCTGGGTGTCTATCTACAGAGGGGCTCACAATCTCTGGGTTGGAGCCCTGGGTCTGGGTGTCTATCTACAAGGGGTTCACACTCTCTGGATTGGAGCCCTGGGTCTGGGTGTCTATCTACAGAGGGGTTCACACTCTCTGGATTGGAGCCCTGGGTCTGGGTGTCTATCTACAAAGGGGTTCACACTCTCTGGATTGGAGCCCTGGGTCTGGGTGTCTATCTACAGAGGGGTTCACAATCTCTGGGTTGAAGCCCTGGGTCTGGGTGTCTATCTACAGAGGGGTTCACACTCTCTGGTTGAAGCCCTGGGTCTGGGTGTCTATCTACAGAGGGGTTCACACTCTGGATTGGAGCCCTGGGTCTGGGTGTCTATCTACAGAGGGGTTCACACTCTCTGGATTGGAGCCCTGGGTCTGGGTGTCTATCTACAGAGGGGTTCACACTCTCTGGATTGGAGCCCTGGGTCTGGGTGTCTATCTACACAGGGGTTCACACTCTCTGGATTGGAGCCCTGGGTCTGGGTGTCTATCTACAGAGGGGTTCACACTCTCTGGATTGGAGCCCTGGGTCTGGGTGTCTATCTACAGAGGGGTTCACAATCTCTGGGTTGGAGCCCTGGTCTGGGTGTCTATCTACAGAGGGGCTCACAATCTCTGGATTGGAGCCCTGGGTCTGGGTGTCTATCTACAGAGGGGTTCACACTCTCTGGATTGGAGCCCTGGGTCTGGGTGTCTATCTACAGAGGGGTTCACACTCTCTGGATTGGAGCCCTGGGTCTGGGTGTCTATCTACAGAGGGGCTCACATCTCTGGATTGGAGCCCTGGGTCTGGGTGTCTATCTACAGAGGGGTTCACACTCTCTGGATTGGAGCCCTGGGTCTGGGTGTCTATCTACAGAGGGGTTCACACTCTCTGGATTGGAGCCCTGGGTCTGGGTGTCTATCTACAGAGGGGTTCACACTCTCTGGATTGGAGCCCTGGGTCTGGGTGTCTATCTACAGAGGGGTTCACACTCTCTGGATTGGAGCCCTGGGTCTGGGTGTCTATCTACAGAGGGTTCACAATCTTTGGGTTGAAGCCCTGGGTCTGGGTGTCTATCTACAGAGGGGTTCACAATCTTTGGGTTGAAGCCCTGGGTCTGGGTGTCTATCTACAAGGGGTTCACACTCTCTGGATTGGAGCCCTGGGTCTGGGTGTCTATCTACAGAGGGGTTCACACTCTCTGGATTGGAGCCCTGGGTCTGGGTGTCTATCTACAGAGGGGTTCACACTCTCTGGATTGGAGCCCTGGGTCTGGGTGTCTATCTACAGAGGGGTTCACACTCTCTGGATTGGAGCCCTGGGTCTGGGTGTCTATCTACAGAGGGGTTCACAATCTCTGGATTGGAGCCCTGGGTCTGGGTGTCTATCTACAGAGGGGTTCACACTCTCTGGATTGGAGCCCTGGGTCTGGGTGTCTATCTACAGAGGGGTTCACACTCTCTGGATTGGAGCCCTGGGTCTGGGTATCTATCTACAGAGGGGATCACAATCTCTGGATTGGAGCCCTGGGTCTGGGTGTCTATCTACAGAGGGTTCACAATCTCTGGGTTGAAGCCCTGGGTCTGGGTGTCTATCTACAGAGGGTTCACAATCTCTGGGTTGAGCCCTGGGTCTGGGTGTCTATCTACAGAGGGGTTCACATCTCTGGGTTGAAGCCCTGGGTCTGGGTGTCTATTTACAGAGGGTTCACACTCTCTGGATTGGAGCCCTGGGTCTGGGTGTCTATCTACAGAGGGGTTCACACTCTCTGGATTGAAGCCCTGGGTCTGGGTGTCTATCTACAGAGGGGTTCACACTCTCTGGATTGGAGCCCTGGGTCTGGGTGTCTATCTACAGAGGGGTTCACACTCTCTGGATTGGAGCCCTGGGTCTGGGTGTCTATCTACAGAGGGGTTCACACTCTCTGGATTGGAGCCCTGGGTCTGGGTGTCTATCTACAAGGGGTTCACAATCTCTGGGTTGGAGCCCTGGGTCTGGGTGTCTATCTACAGAGGGGCTCACAATCTCTGGTTGGAGCCCTGGGTCTGGGTGTCTATCTACAGAGGGGTTCACAATCTTTGGGTTGAAGCCCTGGGTCTGGGTGTCTATCTACAGAGGGTTCACAATCTCTGGATTGGAGCCCTGGGTCTGGGTGTCTATCTACAGAGGGGTTCACAATCTCTGGATTGGAGCCCTGGGTCTGGGTGTCTATTACAGAGGGGTTCACACTCTCTGGATTGGAGCCCTGGGTCTGGGTGTCTATCTACAGAGGGGTTCACACTCTCTGGATTGGAGCCCTGGGTCTGGGTGTCTATCTACAGAGGGGATCACATCTCTGGATTGGAGCCCTGGGTCTGGGTGTCTATCTACAGAGGGCTTCACATCTCTGGATTGGAGCCCTGGGTCTGGGTGTCTATCTACAGAGGGGTTCACACTCTCTGGTTGAAGCCCTGGGTCTGGGTGTCTATCTACAGAGGGTTCACAATCTCTGGGTTGAAGCCCTGGGTCTGGTGTCTATCTACAGAGGGGTTCACAATCTCTGGGTTGAGCCCTGGTCTGGGTGTCTATTACAGAGGGGTTCACACTCTCTGGATTGGAGCCCTGGGTCTGGGTGTCTATCTACAGAGGGGTTCACACTCTCTGGATTGAAGCCCTGGGTCTGGGTGTCTATCTACAGAGGGGTTCACACTCTCTGGATTGGAGCCTGGGTCTGGGTGTCTATCTACAGAGGGGTTCACACTCTCTGGATTGGAGCCCTGGGTCTGGGTGTCTATCTACAGAGGGGTTCACACTCTCTGGATTGGAGCCCTGGGTCTGGGTGTCTATCTACAAAGGGTTCACAATCTCTGGTTGGAGCCCTGGGTCTGGGTGTCTATCTACAGAGGGGCTCACAATCTCTGGGTTGGAGCCCTGGGTCTGGGTGTCTATCTACAGAGGGGTTCACAATCTTTGGGTTGAAGCCCTGGGTCTGGGTGTCTATCTACAGAGGGTTCACAATCTCTGGGTTGAGCCCTGGGTCTGGATGTCTATCTACAGAGGGGTTCACAATCTCTGGTTGAAGCCCTGTGTCTGGGTGTCTATTTACAGAGGGGTTCACACTCTCTGGATTGGAGCCCTGGGTCTGGGTGTCTATCTACAGAGGGGTTCACACTCTCTGGATTGAAGCCCTGGGTCTGGGTGTCTATCTACAGAGGGGTTCACACTCTCTGGATTGGAGCCCTGGGTCTGGGTGTCTATCTACAGAGGGGTTCACACTCTCTGGATTGGAGCCCTGGTCTGGGTGTCTATCTACAGAGGGGTTCACACTCTCTGGTTGGAGCCCTGGGTCTGGGTGTCTATCTACAAAGGGGTTCACAATCTCTGGGTTGGAGCCCTGGGTCTGGGTGTCTATCTACAGAGGGGCTCACAATCTCTGGGTTGGAGCCCTGGGTCTGGGTGTCTATCTACAGAGGGTTCACAATCTTTGGTTGAGCCCTGGGTCTGGGTGTCTATCTACAGAGGGGTTCACAATCTCTGGGTTGGAGCCCTGGTCTGGGTGTCTATCTACAGAGGGGCTCACAATCTTGGGTTGAGCCCTGGGTCTGGGTGTCTATCTACAGAGGGCTCACAATCTCTGGGTTGGAGCCCTGGGTCTGGGTGTCTATCTACAGAGGGGCTCGCAATCTCTGGGTTGGAGCCCTGGGTCTGGGTGTCTATCTACAGAGGGGCTCACAATCTCTGGGTTGAAGCCCTGGGTCTGGGTGTCTATCTACAGAGAGCTTCACAATCTCTGTGTCACAATCTCTGGGTCGAAGTCCTGGTCTAGCTGTCTCTTTCTCTCTCTACAGGGTTTAACAAAACGAAAAAAAAATAGCGGATTATTAATGTTCCGAATTATATACACGCGCGCGCATTTTCATTTCCACAGTTTTGTGTCGGCACGAGCAGTTTCTCTCTCTCTCGCGCTCGCTGCCACGCCGCAGACGCCACGGGCACGCGCCCCTTGGGTTAACGCGGCACAAAACGCGCCACGCAGAATGGAATTGAGGGTGGAGGAGTCCAGTTCACCGGCTGTGATGGAAATCATTCTCACCGACGCAGCATCTATTAGAGAGANGGGGTGGGGGGGGGGGAAAGGGCTTCATGAAAAAATAAGAAGAGCAGGAGGAGGATTTCTTGAGAGCAAAAATCGATGTTGGAATCCAATTACCCTTCATTTGGGACGAATTCAAGCGCCCTCCCTCCACCCCCTCTTACCCCCCTCCACCCCCAGCTTTGGTGCAGTGTTGGAGATCTCCAATGAGAGACACGAGACCCGCTCCGTGTGGACTTGACGTGGCGTGACGGTCTAACACAACGCTGCCTCCACCCCACCCCTCTCTCATCATCATCACGGTGGCTAGGAGATGTTGACTACCTCGCCTGGTGTGCAGGAGGTCGTGGGTTCGATCCCGAACCTGACGCCTGCTGCTGTATATTTGGAGTTTGCGTGTTCTCTCTCATCATCATCACGGTGGCTAGGAGATGTTAACTACCTCGCCTGGTGTGGGTTCGATCCCGACCCTGACGCCTGCTGCTGTATATTTGGAGTTTGCGTGTCTCTCTCTCATCATCATCACGTGGCTAGGAGATGTTAACTACCTCGCCTGGTGTGCAGGAGGTCGTGGGTTCGATCCCGACCCTGACGCCTACTGCTGTGTATTTGGAGTTTGCGTGTCTTTCTCTCATCATCATCACGATGGCTAGGAGATGTTGACTACCTCGCCTGGTGTGCAGGAGGTCGTGGGTTCGATCGCGACCCTGACGCCTGCTGCTGTATATTTGGAGTTTGCGTGTTTCTCTCTCTCATCATCATCACGTGACTAGAGATGTTAACTACCTCGCCTGGTGTACAGGAGGTCGTGGGTTCAATCCGACCCTGACACCTGCTGCTGTGTATTTGGAGTTTGCGTGCCTCTTTCTCATCATCATCACGTGGCTAGGAGATGTTAACTACCTCGCCTGGTGTGCAGGAGGTCGTGGGTTCGATCCAACCCTGACGCCTGCTGCTGTGTATTTGGAGTTTGCGTGTCTCTCTCTCTCATCATCATCACGGTGGCTAGGAGATGTTAACTACCTCGCCTGGTGTGCAGGAGGTCGTGGGTTCGATCCGACCCTGACGCCTACTGCTGTGTATTTGGAGTTTGCGTGTCTTTCTCTCATCATCATCACGATGGCTAGGAGATGTTGACTACCTCGCCTGGTGTGCAGGAGGTCGTGGGTTCGATCGCGACCCTGACGCCTGCTGCTGTATATTTGGAGTTTGCGTGTCTCTCTCTCTCATCATCATCACGGTGACTAGAGATGTTAACTACCTCGCCTGGTGTACAGGAGGTCGTGGGTTCAATCCTGACCCTGACACCTGCTGCTGTGTATTTGGAGTTGCGTGTCCTCTTTCTCATCATCATCACGCTGGCTAGGAGATGTTAACTACCTCGCCTGGTGTGCAGAGGTCGTGGGTTCGATCCGACCCTGACGCCTGCTGCTGTGTATTTGGAGTTTGCGTCTCTCTCTCTCATCATCATCACGGTGGCTAGGAGATGTTAACTACCTCGCCTGGTGTGCAGGAGGTCGTGGGTTCGATCCCGACCCTGACGCCTACTGCTGTGTATTTGGAGTTTGCGTGTCTTTCTCTCATCATCATCACGGTGGCTAGGAGATGTTGACTACCTCGCCTGGTGTGCAGGAGGTCGTGGGTTCGATCCGACCCTGACGCCTGCTGCTGTATATTTGGAGTTCGCGTCTCTCTCTATCCTCATGGTCGCGTGGATTTTCTCCGGGTCCTGCGGGTTTCCCCTCCACGTTTATACGACGCGCGTTCAGATTTTTTGGCCGCTTTAAATTTCCACGCGATGAGATGCGACGACGACGATNAAATCACTTGTGGGCAATCATTTGCGAAAGCCACGTCGCTTTTGGAAAAAAAAAAATACGTGGCTTCTGTTAGTTTTAAATTTCGATTTAAAGCTTTCCTGGCTGCAGGGATTCATATTCTTGATTCTTTCGGTAAAGTCACGTAGAAGGGAAATAATAAAATAATAAAATACAACATATATTCTTTGGTTCTTTCGGTAAAGTCACGTACAAAGATAAAATAATAAATTAAATACTAGCATACGACGTTTCGATTGCAACACAAGCAATCATCATCAGGTGTAAATGAAATAGAAACACAAATCTAGTATACTTAGAAATGTAATGTAATACAACAGAGAGTCGGATAACATAACAGTCAACACCCTCTCTGGTTGATTACGTTCTTCCTGAGAATGCTAAATTGACTGTTATGTTATCCGACTCTCTGTTGTATAACAATAAAAATGCTCACGACGTTTCGACTGCAACACAAGCAATCATCATCAGGTGTGAAAACCACGGCAAGAAAATTTGAAAAAAGTGTCGATTTTTTTCTCAACCGCCAGTTGCTGTCCGTGGTGCTGACGTTAAGAAACAAAACGCCATTTTTTTCAAATTTTCTTGCCGTGGGTTTCACACCTGATGATGATTGCTTGTGTTGCAGTCGAAACGTCGTGAGAATTTTATTGTTTGATATTTTTATTATTTTATTATTTCCCTTCTACGTGATTTACCGAAAGAACCAAGACAACGTTAGTTTAATCTTCTTGGTTCTTTCGGTAAAGTCACGTAGAAGGGAAGTAATAAATACTAAAAATAAAACATGAAATTTAAATTGTATTATTAATTTTATTTTATTATGTTTTATTTTTTTATTTTATGACTTCCCTTTATTAATTTTATTTTATTATGTTTTATTTTTATTATTTATTATTTCCCTTCTACGTGACTTTACCGAAAGAACCAAGAAGATGAATCCCTGCAGTCACGAAAGCTTTAAATCGAAATCTAATGTCAGTTTCGTTCATCTCGTGTCGCGTTGCAAACATTCGCCGTCCGAAGCCCCATCCCCCAAACCTCCTCCAGTTCTTCTCCGCGAGCCTCAGCCGCCTCTTCCCCATCGCCCCATTTCTCTCCCTCTTTCCTTCACCCCTCGACCCTTCCCCTCCCTCCCCTCCACCCCTTTCGTGATCCCCAAAGTGACCCCCCGAAATCGTTGTCACGCGTTCCTTTAAAACCCTCGCAGAACGCCCCCCCCCTCCCCCCTTCAATCTCAATCATTCCAATGAACCGTTTCGCAAAAGCTGCGTCGGGTGTCACGTGGCCGAAGGCGCTGAGTCGAGATTAGAGTTAATTAGAATCTACATCGGTGTAGGGAGCTCTGGGTAGAGGTAGTACCTTTGTTTTCTGGTAGCTGCACTCAATTTTTGAGTGGACGGAAACACTGGTCCTCATCCATCTCCTAAATCTCTGACGTCTGGCTCCTAGTGCCACACCCCGGTAAACCGCTTCAGCTGGCGGGCTAAACGACGTGAGGGGGTGATGTCAACACTGCATCACTGGGCGAATGAACTCCCACGACGGAGTCACCGGCCAGGGCAGAAGGGTCTCGTTAGGACCCAACGGCCAAGTGTTCGGGACTAAGGCGCGCCACTTCGTTACTGTGGACTGCGGCTGTGGCCTACCAGCTATGGTTTGAAATAGCAGGGAAGGTGGATCTCTTCAGCTTGGAAGGCCGTCTACCTAGGAGAAGGAAACTCTGATGTAAAACCTACGGCCCGAGGACCTCGCTGTCACCGTCCCAGCTTGCTAGGCCATGGCAGACGAACCCCGGGTTTAAAGGGTGGGGTCAGTTCTGCGCACACCGCAGGCAAGAAGGAAATCTTCACGTCTACCCCCCCCCCCCCCCGGTCTCACTAAGTCCTGTAGCGATGGGAAAGGGGCGAACTCGGCAGGTGTAAGATGACACTGGCAGCCGCAGTCTCAATCCTGCATGCAGGCGGCTCAGGCGCAAGTGGTCGTCTGATGATGACCTGGAAACGACATCATCACCCGGCAGCACCCTGAGCGACCAAGCAGCCTTTTCTAGGGACAGCACTGCTTGCTCCACACGGAGAGGGGCCTAGAAAAGGTGGCCTAAACAAAGCTCGTCTCCTCCTCCCTCAGTTGGCTTACCGCGGTCAACGGGCATCTTCATATGCGGTCGAATTACATCAAAGAATCGACGGCGCATCCCACTCGCCTTAAAAGGTGGGAAAGGACTCAAACTCGCATGCTGGAACATCAGAACCATGCTAGACTCAGCTGACAGCACTCGACCTGAGCGACGATCTGCTCTAATTGCACACGAACTCGCTCTGCTGGATGTTGACATCGCCGCCCTCAGCGAAATCCGCTTTTCAGAGGAAGGCAGTCTGAGGGAGCATGGCGCAGGCTACACTCTCTACTGGTCAGGTAAACCAGCGGCAGAGAGACGCCGTTCAGGTGTCGGCTTCATGATCAGGGACTCTATCGCTACCAAGCTTGCAAGCCTGCCAACTGGTCACTCTGACCGCATCATCTCAATGCGTCTACCACTTCGTGACCAACAACACGCAACGCTGCTCAGTGTGTACGCTCCAACTCTCCAGGCAGATCCCGCTGATAAAGACAAGTTTTACTCCGACCTACGCAGCCTTCTGCAGGATATCCCAGCTGACGACAAGATTGTCATCCTTGGCGACTTCAACGCCAGAGTGGGCAGAGACTCGGAAACCTGGAAAGGCGTACTTGGAAGGCACGGTGTGGGCAGCTGCAACGACAATGGACGCTTGTTACTTGAACTCTGTGCGGAACAGCAGCTTTCCATTACCAACACCATCTTCCAGCAGAAAGACAGTCTGAAAACAACCTGGATGCACCCTCGGTCAAAACATTGGCATCTCATAGACTACATCCTTGTGCGCCAGCGTGACCTAAAAGATGTCTTTCACACCAGGGTAATGCCCAGCGCCGAGTGTCACACAGACCACCGTCTTGTCCGCTGCAAACTCAGCTTTCACTTTAAACCCAGACCAAGAAACGGTGGCGCCCCGAGGAATAAGCTCAAAGTCTGCAGCCTTCAGTCTGCCGCGGTCAAAGCAGCTTTCCAGAAAAGCCTACGATCTAGGCTAGAGGAACCGAGCTGCCTAGGAGACTCGCCTCCGATTCCTGAAGTGCTGTGGGACCGCATCAAAACTGTTGTTCTGCAAACATCTGAAGATACCCTCGGATTCTCCACGAAGAAAAACAGAGATTGGTTCGATGAGAACAACTTAGAAGTCCAGGAGCTGCTGTCAAAGAAGAGATCAGCACACCAGGCCCACCTGGCCCGACCATCCTGCCCGCACAAAAAAGCAGCCTTCCGCCTGGAATGCAGCACCATCCAGCGCAAGCTTCGAGAGATTCAGAACGAGTGGTGGACCAACCTCGCAGTAAAAACTCAGGTTTGCGCTGATACTGGCGACTACAGGGGATTCTACGAAGCCCTAAAAGCGGTATATGGCCCCTCGTACCAAATCCTGAGCCCCCTGCGGAGTGCAGACGGGAACAAACTGCTGACTGAAAAGGACTCAATCCTGAACCGCTGGTCTGAGCACTTCTACACGCTCTTCAATGCTAGCCGCTCAGTCCAAGAACCAGCGATTGACCGCATCCCACAACAACCAGTGAAAACCGAACTGGATGTGGCACCAACATTACAAGAGACTGAGGAAGCCATTAAACAGCTGAAGAGTGGTAAAGCTGCAGGAGTCGATGGCATCCCTCCTGAAGTATGGAAGAACGGAGGCCCAGCACTGCACACCAAACTCCATGAATTCTTTGTCTGCTGCTGGGAGCAGGGTAAACTCCCTCAAGATCTCAAAGATGCAGTCATCATCACCCTGTACAAGAACAAAGGGGAGAAATCAGACTGTTCCAATTATCGTGGCATAACACTTCTGTCCGTCGCCGGCAAAATCCTTGCAAGAGTACTGCTGAATAGACTGGTACCCGCAATAGCTGAAGATCACCTCCCAGAGACCCAGTGTGGCTTTAGAGCCAACCGGGGAACCACAGACATGGTGTTTGTCCTGAGGCAGATTCAGGAAAAGTGCCGGGAGCAAAACAAAGCACTGTACATCACCTTTGTGGACCTGACAAAAGCGTTTGACACCGTGAGCAGGCAGGGACTTTGGAAAATCCTGGACAAGCTAGGCTGCCCACCGAAGTTCCTCACCATGATCGTCCAGCTTCATGAAGACCAGCTTGGACAAGTCAGACATAGCAACAATCTCTCGCAGCCCTTCCCTATTGCAAACGGCGTGAAACAGGGCTGTGTTCTTGCTCCCACGCTGTTCACCATTTTGTTCAGCATGATGCTCCAGCAGGTCACAGAGGACCTCGACGACGCTGATGGCGTATACATCCGTTTTCGTCTCGACGGGAGCGTGTTCAACCTGAGGCGTTTGCAGGCCCACACAAAGACCATGGAGCAACTGATCAGGGAGCTGCTTTTTGCTGACGATGCCGCCCTCCTTGCTCATACAGAGGCAGCTATGCAGCGAATTACGTCCTGTTTCGCGAAAACAGCTCAGATCTTCGGCCTTGAAGTCAGCCTGAGGAAGACTGAAGTTCTTCATCAGTCCGCACCCCATGAGGAGCACCATCCACCAAGCATCTTCATTGAACAAACAGAACTGAAAGCTGTCCACCAGTTCAGCTACTTGGGGTGCGTCATCTCGTCTGACGCCAAGATCGACAACGAAGTCGACAACAGGCTGGCCAAGGCAAACAGTGCATTTGGCAGACTATACAAACGTGTCTGGAACAACAGAAACCTTAAAAGAGCCACAAAGGTCAACGTCTACAAAGCTGTTGTGCTGACCACTCTCCTGTATGGCGCTGAGTCATGGGTCACGTACCGTCGTCACCTGAGCCTCCTCGAGCGTTTCCATCAGCGCTGCCTCCGCACAATCTTCAATATTCACTGGAGTGACTTCGTCGCCAACACTGAAGTCCTCAAGTCAGCGAAGGTCATCAGCATCGAGGCCATGGTCCTCAAGACACAGCTTCGTTGGGCAGGGCACATCGCCAGGATGGAGAACCACCGCTTGCCTAAGATTGTGCTGTATGGGGAACTGTCCTCTGGCCATCGCGACATAGGGGCACCACGAAAGCGATACAAAGACTCCCTGAAGAAGTCCCTCACTGCTTGCTGCATCGATCACCGTCAGTGGGCAACACAAGCAGCTGATCGCAACTCCTGGCGGCACACAGTCCACCAGGCCACCTCCTTCTTCGAAGATACCCGCAGGGCCCGTATGGAGGACAAAAGGAGAAGGAGGAAGAACCATGATCCCTCAGCACCCATCCCAGATGAGACCTTCACTTGCAGCTGTTGTGGCAGGACCTGCCTGTCCCGCATAGGCCTCTTCAGCCACCAGCGTGCCTGCAGAAGACGTGGATGTCCTTCCTAGATCTTCGTTCGCGAAGCCAAGCCATGATGTGATGGACATCGGTAGAGATGACAATTCATCCAGCGATGCGGTATGAAGCGTAAAAAAACGACGTGAAACGCTTCTCAGCGCCCTTACTCACTCTCACTCTCTCTCACTCACTCTCTCACTCACTCACTCTCTCTCTCACTCTCTCACTCACTCACTCACTCTCTCTCTCTCACTCACTCACTCTCACACTCACTCACTCTCTCACTCTCACACTCACTCGCTCACTCTCACACTCTCTCACTCTCTCACTCACTCACACTCTCTCACTCACTCTCACTCACTCACTCACTCACTCTCACACTCACTCACCCATACTCACTCACTCTCTCACTCTCACTCTCTCACTCTCTCACTCACTCTCTCACTCTCTCACTCACTCTCTCACTCTCTCTCACTCTCTCACTCTCTCATTCACTCACTCACTCTCTCTCTCTCTCACTCTCTCTCACTCTCTCACTCACTCTCTCACTCTCTCACTCTCTCANTCTCTCACTCACACTCGCTCTCTCACTCTCACTCTCTCACTCACTCTCTCACTCACTCACTCACTCTCACACTCACTCACTCATACTCTCATTCACTCTCTCACTCTCTCACTCTCTCACTCACTCTCTCACTCACACTCTCTCATTATTCACTCACTCACTCTCTCACTCTCATTCACTCACTCACTCTCACACTCACTCACTCACTCTCTCTCANACTCTCTCACTCACTCTCTCACTCTCACACTCACTCTTCTCTCTCACTCACTCTCTCACTCACTCTCACTCACACTCTCTCACTCACTCACTCTCACTCACTCACTCTCACTCACTCACTCTCACACTCACTCACTCACTCTCACTCTCTCACCTCTCTCACTCACTCACTCTCACACTCACTCACTCTCTCACTCTCTCTCACTCTCTCANTCTCTCACTCACACTCTCACTCTCTCCTCTCCTCTCTCACTCACTCTCTCTCACTCTCTCTCACTCTCACTCTCTCACTCACTCTCTCGCTCACTCACTCACTCACTCTCTCTCACACTCACTCTCACACTCACTCTCTCACTCACTCTCTCACTCACTCTCTCTCACTCTCACACTCACTCTCTCACTCACTCTCTCACTCTCACACTCACTCTCTCACTCACTCTCAGCCTCTCTCACTCTCACACTCACTCTCTCACTCACTCTCACACTCACTCTCTCACTCACTCTCTCTCACTCTCACTCACTCACTCTCTCACTCACACTCTCACTCACTCACTCTCACTCACTCACTCACACTCACTCACTCACTCTCACTCTCTCACTCACTCTCTCACTCTCTCACTCACTCACTCACTCTCACTCTCTCACTCACTCTCACACTCACTCTCACACTCTCTCACTCTCTCACTCACTCTCTCACTCACTCTCACTCTCTCACTCACTCACTCTCTCTCACTCTCACTCTCTCACTCACTCTCTCGCTCACTCTCTCTCTCACTCACTCACTCTCTCTCACACTCACTCTCTCACTCACTCTCTCACTCACTCTCTCTCACACTCACTCTCACACTCACTCTCTCACTCACTCACTCTCACACTCACTCTCACTCTCTC